>JAWRVZ010000213.1:0-375000 GCA_037043235.1 Rhodeus uyekii | reverse complement strand
ACTTCTGCTAGCCTGTTGCCCATATGTGGGGTTTAACTGGATGATTATAAAATAGGTTGGAAAAAAAATACCATAGACTTTTAAATGTCATATTTGAAAATATCATAGGTTCTGAGACCGGAGGGTGAGCTCTGTTGACTGGCTCCAGTTAGCAATGACTTCAACAACACAGAACAATTAAGAACCTAAGGCCACGTCCACACGATGCCGGTGCGTTCCTTATCCGATCTTTTTTTTCCTCGTTCAAAAAAAAAATCAGCGTCCACACGATACCACTGAAACCGACTGAATCCGGTGTAGTTTATATGCCAGACCAGTATGGGGCGCTGTAATTCTGCCACAGATATACACTATACACAGAGAAGAAGACTTTGAGCATGCGCATTGTTGTTGCTGTTCAGTGTTGCCAGATTGCTATTTACCCTTTTGTCACGTCCGACCGGGAAAACATGCCTTTTAGCTGGTTGATAAAATTTGGGATGGTTTTTGATGCATAAAATCGCTCAACATTTTTCATTATTTATAAGAGTACGCACTTTGGGCTGGTATTTTTTTAAATTGGAGGGTTTTAAGCTGTAGCTGCGCTGGAATCTTCAGTCCAATCTGGCAACTCTGTTACTGTTACTGTGACGCAGCCGACACGTGATGTGATGACATCATCGGTAAACAAAAAATATACGGATTGGCCGTCCACACGAATCCGCAAGGGTGTCGGATTCAGATCTATCCACTTTAGGACCCGGTATAAAAAGTGAGCGGATTCAGTCTCCCAATTCGCCGGATCCGTGTGGATGGAACGCCAATCCGATAAGAAATGTATGCGGATGCAGTGATCCGCGTCTCCGTGTGGACGGGGCCTTAGAAACTGCATAGCAACACCCTGGAAACAACACCCAGATTTCTACCCAGAACACCCTAGCAACCATCTAGAAATGGCTTAATCTCCAATAACACTAAAGCAACTGCCTAAAAATGCCCTAGCAACACGCAGAACACCTTCACATCTACATAGCAACACCCTGGCAACCACCCAGTACATTAGATCTAGTACATTACAGCCTAGAAATGATCAAGAAACATTCTAACAACTCTCAAGAAAACATTTGCAGCTACCTAGAAATACCCTAGTTACATTCAGAGAAATTTAACATCTGCATAGCAACACCCTGGCAACCACCCAGTACATTAGATCCAGTGCATTATAGACTAGAAATGCAGAACATCCTACAAATGTTGGGCATTTCATTTCAACATCCCAGAAACACTCTAACAGTCCCCAAGAAAACCTTAGAAACTACCTAAAAATGCCCTATTCAGAGAAGTTTAACATCTGCATAGCAACACCCTGGCAACCACCCAGTACATTAGATCCAGTACATTATAGCCTAGAAATGCCAAACATCCTACAAATGTTGGGCATTTCATTTCAACATCCCCAAAACACTCTGACAATCCCCAAGAAAACCTTACAAACTACCTAGAAATGCTTTATTCAGAGAACTTTAACATCTGCATAGTAACACCCTGGCAACCGACCAGTATATTATCATCACATGCTTTAGCAACCATCCCAACACCCTACACACTACACAGAAATGCCATAACATCTGGAATACCTTATCCAGAACATAACTCCACTGCAATCATCTAGAATACCAAATTACCAGTACAAAGAATGAAGATTAGTGGTATAAACACGTATCGTGACCAAAGTCTGCTTCAGGCTGAAGAAGATATTTGTGTGTGAAATAAGTTACTCAAGAATGATATAAAGTTATTCAAGTATGATATAGCCATACATTTATACAAAATGATGTTCTGTGTGCTTTAACATTAAGCTGACTCATGTACTGCAGGATTTCAGGAGACTGAAACGTGAAGCTTCGGGCCACACAAGGTCAAGAACTCGGCTCGTCTTCAATATATATAGAATATATGTCACATGGTGTTTCCTAGATTATCAATAGGGAACGGTATATAATGTGACCATGTACAAATATAGAGATCTTTCTCTGTGGGGACGGTTGTCCTTTCAGAGTTTCTCCAGCCGTTATCTTCTGCCATTAAAAGCTGTTTCTGGAATCAAAGACCTTTGAGAAGTGTGGTTTTTATTAAGAGAGAAAAATGCACTTACGGAGATGACACAAACACTGCTTTTTAACAGTTTTACTATGCTAATATGCACTAGATGGACATCTTTGACCGTTGCGCCTCCACGTCTCACAGCTTTTTCAGCGTCTTGCGTTCGAGAACCTGGTTTCTTTGTCATTCATCAAACGCTGCGACTCTGCAGTGGGATATAGTGTAGTGTGTCTCATGTTTTTAACAGCAAAAACATGTCCTATTTGATCATCGCCTTATACCCGTCACTTCAAAACATGAAGGCAGAATAAAGACAACTGTGCTGCGTTTAAAGATTATTTCTGACATCAGAGTTTGCCAGTACTTTGATGAATGAAATGCACAGTCTCTCAGCGGTACAAAGAAAAATCGATGTTGCTCGTGTGAACAGCACATTTGTGTATTTGCCGGTAAAGTCATTCCAGTAATGTTACGGTAATTAGCGTGTGAGAAGGTTTGCACCTCATGAGCTTTGAACAGAGTTCAGAATGACCTGTAATGAAAACACCCCCCTCTTTCTATCTATGGACAAAGCGAGTATTTCTACGCACTACTCACTCTGGAAGCGGGGAGTTTGGAGGGAAAATGCACATGTGTGTCATAATGAAGCCACTTGGCAAGCGTAGCAATGAAAGACACGTCATTACCAGGACAAAGATAGGCAGTGACTAAGCTTTCCTGTTGCTCAACCAGTAGAGCATTGGTGTTTACAACACAAAGGTCATGGGTTCGATCCCAGGGAAAGCAAGAACTGATTCAATGTGTTCCTTGAACGCAATACAAGTCGCTTTGGATAAAAGCGTCTGCCAAATGCATAAATGTAAATGCTTGCATTCACTTAAGACAGTCTTGCTAATACGATACATTAAAACAAAAATTTTTTTTTACATTTATGTAGTCTTTAAAATATGCTTTATATGTGTGTGTTCCGGAAAATAGTTCTTAACTCTATGACACTTATAAACTTTTATGAAATGCTCAATGAAAATGTGTGTAATCATTAAATGACAGTCGCATGTTCCCTTCACTCATAGGCTTCAGTTGAACGGCTCTACAAATGGCATCCCCTTCATTTACATTTATGTTTTTGCAGACACTTTTATCCAAAAGCGACTTGCATTGCATTCAAGAAACACATTGACATTCTAATCAGTTCTTGCTTCCCTGTGAATCAAACCCATGACCTTGCCGTTGCAAGCGCCACACTCTTCTGTTTGACCTGCAGAAAAGCCCCTTCAAGGCAAAGAAAACCCCTGTTTGTAATTCGCTCTATGTCTCACACTTGCCCAGGGCAGCGCCACATCTCTGTGGGGACGGACTGAACACGTGGGTGTCATCCAGCGCTGGTTGCCATGGTTTTCACATCCGGCCAGAGGCTGCAAGAGCACATGCGGCTCCTACATTTATCAGCCGGAGGTTGTACTCCGCTCAGTTTAATATAGTGGCTCACCATGTTGCCCTGCATTGAGTACATCATGCCCACAGGTGATGATGTTTTTAGAAACAAAGGTGATAGTTTAGATATATAGTTTAGGAATATATAATATAGAAACAATAAAGTTCATTGCGAGTGAGTCACTTGGCATCGTTTTACACGGCTAAACAAACACCTGCGGGATGATTTCAGTGTCGAGCACACAGGCTTTCAAACTCTATTATTATTTCATACCAATCTCATCCATCTTTGATACTCCTTAAATCCCTCATTACTCATTCAGCTTTGAAATGCTTGATTAAGGAAGAACACAACGGCACAAACCCCATGACGGGGACACGGAATGCCATTACCATGGCAACACATGCATTTCCACAGCTAAAAGCACCAAAGTCTCGGCTTCAGTAGATGTTGGTGGGATACTTCATTATTACAATGTGACACAGCCAAGAAGCTTGAAATATGAGTGTATCAGAAAAGAAAAGCAAAACCGTTTGGGTTATTTAGTGAAAGTTTTGCCATGTAGGGTTTCAATAACAGAACAACTGATGTGTTTCACATCTAATGTTCCCTTAATAAACTCATTTCCTGACGTCCTTCCTCATCACATCCACATAAATGCTGAAAAAAGAGAACAACTCATCTGCATATTGTGTAGTTCCCCATACAGTAAGCACCGCAAGTTTGGAAACAATAGCTCAGTATGAGGTTTGCATTCTTCTGTTTTTTTGCATCACTGTAGGAATCATAAATAATCTTCTTGATAAGAACCTGAATCTGGTTTGTTTGGAGACCTAAAACAATATGTGAGATTAGATTATTGGTTCTTCAGACCAGTTTATCGGTTTCTATTTAGAGAGAACCAGAGAATAGAAAGCTATTTAAAGGGATTGTTCATCATAAAATAAACATTTTGTCATTTTCTCACCCTTAAATTGTTCCTGTATGAGTTGAGTTGATGCCACTCAGTGACTTCCATTGTATTACTTTTCCTACTTTGGAAGTCAATGGTTGCCATCAACGGTTTGATTTCTATCATTCTTCATAATATCGTCATTTGTGTTCAACAGAAGAAAGAAACTCATTCAGGTTTGGAATAAATTGAGGGTGAGTAAATGACAAAGTGTTCATTTTGGGATGAACTATCCCTTTAAGTAACTTGAAAAGGTTCTTCTGTCGCATCAGGCTGTAAAAGCTGTTTTAGGTTCTAGCTGGACTCTTTCTGAGGATATGAGCACATGCAGCTGGTTTGTGATCTCAGTGTGAGCGACAGATGAACAATCCCACAAAACCCCCCTCACCAATAATCCCACAGATATATTTAAATCACTTTGACACAACACAACCTCACTCACAACGGCAATCAGCTCTCTGAACGAATACAACACCTCCATGAACCAAAGGCGGGTGTGTATTTCATGCAGTTATGGCCAGCGGCTTTATTCCTGCACATCTCTGGCACTGACTGTGATCATAATCACAGCTGATTCAGCTTAACAAAAACATGGGTGGATGAATGGGTGGATAGATGGGTGTATGTATGGATGGATGAGTGAATGGATGGATGGATGGATAGTTGGATGGATGGGTGGACAGATGGATGGGTGGCTGTATGGATGAATGGATAGGTGTATGTATGGATGGATGAGTGAATGGATGGATGAATAGATGGTTGGATAGTTGGATGGATGGATAGGTGAGTGAATGGTTGGATAGTTGGATGGATGGATGAATGGATGTATGGATAGTTGGATGGATGGATGAATGGATGTATGGATAGTTGGATGGATGGATGAATGGATAGGTGAGTGAATGGTTGGATAGTTGGATGGATGGGTGGACAGATGGATGGGTGGCTGTATGGATGAATGGATAGGTGTATGTATGGATGGATGAGTGAATGGATGGATGGATTAATAGATGGTTGGATAGTTGGATGGATGGATGGATGAATGGATAGGTGAGTGAATGGTTGGATAGTTGGATGGATGGATGAATGGATGTATGGATAGTTGGATGGATGGATGGATGAATGGATAGGTGAGTGAATGGTTGGATAGTTGGATGGACAGATGGATGGGTGGCTGTATGGATGAATGGATAGGTGTATGTATGGATGGATGAGTGAATGGATGGATGGATTAATAGATGGTTGGATAGTTGGATGGATGTATGGATAGTTGGATGGATGGATAGGTGAGTGAATGGTTGGATAGTTGGATGGATGGATGAATGGATGTATGGATAGTTGGATGGATGTATGGATAGTTGGATGAATGGATAGGTGAGTGAATGGATGGATGGGTGGACAGATGGACGGGTGGCTGTATGGATAGGTGTGTGAATGGATGGACGGATGAATGGATAGGTGAGTGAATGGATGGATGAATGGATAGGTGAGTGAATGGATGGATGAATGGGTGGATAGGTGAGTGAATGGATGGATGGATAGATGGGTGGGTGGATAGGTGAGTGAATGGATGAATAGGTGAGTGAATATATGGATGGATGAATGGATAGGTGAGTGAATGGATGAATAGGTGAGTGAATATATGGATGGATGAATGGATAGGTGAGTGAATGGTTGGACAGATGGATGGGTGGCTGTATGGATGAATGGATAGGTGTATGTATGGATGGATGAGTGAATGGATGGATGGATTAATAGATGGTTGGATAGTTGGATGGATGGATGGATGAATGGATAGGTGAGTGAATGGTTGGATAGTTGGATGGATGGATGTATGGATAGTTGGATGAATGGATAGGTGAGTGAATGGATGGATGGGTGGACAGATGGACGGGTGGCTGTATGGATAGGTGAGTGAATGGATGGATGGATAGATGGGTGGGTGGATAGGTGAGTGAATGGATGAATAGGTGAGTGAATATATGGATGGATGAATGGATAGGTGAGTGAATGGATGGATGGATGAATGGATAGGTGAGTGAATGGATGAATAGGTGAGTGAATATATGGATGGATGAATGGATAGGTGAGTGAATGGATGAATAGGTGAGTGAATATATGGATGGATGAATGGATAGGTGAGTGAATGGATGGATAGGTGAGTGAATATATGGATGGACGGATGTATGGATGAATGGAGCAGACAGACAGATATGAGGGTGGTAAAGGTCACCTTATGCATGAGTTCCTCATTGTAAGTGAGGACGAGTGAGCTGGTGGACAGTGTGTGTCCCTCCTCTGTGTCCGTGTCCGCCGGAGACGATCCGTATGCGCTGTCGGGATCAGCCAGCTCTCCCGGCTCCACCGTCTCCATCATCAACTCCACGCGCGAGGAGCTTCTCAACAGCAGATCTTTGACAGTCATCGAGAGGAACTTCGCCTCAGCGTCTCTCATCCCGTCCCGTCTCTGATGTGAGACTCAAGACAGAGACTCTTATAACCTGGTGAAGTTTACCCTGATGAATATTTAACAGTAGAGCCAGGACAGGACGTCTGGGCCTCTGGATCACTCCTGCTGTGTAGCGCAAGGAAGCTTTTAAAAATGAATTTGCTTGTGTTGTCCTGCAGGAATGCACATGCTCTGACTTGAATTTCATTGTGACATTAAAGTTACAAGACAACAAATAAATAAGACATGACTGACGTGCCTTCATATCTTTATTGTGCCATCGTGTGTCATCTGTTGCCGCCCATCAGCCCTAAAATAAGGCTCCGGTACAAAGTGTCCCAAACACAGAGACCCGGTGAGACTGACGATGAAGATAAAAGCACTCTCGAACTCTCACGGACAGGCGGAAATATGACTTTAAATATGAAAACAGCTTCACTCGTTTCTCTTGTTTCTTCTGATACCACGGAAGAATTACGGTACACAAAGCATGTGCGTAAAGAGAAAAAGGACACTTTAAAACCTAACGAGTTTCTGATCAGTAAATCAAATCCTGAAAGAACAGAGTTTGTTTGTTTAGTGACGTGTGTCTAAACTGGAAGGCGAGAAAGCAAATTAGTACACATGGAAAGAAATGGACATTATAAAGTGATAACCAGTTATGACACATTAAATGGTAACAGATCTTTTCCAATTCAAACTGAATTTTGTCATTTAAAGGGACAGTTCTCACAAAATGCCAAGTCTGACATTTACTCAACCTCACGTTTCAAACCCAAAGACTTTCTTCTGTGGAAAACTGAACGTCTATAAGCTGATGTTTTACGTCCTGGTGCAAGTCATATCTTTGTGTGAGAATTTAAAGGAAAAGTTCATCCAAAAATTAAATTCAGGCCTTGTTGTTTAAAAGACTTTCATTCATCTTTGAAACACAGAGGAAGATATTTGAATAAAACCTTGTTCGTTCAACAAAACTTTGGAACACCAAAATGCTTTGTGTGAGCAAAGCTTTTAACGATAAAATCTCTTTACTCCCCCATAGATCTCCGATGCTCGTTTCTCGAGAGCTCACGAGTGTCGGGATGAAAACAGACGTTTTCAAGATACGGACCCAGAAGCTTCTTTAGGTCTTCAAGATCCTACTCAAGTGTGAAATTCCTGGATACCAAAGCTGAAAGAAATCAGTGTATGTAAGAGTGCGTTTCTCCTGTGAACGATCGATACGCAAGCGATATTTGGGTTCAGCGTAACTTTAATGAAATCTACTTAGATATAAAGTTCTTCTCTATATCAGTGTCACTGTTTCTGAACTCCGTTGTAGTTTCTTCCAGGAACGAACACATCTCAATATTCCTCATTTGAATAATTCCCGCCCAAGGCATATGCTAATTAAGGGGCGGGGCCTGGATAATTAGTCGTGTGTTGAAACTGCTGGTTATGGGAAGGGGCGGGACATTTCCCAAACGCACCCAAAGCAATTGGCCAATCACAACACACTGATCCAGCCAACCAATCAGAGCACATTGTGCTTTTCAGGAGGCGGGGCTTCATAGAGACAGGAACTAAACAGAGCGTTTCTGACAGAATGGGAAGAGACGAGCTGCAACAATGGAGAATATGGGGAAAATATATATATATATTTTTTTTACATTCAAGCAGGAAAACCTGTTTTATAGCCTAAAAACAACACTGAGACTGAAAAATTAAATGAAATAAAAAATAAAACAAGTTAATTTGTGAATCAAAGATGAATCAAAGATGTCTTACGGGTTTGAAATTACATAAGCGAGTAAAAATTGACAATTTAATTTGTGAGTGAATTAACCCCTTTTTTTTAACCGAAGATCTTCCCCTCCGTCAAAACTGAAATGACATCTTGCGCAAGTTCTCCTCACTTGCACCAGGTTTGACATTGAGTGCAGGATTTCCATACAAGCATTTTTAAGCAAATTTCAAAACCCTCTCTGTGTGGGAAAAGTAGACGGAAACTTGCATCTTCAGAAAATGTGCTTAAAAGGAAAAACGTTGCTGGGTTTTCATCCGATGAGACGGTGTTTCTCGCACCATGTAACTAAAGATAATGCAGTAGCTTTAAATATGTACAAATGCAATTTTGTAGATATGAAGGAAGGGGAGATGTTCAGCAAACAACAACTTTATGTTTCTCAAGACATGAAATATTGCACAAGAGTCATCTTCTGTTCAGTCAACAACGTGAACATTATTTGTAAGGTCTTCTTTCGTATTCCAAAGAATCAAGTCATACAGAGAGTGACATAAGGATGTCATTTTTGGCTGAAATATTCCTTTAAATTAGGGATACAAAACAGCAGCTAGTGTAACGTAAGTGTCCAGCTCTGTTCTACACCAATGGCAGTTCAAGAGATGGAGTGAGTGGAGAACCAAACTGGTGGAAGACCAGAATTAAGTGTGAAATACTGTAACAACATCACAGACCGATCTTCAGCAGGGTCGATTCAGGCAGTCTCAAATAATCCACGTCTTCGTACTTCTGCAGTAACGGATGAAGCTAGCCCTCCAGATGAGGCGTTTCTCAACTCAAAGGACATTCAACATGAAGACAAAGTCACAGTATTACAAAACAAAGTCTTGTTTCTTGACAGACTGCTTTAGTTAGTGTTTGTTTTGTTGCTGTACACAATTTCCATGCAACGCTGCATCTGAAACACGTCAATCAGACGATTCGACAAGCTCCGCCTCCTCTAGCAAGCTTCATCCAATCAGACGGGAGCGCCGTCTTACAGTAAAGTGCACTTCTTCATCTGCTTCTGAAGTTGATGCTTCAAAATAAGCATAGCAATACAGCCAGAGGTTTCCAGCGACAGATTCAAATACGAATTTTGGCCACTGTTTTAGAGAAAAATAATGTGCACTGTTTCTCATTTTCTTCTAACAAAGAATACAAATTGTTGAGATTTGGATGATTGTATCATAAACCCACACCATATGTGCTAATAAGACTCCGAACCTTGTAACAACGCATTTAAGTGACATCTGAACAATGACATAAACGCAGGACTCGTACGTGTCCGTGTCTGGCAGTCGTCTTGTGCAAATTTAAGCGTTTCCTCTTGCAGATTCACCCTCGTCTAGTAATGGGATGATCTCAAAGACCACGACTCGTAAACATCACTCTCACGGACTGTTCTTCAGGGCCTTCGCCCCTCGAATTATTCGAGCTTGTAAGGCTACCTAATGCGACCGTTACTTTTGACTCGCCCCAGTTCTGATTTGGGGTCAGGAGACAAGGAGCTCCAAGAGGTCTTAGTGCAGAGTCCAATGGAGGGGCAGGAGGACGTCTGCTCAGAGCAAATATCTTCGGTTACCCAGAAAGCCCCCACAGAGCTGTCCACCCAGGCCTCCAGCGGCTTCCCCACCAGAGAGGTCTTCTTCTGCGCCTCCTGCAGGGCCGGCTCGCTGGGCGGCAGCTTCAACACATGGGCGAGCTGCTGGAAGCTTTGCTCCAAGTACACGTTACCCGGAGGACCCGCATGTACCCAGCCATGGTCTTCTGAAGGGAAGGGAGAGACGACAGATAAAGGACAGTTGCTTATGAATATTTATTTGCACTCAAGAAGCAATACACCTTAACGGTACTCTCTCTCTCTCACCTGTGCGCAGGGGCTCACGTCCCTTGAAGGCCAGAGGCATGACCAGAAAGCGAGCTTCTGCTACACGCTCCCACAACCGCAGCACGCGCACCGTCCACACTCCAGGTCTGAGGGGGCGCTGAAGGGGCGGCTTGTATTGGGTGAACTCTGCTTCAATGTCTATGCTGATGTCATAGGAGGCTGCTACGATTTGTGCTGGATCGATCCACACTATAGTGGCGGTGAGGTTGGGTCCACGAGTCCACTTCTGAACCGCCACCGGTTCATCCAGAGGCCCCATCACGCCACCGAAGTTACGGAAGATTCGCTCCTTTGGGTCCCACTCAGTTCCAACCTAGTAGAAAACAACAGAAATACAACAGAAACGGCACTTCTTAGTGGAAACAAGGAACATCCACACTCGTCACGTAACACGAACCTAGAAACGTTCACAACTGACAAAGACAAACGAGCACAGGAAGGTATATAACGACAAACACGGGAACAACAAGGGAACAGCTGAAGTGATTTAGGATCGTGATTAGACGCAGACAGGAGCGTGCAGGACCTGGAAGATGCATAGAGGGACCTGGAAGATGCATAGAGGGACCTGGAAGATCCAGAGAGGGACATGGAAGATACACAGAGGGACCTGGAAGATACACAGAGGGACCTGGAAGATACACAGAGGGACATGGAAGATACACAGAGGGACATGGAAGATACACAGAGGGACATGGAAGATACACAGAGGGACATGGAAGATACACAGAGGGACCTGGAAGATACACAGAGGGACCTGGAAGATACACAGAGGGACATGGAAGATACACAGAGGGACATGGAAGATACACAGAGGGACCTGGAAGATACACAGAGGGACCTGGAAGATACACAGAGGGACCTGGAAGATACACAGAGGGACCTGGAAGATACACAGAGGGACATGGAAGATACACAGAGGGACATGGAAGATACACAGAGGGACATGGAAGATACACAGAGGGACCTGGAAGATACACAGAGGGACCTGGAAGATACACAGAGGGACATGGAAGATACACAGAGGGACATGGAAGATACACAGAGGGACCTGGAAGATACACAGAGGGACCTGGAAGATACACAGAGGGACCTGGAAGATACACAGAGGGACATGGAAGATACACAGAGGGACATGGAAGATACACAGAGGGACCTGGAAGATACACAGAGGGACCTGGAAGATACACAGAGGGACATGGAAGATACACAGAGGGACATGGAAGATACACAGAGGGACATGGAAGATACACAGAGGGACATGGAAGATACACAGAGGGACCTGGAAGATACACAGAGGGACCTGGAAGATACACAGAGGGACATGGAAGATACACAGAGGGACCTGGAAGATACACAGAGGGACCTGGAAGATACACAGAGGGACATGGAAGATACACAGAGGGACCTGGAAGATACACAGAGGGACATGGAAGATACACAGAGGGACATGGAAGATACACAGAGGGACCTGGAAGATACACAGAGGGACCTGGAAGATACACAGAGGGACCTGGAAGATACACAGAGGGACCTGGAAGATACACAGAGGGACCTGGAAGATACACAGAGGGACCTGGAAGATACACAGAGGGACCTGGAAGATACACAGAGGGACCTGGAAGATACACAGAGTGACCTGGAAGATACATACAAAAGGATGCAAAAAACATGTCAGATGGATTGAAACTGTAAACTGCCTGAGCTTCATCAGGATAAGAGATAAAGACACCAGCAAAACTGTTGATTTTTATTTTATTTTTTTCACATGATGGGTGTGTGTTTGCTGTGTGGAATATTGATCGATAAGGGAATATGCTCAAGGAAGCACGTATTAAAGCATGCGAGGAGGGAGTCAGATTTGGGTACAACACCTGCATGTTTGATGGCGAAATTGCCCAGTTGTTCAATTCAGAAACAGAAGATGATGACTTTGATGGATTGATTAAAACTTAATGTTGAGTGTATTGTTATATAGTAGAATAAAGTTCAACTAAACTCACTGTTTTGCTTCCATTACCTTTTTTGTAGTCCATATGTTTTAGTATTTTCTAAACGCATGTTATCGATCCAATCGTGAATGACTCATCCATCAATGCTTTCCACTTAATTTTTTTGAATGTCATAACTGGATCTATGACAGACTTCTCACATACACATCTGCCTCCAACCAATCAACAACCCTGTTTTTCTTTTTTGATAATCCGTTTCTCTACAGTGCGTCACAATACAGAAGAAATGATCTGTCGCTACTTCGGTTACATTGCGTATCTCGGCTCCTCTCACCTCCAGGTGTTTGAGGCGCTCAAACTCATGAAGGTTGTGTTCCAGCTGCAGTGTTGCCTGAGGAACAGCCCACACCTCCAGCATCTCACGGGACCTGCTCACCACATTCTGCGCCTCCTGCCTGACCAGGTAACCCTGGAATCGTTCATCATAAAAATACAGGTGCACCGAGACGGGGTAGCCAATGGGTTCAAACCTGTGGGTACAGACAAAAACTATTACTCAAATTATCTGATGGATGGATGGATTTGATGGGATGAATAGATTGGACGGTCACCTGCAGGCCTCAGAACTGCTTTGCCTGGTCTCCTGCCTGTGGAGGCCCAGTCTAAAGAAGGAGGAGTACGCCGTGAGGGCCACATCATTGAGGGATGAGACCCCATCAGCCTGCTCGAATAAACTCTCCCAGTACGCTTTCAGCGCCACTGTGCCTGGCGGGTACTGCCCATACAGATGATTGTCCAGGATCTCAATAGCCTCCTGATTCACAGTCGACTCAAACTTACGGGCGAAGAACGTAGGTCGCGTTAGTTGCTGTTGTGGGAGAAAAGTGGGGTTGAATTGGTGCCAAATTTAAGGACAATTTGCTAAAGAAAACAGTCTCATTCACCAATAATTGTGTAAAAAAAATTCTCTCCATTTCACAACGCATGCACACTCACTAACACACAATTTTGTGTAACAAACTTAGTTTTCTAAATAAGCGACAATAGCCTTCCTGTAGCGCAAACGGTAGAGTGTGGCGCCTGCAACGCCAAGGTCATGGGTTCGATTCCCAGCGAAAGAGAACTGATTAGAATGTCAATGTGTTTCTTGAATGCAATGCAAGTCACTTTGGATAAAAGCGTCTGTCAAATGCAGAAATGTAAATGTGCCAGAAGTTAGTAATTAGCATAAAACTCAACCAAACTATCTCTAAATAAGGGCTTTCAGCAACCTTTCCTTTCCAGCCTTCTGACTCTCTCAGCAAATACAAGTCATTTTCTAAAGACGATTTCTCAGAAGATCCTCAAGCAAAAAGACAGTCACAGATTACAGACCTCTCTTTAGCCTGCTGTAAACTTCAACACCCATAATGCACTGGGCATGTTCCCATCAAAGGCCACTCTCACCGGTCTGCCATGGACACGCTTACCAGTCAAACACTGCCGTGCTTTAGTAAGAAATGCATCTTAGCAAACTTTAGTCATAATGCTGTCGAAACAAAACATGTCGAGCTCTAAAAAAGGTCACATCTCTGTTTTGTTGATAAATGAATGCGTTTTTGAATGAATCGGGTGAGTCAATGATTCAATGACCCATTCATTAAGAAAGAGGCTGCGTCTGAAACTGCACACTCTCAAGAACTGACTTATTTTGTATAAGCAATTATTTCACAATCACTAATAAAAAAACAACAGTATGAATGTAATCCAGCCATAATACATCCACCATGATGTCATTATCACATGACCAACCAGCTTCAGTTATGCCTCCATTCATAAATCCCCTCCTGTGGCCTCATGGGATAGTAAAGTGTCCATCATATACACACTTCAAAATCTCACCGGGAGTAGCAGATCATCCGCTAATCTTACTGTTTTACGAGTACTGTGAAATTGGACATCCTTCTTTTGTCACATACGGTTGTTTTTTCTACTATATAATAGAGAAGTATGTGATTTCAGACGCAGCCAGAGACTTTCTTCGTTCCTGAATGAAACCTTCTAGCAGTTTTAAGTTTCATTTCAATTATTTTAATATTTCTACATTCAAAACTAAATAAAACATATTTTTTCATATAAATGTATGAATTTGACATATAAGACTGTTAGAAAAAGTGTCCCAGACAAAATAATATTGCCTGTAATGGGGAAGGTTCTCCTAAAGAGCGTAGAATCTATATGATGAAATATATTTACAATAACATGGTTATAAGTTCACCCAAAGTATGTTACCAGTTACCAGTTGACGGACCTGTATTCTGATGAGGTCTGAGGGTTTGAAGTCATTTGGTGAACAGCCACACCAGTCCACGATGTGCTTATACTGGCACTTGCAGCCCAACTTCCGGTTCCAGTTGGTCACACGCAGGTTATTGTCAACCAAAGTATCACACATGTGGCTGTTTCCCAGAACAGTGTGGAAGAAAGACTGAAAACCAAACAGAGAGGAATTATATAATATACCCTCAGGGACAAAGCTCTTAAAGTTTTACGGCTCACCGCTGGGCCAATTCAATAAAACTAACATGGAGTAGCACATCAACAGTCTTATGAATTTATGACTCAGATTTAATACACAGCAATAACAGTGGCCAGATGTGCAGGGTATGAAACAACCTGTTCACGTTTTGAACAAAAAAAACCTGTTTTTGGTACTGTACCTTCAAGTTTGTTTGGTGTTAATGTAAATTACTTATTTTCTGATTAACTCTTTCAAGAAAAAGGCATTTTACAATATTAGTTGCATATCAATGTGTATGAAATCCCAATAGTCTGAGAATAGTCTTCATTTTCTTTATGCTTAAGAATTTCTTATTCCTATCTACTAAAAAAATAAATAAATCAAGATACAGTAATGCCTTGAGATACGAGCGTCCCGACAAATGAGTATTCCAAGATACGAGCAAGCCTGAGCACATTTTTGCTTTGAGATACAAGTAAATATTTGAGATACGAGCAGCTTACAGACGCCGCCTCACTCCTTCACTTCACGTGTTTGTCAACTAAAAGAAAAGTGGTTGCGCGAGCAAAAACAGCAGTCGAGAGAAGATCAAGAGTGTGTTCGCATGCATGCGTATTGCTGCAGATGAAATCTCATGCGCGCGCGAGGGATTAAAATGAGCTAGCAAAACAAAAACATCAGTTTTGCACACGTTTCTTTTTGGCATGGATTTTCCGCCATAGTCGACTTCCGTACGCATCTCACGCGAGTCTTCTACATTGTGTTTGCGTGTGTCTCTATAGCAATTAAAAACATGTTTTTTCCATTGTTATTAGCACTAATAAGGGAGTTTTTTTAAAGGGCCGGAACAGAATTTTTTTCCCTGTTATTTCTTATGGGGGAAATGATTTGAGATACGAGCAACGTGCTCGTCCTGGAACGGATTTTGCTCGTATCTCAAGGCATTACTGTACATGCATACATTTTTTTTGCCCACTGTCAGTGAAGATTTAAATGCTTCCAAAGGCAGTACCTCAGCAGGAAGCAGAGCGTAGGTGTAAAACTGCTTGAGCCCCGTCACCAGCTCGTCCTGCGAGTTCACCACATACTCCACAAACTTCCGCGTGAGGGAGAACCAGTCCGAGCCTCCCGACACCTCCAGCCCCTCAGGGATGCTGCGCTCGCCCAGACGCCACATGTGGTTGTCACATTCGTGGAACAGGCGGTCCAAACCCTGCTTCTTAATGAACCTGCGTGACAGGAGAGAGCAGGATGTTGACTGATGTCACCATAAACACCATCACTGCATCATTTATGGGAGAGAGGTGTCAAAGCGTCAAGACGCTATAAATATCTTGAAATCAGAGTGACAACAGGAGTCTCATTAAAAGACTCAAATTTGTGAGTGAAATAAAAACTTTATAAGATAGTTTGGTGCAGATTTTTATAACCATTTCTCAAGCTATATGATTGGTTTTTATTTTTTAGTCAAACCTTCGAATCCAAGTCAGTGTCAAAACCAGCAAAAAAAAATAAAAATAATAATAATATCACAGAAGTGTCTCTTCTGCTCACCAAGGCTGCATTTATTTGATCAAATACAGTAAAAACAGTTACAGTTATTTTAACGGTAATAATATTTAAAAATGTGTTGTATATGAATATATTTTCAAATATTATTTATTCCTGGGATGCAAAAAAGAGCTGAAATATTTAAACGTTGGCTGTGATGATTTGTTTTGAAGATAGACTTATTCAAACTTATATTAAATAATGAATACATCACTAACAGGTTAAGTAAAACTATAATGAATATGGAATACAGCGCACATATTTAGCAAACTGCTGCTCTCTAAAGTCCATTTTTTAGCGGACTGAGTTTATTGAATGGCGTTTCTAAAGCAATGTGACATTATGCAAGTTGTTTTATTGATGCCTTTCCTCAGAAACAGTGATTGAGTGATTACATGTGACAGGATTCATTTCAATACGTTGTACTGTGTCTTTAAACACCCTCTGGTGTTCACACGTTTATTTTGTGCTATAACTAGTAGTCAAGAGGAGATTAGATTGATTCACTGTTTAATATTAAACATTGGCTTTTAAAATGGGGAAATAGTTATCGTCAATCCATCCAAAGACTCCACACAGCTGACATGATTAACTGTTATAGCCTGTTGGTTTCGGATCAATGATTTTGGCCCTTCAAAACAAAACATTCAGAAGCCAAAATTTCAGTGCATCCCTAATTTTCAGCATCATTACTCCAGTTTTCAGTGTCTAATATGATAATTCGATGCTCAAGAAACATTTATGATTATTATCAATGTTGAAAACAGTTGTGCTGCTTCATAGTTTTGTGGAAATTCTTTCAGAATTTTTATTTAACAGCAAAACATGCAAGCGCATGTTTTCCATTCTATGAAGCACTTCAAAAGGTCCACGTCAATGAATGAGATCTTAACTCTGATGCCAACATTTTTAAATCACATACGTAATCACCATCCACAAACTAAGTAGATCATCTGCGGTGCATTTTAGAGCCTCACTAGATGTGGACAGCATCTCAAAAACTAGTCCCCATCCCTGAAGTGACCTCAGAGTTGAATCGAAAATTAGTTTACCTTGCATTCTCTCTGCCGTGAGATTTCAGGAAGTTCTTGTCACGGTTCTGGGAGAGAAAAGCCACAAGCTCATCGTTGGTCCTGTTTAGAGCGATAGTGAGAGAGGAGAGGAGAAGAGATATAAAAACGAGGGATTATGTCAGAAGCCCAGCGCTGACTGTAGGGTGGCGTGGGTGAAGTCTTCATCTGGAAGGAATTAGCTCCCGCTGACAGGATTTGGTCGGTATAAAAGTCTACATGTGCATCGGGCCGCGAACACCGATGATTTGGCTTATTTCGCTGACTTCAGAAAAACGAAAAAATGATCAACAGCTGGAGGGATTTTGAAATTGTACGGCTCTGATGTGTTACAGAAATCCTTCCGAAGCAGATTGCAGAGAAAGAGACAGATTTGTCAGCATCATCAAACTCACGAGAAGAATCCTCGAAAAGCATCTCTTATCAGCATCAATCCATCTCTGATCCATTACACTGAGATCATTGCAATGCATTCTGGGATTGCCTTCTCCATGAAGACAGCATTGAAGGCATTGCCCTCTTTAGCTTTTGAAATTACTTCATCCAACGGAATTTCATGAGTTGATGAAAACCTAATACTAATATTAAAATTGGAACAAATAAATAAGACTGCGCAATTTATTGAACTAAAACCGTAACAGTGTTATAGCTTAGTGCAATGGTTCTCAAATAGACGGAGCGATGCCAGGGGGGGCGCGCGTGACCCTAGGGTACATGCTTTTTTTTTTTGCCAGGGAGTAGGTTTTCTTGCACTGAAAAAGAGCAGCATATATGAAGTTCAGATAACCGTCCTCTCATCCTTTGACGTGTACGATCACACCGGTGTTCATATGCGTCACGTGATCAACCACTAAATTCACACGTGTTTAAACGCAATATCTGGCACTGATCCAAAAAAAGACATGCTCAGAGCTTGTCATTTATCACAACAATTCAGTGTTTTCAACCACATAAGGTTTCAACAAGTTGGTGACTATTTTGAATGATCTATTATACAGCGCTTTTTGTGACTGCGATATGTCACGTGACGAGCATGACGCGTTGCCATGGAAACGATAAAGTGAAAGTTCCAAAATGGGGGAGGGGGGGGCGCGCGAAATTTTTACCTCTTCCTAGGGGGGCGCGACAGAAAATAATTGAGAAGCAATGGCTTAGTGCAACTCCTAAATCAAATAAAAGTTGCACAGCATGTTTCAGAGTGAAGTGCGGGACCGTGTTCATTTATACGCGTGCAGCTCATGACGCAGTGATCTTAAGAGCGGCATAACTTCTGATTCTCAAGAAACTCCAACTCTGTATGTGCATTTGGGAACGCAATGTCAGGTAGTTTCTCTTTATTTCACCATCAATCACAGATATCTTAATATCCGTCATTACTGAAATCTTAACTTAATTTTACCTTTAAGGGATCCAGCTGACAAAAATGTTTGGGAAATTGTGAACTCTTGAAGTAGCCAATCAGATTTACTTCCAAACGTATCTATTTATGACCTTTCCCTAGCCGGCGATCGTTCGGCAGTGTGACATGAAAACTTGTGTTTGACCCTCCTCCTCCCCAGCTCCACCTGTATAGATCTGCTAGGGGTCTTCATCAGCATTCCTTATTATGCATGTTATTTTATCTAAGCTGAACAAATAATCTTATTTACCAAAATCAACCATATGTTTATTACATAATTACACACCCCAATAAATGCTGGCTAGAAATCACTCAGACATTTGTCATGTTCCCAGTCCTGTTCCTGGAGATCTACCCCTGATCCAGCACACATTGGTCTCGAATGATCAAGTGTTCCAGAAGACCTTAATTATCTGGTTCAGTTGTGTTTGATCAAGGTTGGAGCTGAACTTTGCAGGAAGGTAGATCTCCAGGAACAGGATCCGGGACCTCTGACCTAAGGTAATGCTGACCTGGTGGGGAAGTCGGTGGCACTGAGGTTGATGAAGAAGTCCCAATTCCAGTCCAACATGGACAGCAGATCATGCATGCTGCGCAGATAGGCCTTCAGCAGACTGGCACCGCCCCAGATGGTGACCATGCGCCAGGGCGTGGCTCTCACGTTGGAGTAGATCTCCGCCATCTGGAGCACTTCCCGATGCATGTAGTTTGAACGCTGGGAGGGACAATAAAACAATGATCTTGAAGAAGAGTATATGATTCTGGGTGAACAATTCCTGCAGTTTTAGCTGTCATAACCCTTCTACTGGAGGGAAGATTTCTTGTCAGGTATTTAGTTCAGCTCTGAAGAACTTTACTTTTAAGAGGCTAAAACCTGAAATACACTCAAACGAAACACTAGAATCAAATGAGACAGGCGTGTAGAGAGGAAAAGACTCTATGAGCAGATGTTATGCCAAATCGTATCAAGGTGTGAGAAGTATTCCTCCAGAAGAAAAAAAGACTTGGTTTACCACAAGCTCTGACAAACCTCAGCTCTACACACACATCCTTGTTCTCCAACAAGTGAGCTGACGGTCACTGAGTATCTCTAGCACTTAAGATTCAATCAAAGCCACAGGGCATCTGTGTTTAAGGGCATTAAAGCTCTTGGCATGGAATAGAGACAGCCATTTGATGTCTGAGTTCGGTTCTTTTGGGGTTAAAGTGGCTTTCTGAACTCCACCAGAGTGCTTGATAAGGCAGTTTGGACTAGGGGTTGCACAGACTAGTCGACTGGCACATTTTAAGGCTTGCCGTGATGCTTTAAGCTTGACATCGACTTATTGATCTTGGCACCGTCACAGATCGTGGCTTAGAGAGATCGCAACAGGATAAGTCTGCTTTTACGCTCAGTTTTCAAGTCAAAACGACAAATAAATGCATTCTCTGAGAGCGCACCACAAGATGTCAAATTATAGCATCTGGATGCTCAATTGATTGGGTGAATGCATGTTTTAAACAGATTATCGTACATGTAACACACATATAGTACACGCATCTCACGTGCAGATTGTAGCACAGTAGAAATGTAGTCAACACTGTTCTGTGATCTATCATTAAAATAGCTTAGAAACTGAACATTTCAAGTATAGCTTTCTTAAACTAAAACCCACAGCTTCCCTGTTAGTAGAGAGACAGCCAGGTGGAATTAACTCACACACAATCTCTGTCTCTCTAAAGCAGGGGTGCCCAAACTTTTTCCTATGAAGGGCCAAAAATCTAACTTGATTGAGAGCCGTGGGCCAAAAGTAAATTTTGCATCATAAATCAAATTGTATTACATTAAAGTTGCTATGGGTTTATTTATTTAATAATATTTAAAATAAATATAAAACAACTTTAATCTGATTCACTAATGCGGTTTTATTTTTTTAAGCTTTGCATTTTAATGAACAATTTAAATGGGCAACAAGTTCAAGTTCAGTTTATTTGTAAAGCACATTTAAAAATGGCCAAAGGCCAACCAAAGTGCTGTACAACAGGATGAAAGAAAAACAAAACAAAATAAGAAATAAAAAGCAAAATAGAAAACAAAACAAAAATAGAAAAGGCCAAAAGCAAAAACTGAGAGGCAGAGGCAAAGAGACATAGTCAAACCGTACACATATCCACAGAAACATATATGTATACACATATAAACATGCATAAAACAACTGTATATACACAAAAACCCCAAATAATGACATATTAAACATCAACAAACGCAAGAGAGAAAAGATGGGTTTTCAACAATCCCCAAAGTGTTCAATGTACAATACAGTTCAGTGCCAAATACACAATCAATAATAAAACCATATGGTTGCAATGTCAGTGACCTAATGAGAGATATGAAGCTGGTCCTTATTTTTCAGAAGATTGGTCTGTAGCTGACTAACAGACAAAGACAAGATATTATGTAGGTGAGAGTCAGTTATTTGGCTTCTTAGTTTACTCTTGTTCAAGTTCATCAGACTGAAAGTCTGCTCGCAGAGGTAGATACAGTAATCCCTCGCCACTTCGCGGCCTCAGCGCATCGCGGATTATTAAAAAATATTCATAAAAAAATAAAAGTTAAAAAATACCCCCATTTACAGCCATATTACTGAAAGCAGCGTTGTTTCCTCGTGACGTGAGAGAAACGGTTTCCCGGGATGCCAGACAAAGAGAGAAACTATCTCAGAGGCTTTGAACACGCCCACAGCACTCAGGCAAGACACGTGATTGGTTCCCAGCGCGAGCTCGACCAATGAGAGCACGAGTGGATCCCGTGAGCTGATTGGCTGATCCTAATTCGCTGATTGCGATAGTTCCGGTCCACATTAACCACAATAAACGAGGGATCACTGTACTGCCAAACAGAGACAGCATCACTGATGAATGATGATGAAGGATGTAGCAGCGCGCTCTGTTCAGATCGAAGTCCAGCAAGCAGCTCGTGAGCCTGCTGTTTCGCGTCTCGCCACTGTACTTTGAGAAAGCTGCACAATGTTTTGTTTTATAATGGCGACGGATATTGTACTCTTTTAAAACAGCAACAGACTGTTTGCAAACTAGACATATTGCCTTTGATTTGACTTCTGTGAATAAAAACTCATCTTCCCCAGCTTTAAAAAAAATATCTCTTGTCTGTGTGCCACTGCCTTGATTTCTCCATTATTGCGTTTAATTTGTTGACGTTTATTTACGTCATGTGTTGCAAAGCACGCAGTGCTGCGCCTTGAATTGCGCATTTACAATACATTTAATAAATTTACATTTAATTTCAGTTTACTCTGTTGCAGTTCAACTATAAAACAAACAAAATTGTTATGTCAAATTAGAAATGACAATCTGTGTTGAAGGTACCTCGCCCTCTCTCTCTCTCTCTCTCTCTCTCTCTCCTCGGACAGATCGGCGGGCCAAATCAAAGGTGGCCGCGGGCCAACTTTGGCCCGCGGGCCCTAGTTTGGGCACCTCTGCTCTAAAGCATTCATGAGTTTAATCTTTACTGTGCTACTTTATCTGTCTCTGATTCAGAACAAGCTGAAATCTGTGAGAAATATAACGACAAAAAGACACAAGAACTGATGAAAATAAGCGTTTTTGTAGGAGCAATAGTGCTGTGCACAAGACAACCCATATTGGAGTCTCAGCTCGAGGTTCAGGCTTATTTGTCCAAAGTCGTTCAACCCCTAGTTGGGACTACAGACTGTCTGAATTCTGGTGCGGTCTACAGCAATGCATCAAAATCAAAAATTCTTTAGCCCTCACAAAATTTCCAATTGGATTGCTATGAAAATGTGCTAAACAATGGTAAATGAGACGTCTGCATGTCCGACTCAAACCAAACCATAAGAAAAAATGAGGCTCTTCTCAGATTCTGAACAAACTTTTGTTTTCAATGCCGTTTCAATTGGAAAAGTATGGAAGCCCGTTTCCGCCACAGTTGAGACAAAAAAGATGATTTAAGTCGAAATATTGACTTAGTATCTCGAAATAAAGAGAAACTCTCTCGAAATAATGATATTTCGACATATTAAGTCATTATTTCGAGAAAGTTTGTCGAAATAACAAGAAACTAAGTCATTTCGAGAAAGTTTCTCATTATTTCAAGATACTAAGTCATTATTTTGAGAAAGTTTCTCGTTATTTCGACAAACTAAGTCATTATTTCGAGAAAGTTTCATGTTATTTCGGGATACTAAGTAAATATTTCGACTTAATCTCTTTTTTTTCTCAACTGTGGCGGAAACGGGCTTCCATAGAAAAGAAATCCTGTTGAGTTCCAGCTTACCTTGTCCACATGGATGTAATAAAAGTGGTTTTTGTGATAGATGGCTTTTAGGAGACGTTTCAACTGCCTGACTGCTCGTCCATGAACCACCAGCACAAAAACCACCCTGACCGGATTCTCCACCTTGGAGAGGTCAGTATCCGCTAAATCTGCATGCTGGATGGCACTGGAGACCACTAAAGATGGACAGGGAGGAGAAAAGAACTTCACATGCCAATTCAAACATGACGGGATGTACATATAGGACAGATGAATGAGTGGCGTTACCGTGCTGCGGGCAGAACTGAGGCAGAGAGTGAGGCATGAGCTGCCCTGCTTGGTGCTGGCAGACGATGTTGGCGATCTCCTGTCTGCACTGCCGTGAACCTGCGCGGTGGAGGGCAGACAGGGCATCCTTGCCCGAGATCTCACATTTGGGCACAAAGTCGCTGCTCGGGACTTGAGGAGCACCCTCGACACTGCCCGGCTCTCCTGGTGCCACTAGATGGATTTTAGCCAATTCCCCAGCCCGAGTCTCACTGAAGTTACGGCTGCTCGAGGGATCGTAGTGCGCAACTTTATCAACCGCCACTCCATCTTCCAGCCCGCCAAGACTCTTGTCCTTCAACGAGGGCTTGCTTCTCCGTCTAGACCCCTTCCTGATGATGCTGGTGACGGCGGGCTGATCCTGACGCGGTCGCCACTGGACGTGGTTCGCCCCCGACACCGCGTTCTGCCTGTCAAAGGCCACAGGGTCCATCTTCTGCTCCTGCCCATTGTGGTCGGGCAACTTCGACCGCCTGTGCTTGCGCTGAGAAGGAAACAAATCAGTAAATAAATCAGAGACATGATACCGAATCCCTCCACGTCAGCGCAACTTTATTCTCTCTGAGTAAATCTGTTTCAGAACAGACGGCTGATTCACTCTCCGAGAACAAACTTGCTGACGCTTCAGGGAGACACAGAGGCACAACAGGTTTGCTTTGTTTCTCGTTTGTTGTTTCGCTGTCTCTAGTCGTGACTATTTTTAGCATCATTTAGTGGGGGGGAATCAGAGATTCATAATGAGGATAGTGACTCACAGGAGGAGGTTTGGGTGAGAGCTCAGCCAACGCAGAGAAACACTCGGTGCCAAACTACAGGGGAATCTCACATGGTAATTTTTATATATCTATTTATATATCTATATAATTAAAAGACAATTGGTAAAACTTTTTGCTAGTCTAAAGAGATTTGCTAGTCAAAGTTAATTTCAACATTAAACAATTACAAGTTATATTTGTTGGGATTAGCACTAACATTAACAATGAACCATATACAGTGCTGTGAAAAAGTGTTTGCAAGTCTATGTCATTTATTTTATCATTTATGTTTTTATTTATATTCATATTTATATGTATTTTCATAAATAAAAGACCATTGGTAACACTTTACAATAAGATTTGCTTGTCAATGTTGATTTCAACATTTATTAAAACATTTTTAATATCAAAAGTTATATTTGTTGGGATTAGTACAAAAGTTAACAATGAAAAACACTTTATCAATTATACAGTGGTGTGAAAAAGTGTTTGCCCCCTTCCTGATTTCTTCACTTCCCAAAATGCAATTTTAAAAGTGGCTCTAAACAATCATGCCAAAACAAATTCATTTCAAGCGAAACCGCAACCAACCTTGTCGCACAGTTTATTCTTTCATTGTGATAACCTATTTAAGTAAAATATACGTCACATTTTTATTTGAAATGAATAATTTTCTATACGACGTTATAGTTTTTCCTCGTTCACAGAAACGCTGCGGGTTCGTGGTGTGAATCCGCATGTTCTGTCGTTTACGCTGCTATTTGCGCATGTAAAACTAAACTCCCGGAAAACTAATTTTGTTATTTTTAAATGGGTCACAGACTCTTATCCATTATGATCTAATTGAGCTTCCGTAGTCAATAATCATCCCTTAATCATGCATAAAATACAAATATTAGAAAAACAAATATTTACCAGTTTATGGGCATATCACCATTTCAATTATAATACATTAACCACCCCACCACCATTTTTTTCTTGGATTTACGCGATTCACGAGGGTCATACAGAAAAACATTAAAAAAAACTACAGAACAAACAGATTTCATCACTTGCAGAAGGGCCGTGCAAACAATGAGTCCTAAACGCGTGAGAGAAAACTTTCAATCAGCACAGATGCAGCCAAGACACTCTCCTCTCCTCCTGCACTGACCGCACAAACAACCCCAAACACCTCCGTTACTCCACATGACTCCCCAGCAATCCCAGTCGAACACATGGCTGAGCACATCTCGGTCGAGGCCAATGCCAGCGTGAAAAGAAGATCAGAGCCAGAGCAGCGTTTACCGACACAGTCCAGGCGGCAGACATCGATTTCGGTTTGGTTTAAATCCCAGTGGAGCTTGGGAGTTTGTCCCGCTCTGATGACTTATCCTCATGGATTCTACACACATTCAGTAAACAAATGTTTAATTTTTGAAGACAGAGTTTCATCTTCGTCTATACACTGTGTGCATAATTATTAGGCAAGTTGTATTTTTGAGGATTACTTTTGTTATTGTACAAATACAGTGCTCTTGGTCAGTCCAAAATATGAACAAACCCTAAAATGTTAACATTTAAGTTGTAAAAGTGAAGTTTTGGCTTTCTTAAGAGAATAGCTATGTACACAGTTATTAGGCAACTATTAGTGTGCAGAATTATTATGCAACTAGATGAAAAACTGTTTATGTTAAATGTTTATTTTCACCTGTTAAAGTGAGAATAATACACAAACTCAATTTACAAATAAACACTTCTGAAATTTCCACACACACAAAAAAAAACCTCACCCTTTTTTCGATAACAGTCAATCCTTCCATTCAGACAATCAGTCAGTTTCTTGATCTGGTCAGAATCAGCTTTTTGTGCAGCCGCAACCACAGCCTCCCAGACACTGTTCAGAGAGGTGTACGGTTTACCTTCACTGTAAATGTCCTGCTTAAGAAGGCCCCAAAAGTTCTCAATAGGGTTCAAGTCAGGTGAAGAAGTGGGCCATGTCATTCATTTTCCATCTTTAAGGTCTTTACTGGCCAGCCACGCAGTGGGAGTACTCTGATGCATGTGATGGAGTGTTGTCTTGCATAAAAATCACAGTCTTCTTGAAAGATGCAGACTTTCCCCTGTACCACTGCTTGAAGAAAGTGTCTTCTTACTATTGCCAGTAGGTCAGAGTTTATTTTGAGTCAATTTTCAACTCAAAAAAGGTCCAACTGGCTGATCTTTAATAAGACCTGCCCATACCAGCAGCTCCACCTCCACCTTGCTGCCTGAGTGGAAGTGGAGCTCTGCGTCTGTTGGTGATCTCGGATGATGGACCACTGGCCCATCCATCTGGTCCCTCAAGAGTCACTCTCATCTCATCAGTCCATAAAACCATCTTCAGATATTTCTTGGCCCATTCTTGACGTTTCAACTTATTTGTCTTGTTCAGAGGCGGTCAGGTTTCAGCCTTTCTTCCCTTGGCCATGACTCTGAGAACTGAACATCTCATTCTTCTTGACACTCCAGGTAGGCTGCAGTTGTGGAATATGGGAGCACTGGAGGATAATGGGTTCCTGGTAGCCTCATATTTGATTCTTCTCAAACATTTGCTGATTAAGTTGCGTATTTTCGTCTTGATGCGTTTCATGTGACCCTGTTGACTATTTGCAAGAAAATGTTTGATAGTTCTGTTTTCATGCCCAAAAATCTTAGGTATTTTAAGAGCATCCCTGCATCCCTCTGAAAGACTTTTGACATTTAACTGACTCTGAAAAGTCCAAAATTCTCTTTTTTGGCCCATTTTTCCAGAAGAAAAGAATCTGCCTAATAATTCTATTGATCTCCTTAGGCCACACACTCCCTCGTTACACAAATACACATCACTTGTTATGCATTATATCCAATAAGCATTCAGGTTTATACAGTTTGGAGTTGGAAATTAAGGATAAAATGATGATATGGGCAAAATAATCACTTGCCTAATAATTGTGCACACAGTGTATTACTCTTCATAGTGGACTAGACATCTAACAATCAAGTCAATTAGGGAGATGAACTACTCTAAACGTAAATGAATGTATGGATGAATCACTAAAAACCAATTTACTCACGTGTCGAACAGAATCTAAACAATCTCCACATCCACAATATTAACACAGATCCTGCTGGATCACAACCCTTCTATTTCCAGTGATCTTCCTCTTTGGTAATCGTCAACTATCCATTTGCTCAGTCAATCCCTAATGCTGATTGGCTACAAGAGTTGTGCTGCTTGACCCGATCAACTTTGTTTTATTGTCCAATTTACACAGACAGGATGTATACATTAGATTTTATCCAGCACTATATATATAGCCGAACCCTGATATCTCGAGCACAAACGAGGGACAAAGTCGCCACTTATCATCGGTTATCTCGATCCCCGTGACTGATGATAGTACTGAGTTCACTGCGCATGCGCTGAGTTCATGTTGCACGTGCATCACGGTCTGTACGGTCGCTCACTCCAGTGACGCTTCACTCACTCTTGCGGCGCAGTGCCATGCAGCCGCTGAAGAACTCGCGCAAAAATCAAGCTTTACAGATGCTATCTTGGAAGAGGAGGCACAGGAATTCCCAGATTACGTTGACATCGACAAAGACGTTGTTACTGATAGAAGCTTAGAAGCATTGGTTTTCAAGCAGACCGTTAAATGCAAAAAGCAACAAAGCATTTTAGAGTTTGTAAATAAACCATAGTAACCGCGTGTGCAATACTATCAGAACTGTGTCAGAGTGAAATGACTGTGTTATGAGCAAATGTGTTTATGTGTGTGTGACTGTTTACGCTGTGAGCGAAATTGTGTTTGCAATGTTGGAGATTATAAAGGTTTGTATGGAGAATCGAAGGTGTTTTTTATCGTATACTGGTAAATCTCTGCTGTTAGTTGGTGCACATATGCCTTTTGTTGTTAGCAAACATATACAGTGTATGTACATTTTTATAGCATGCCGATCGCTTCATCAAATAAATCGCCATATTGGCTGTTGATTATCTCAACGCTTTTTTGCAACCCCCAAGGCTGTCGACATAACCGGGTTCAGCTGTAAATATATAAACTATATTAATCAGTTGACCACTAGCTTCCATGGTTACAAAAACTAAAACAATCTGGTCCTCTGTTAAGAAAAAAAAGAGAGAGAGAGAAAAGAGAAGCTAACCACAACGCCGCATGGTATGCCAATGTGGTGCTGCATATAATGGGCGAGAGAGAAATAACAAGCTACTCCCACCACTTCCTGCTACAGAAAGTCTGGGTCTGTGCTGCACATCTGCACACAAGAACACAATGCATTATGGGTCGGCATCAGACGATACCACACCAGTGGGGCTGATTATCAGGAATGGTGTGGACCTTCAGAACTGGACGGATGCCTCATTCAAGTCAGTGAAGGACTATAAAAATAACGTAATATTGACCCAATACGTGTTTGCTGTGTAGAGAATTGGACTGTTGTTTTAGCAATGCTGCAACAGAACTTGTGTTGTGTATTTTATTCCCAGACGATTGCACAAGACTTCAGCAGAAAGGGCAAGATAAACAACATCCTCTCACGGCGGACAGTCAGATGACAGTTGTCCGCACACTTCCTCTCACCGAACCTCAGTCTTCAAAACTGCAACGTCAGAAGCGCCTACGCTGAGAGCAACCTACACATTAAGAGTTACAGAGGCTGAAATACAGAAATTATCTCATTCAGAGCTAAGAAGCAAATGACCCAAAGGTTGCTCAAAGTGTTTAAGGATGCTGATTGTTAGAAGGCGAACGGGAACATGGTTTGTGTGACGTTAGCGTCGGATTATTAGCCATTTCATAACATAGCCAAGCAAAAGTGAATCATATTACTCACTGAATGTGCCGTTCAGCGTAAAGGTTAAGAAGTGCGTATTTCTCAACAGCACTAATAGAGTCGTTTAATCTGAAGCAGGATCGTTAACTTCCTCATGATCTCTCTTCTCTCTCAGGTCTTTCATTCTTCCAGACCAAAGGCTGGAAACTCAATGGCCTCTTTCATCACACGGAGAAAGACAGAGGTCAAAGAGGCCCGTGGATTCGCAGGAATAAGGAGAACTTGTGTAGGGATCAGTTTGGATGATTGACTCATCATTAAGCAATCAATTAGACGGCTAGTGCGTAAAAGTTCTTTGTTACTGAATAAAGAGAGGATTTCAGCATGCCGATGGAAACGACGCAAATGAAGCTGGAAGGTCATGTGACAGTGACGACGTGGCCAATGTATTACCACTGAAATTCATTCATAAAATATACTTTTTTTTAATGGTCCCAAAGTAAGTTTCATATTAATTGTACCTACTAGTACTGGTACTTTCTAGAGCTGCACAATTAATCGTTAAAAGATCCCACACACCCATACAATCTCTTTCCTACATGACAGCAATTCACTCTGCGTTTGTTAAACTTTTGAAAAAATAAAATAAAGATAACACAGAAACATACAGATCTGCCGCTGATCCAGAGAGAGCAGTTGTCGTGTTAAAGTATGAAACAGCTTGAAACAAACCTTTATAAAACTCTAAAGTATGCACAGTTTTGTCATTCATTTTATCATAAAAGTACTGGGATAAAAGTTTATAAGCACTGCTGTCTGCAGTAGTGATCAAAATAAAGTAAATCTCCTTGTGAAAGTGGCATGACACTTCAAATGAATATTGTATCAATGACATCGTTACACCAGCAGGTGGAGAAAAGACTTAAAAATGAGTCATTGAATCATTCAAGAGATTCGTTCAGAAACACAGATTCATCCAGTAATTAAACTAGCCCACCATCACTAATTTAGGGGTTAAAATGGACTCTGACCTTAAGCTCGACAGTCAGATCAGGGCTGTGGTTAGGTCGAGTTTTTTCCACTTAAGACAGTTGGCCAAAATGAAGCCATTTCTCCATAGGCAACACTTTGAGACGGTAATGCACGCCTTTGTAACTACCCGACTGGATTACTGTAATGCTCTGTATGTGGGGGTCAGTGGGTCTTCTGTTGCCCGTCTGAAACTGGTTCAGAACGCTGCAGCTCGTCTGGTTACGGGAGCTCGTAAACATGAGCATGTTTCCCCCATCTTAGCCTCTTTACACTGGCTGCAAGTACAGTTCAGGATTCATTTTAAAAATCTTTTTTTTGTTTTTTTTTTTATCTCTAAATGGTCTTGCCCCAGCGTACATGTCTGAGCTACTTGTTCCTTACACACCCACCCGTTCTCTCAGGTCAGCTGATCAACTGCTCCTGAAAGTGCCCAAAACAAGGCGTAAATTAAGAGGGGATCGTGCTTTTGCGGCGGCAGCACCAAAAATGTGGAATGACCTGCCACTGCACATTAGACAGGCCACTTCAATGCTTCGTTTTAAATCTCTTTTAAAATCCCACCTTTTTTCCTTGGCTTTTATAACTTGGAGTTGACATTTTGTGACCTTTTATTTCTATTTTATGCATTTCTATTTTATTTTTATTTTTTCCTTTCTGTACAGCACTTTGGTCTACTTAGGTAGTTGTAAAGTGCTTCATAAATAAAGGTTGTTGTTGTTGTTGTATTTATGAGCGAGTCATTGAATCATTCAAGAGATTCATTCAGAAATACAGATTCGTCGATTAAACTAGTATTTAAGAGTCATTGAATCATTCACTCAAACCTCTTTTTTCCTCAATTCATTCAGGATTAAATAAATATTTTAATTTGACTGCAGCAACTAACCCAACTAAATCACGTGTAATTTTGTTTAGTTCTCTGCTCAGAACTGGATTTCACTGATTTCGGTTTGAAGCAAAGAAAATCATGAAGCAGTTCTAGTACTAACGGCACCAAATCAACACTTAAATTGAAAAAAATAATAAAGAATAAAAGCCTTTCTCCAGTGCCGGTAACGAGTACCGTTTGTCAAAACTGAAGAATAGTTTGGGCTGAAATGAGGACACCTTGGGCACATCATTCCTCTTTCCCAATCAAAAGTGCTTCGCTCCGGAATGTATGGGAGAACACGGATTCATACTGTAACGGTAAGACTGTAATATCAGCAGTCGGTGTCCAGCACCTCCAGACCCGCAGCAGGAAGAGGTATTGAGAAAGACACGCATTCCCATGAGGGCCAATTAGGAGAGAGGCAGCAGTAAACAATCCACACAAACATGTGAAACATCCCATAACAGAAACTTTGGGAGCTTCTCAGGGCGGCAGCGCTCTATTCGGAGTCTACAATCATCTCAACCACATCAGATAAAAGCGTCTGCTAAATCATCTTCTGTGTCTGAATTGAACAGCTTGGCAATTTTCCTGGTGTCGTGATTAGACAGAAGCACATGGCAGTGTGCAGCACCTGGAAGATGCAGCTTTCCTGTAGAGCGACTCTACATATGAGTATTCCAAGATATGAGCAAGCCTTCGGGCAGATTTTTGCTTCTATATAGGAGTAAATATTAGAGTACTGAGGCCGATGCCGACACTCGTTCACTTCATGTGATCACTGACTTGTACGAGTCATCCGCGAATACGGTAGATATTTTTCTCTCTATTTTGTACATTATTCTTAGTCCATAGTAGTCATTATTCTTACATGAAAGTGAGTAGTAAGGATGGTAGTGAGAAGAAGAAACGCATGATGACAATAGAAATGAAGCATGAAATTGTGGATAAATAAGAGCGCGGTGCAGCGTGAGAGATCTAGCACGCACTTATGATCGCAGTACATCCACGATATGTACCATCCTAAAGCAGAACGATGTTATCAAGAATGTAAATCCTTCCAAGGGCGTGAGGATTATATTGAAGTTGTGTTCGAATATAAATGATGAGATGGAGAGGCTTCTGTTGTTGTGGATAAAGGAGAAGCAGATGTCCCTCCACAGATATTTCGTCAAAAGGTCTGCGCCAAGTGAAAGTGAAAGTTAGGGTAATCAGGCGAAAAAAGGTAAGGAAAGTGATCAAAAGTAACAAATACAAATCGAAAAAAATCAAAACAACAATATAAAATAGAAAAGTAAAAAAAAAAAAAACGAAAGCTAAGATCAGTTATGCTTAGTTACTGCTATTCAAGAAAATTACAGTTTTTACTAAACGAAAAAAGCATGAAAAGTGATCAAATAAAGAATACAAATCGAAAAAAATTTAAAACAATGATATAAAATAGAAAAGTAAAAAAAAAACGAAAGCTAAGTTCAGTTATGCTTAGTTCCTGCTATTCAAGAAAATCATCAGTTTTGCTGGTGTCTTTATCTCTCATCCTGACAAAGCTCAGGAAGTTTACAGTTTCAATCCATCTCACATCCTTTATACACATTATTTTGTTTTCTTTGTATTAATTTAAGTACTCAAAACCTGTGCTCGTTCAGCGGGGTAAAGTTAGTTTTGTTTTCGATATGTCACACATTCAACGATAAATGGCAATAACGCACAAAAAAAATCTTAACAACCTTATCACAAAAAGGAAATATATCTTAATGTTTCACAAGCTTCCATTTCATTTTTTGGCTGTATATAACGAGCACTGAGCCGTAAAGCCCGTCTGAATGTGAGTTTCGCGGGAAAGCTTGCTCTTTGATGAGCTGTGCGTAAGGGACCGTGGGAAAAGTGCAAGTTCTTTTCGATTTCTGCTGTAATTTAAGTGTGTGTAGACATGAGACCAGTGGCATTCATTAAAGGGACACAGTGGACAACGTGTAAACCTGTCTTTTCAAAAAGTGAATTGCATGTCCAAATTTACCTTTCTTTTACCAATAGCTTTCTCCATAAGAAAATTGCACTTTTCCCACGGTCCCTTAATCACATCTCGGCAAAGAGACAAGCTTTTCAGGTGAAAATCACATTCAGACGGGTTTTACGGCTCCTTGCTCATTATATCTAGCGGAAATAACGAAAAAGAAGCTTGTGAAACATTAAGACATATGTATCCATAAGTATACATTGTTAAGATTTTTTTTGAGTGAGTCCTTTTAGAGTTATTGCCATTTTATGCTGAATGTGTGAGGAATATAAAAAACAAAACTAACTTCACCCCGCTTGCGCCTTCTGGGTGTTTGCTGTGTGAAAACATGGATTGATAAGGGAATATGCTCCAGGAAGCGCAGAGTGACAGGGAGTCAGATTTCAGGAGGTAAGAATATGGTATTACATAATGTTCTGTGATTGGTTTATCACTGTGTCAGTGTGAAATGGTCCGTCAGTCAATCAAGCTGAGTGCTTATCAAAATCACCCAAAAACAATTTTATAGATTTTGGAACTCAGTCCATATATAAGGCGCACTGGACTATAAGGCGCATGTCAGGCTTTTGAACAAAATCACGTCTTTTGGGTGCGCCTTATAGTGCGGAAAATACGGTATTTGAATCATGTAAAAATTAGGGATGTGCCTTTCGCCTAATTTGTTAGTCGTTTAAACGGAAATTTTGTAGTCGACTAGTCTAAAAGTAATGCGCTAGAAATAAGGTCACTTTTCCACGGCGCGCTTTTCCTTCTGGAGTCTCAAAACTGCAGCTTTATGAGGCGTGTGTCGGTTTCCATGTTCATGTCAGCTGATTTATAATGCGAGACGGGCGCAACAGTTCGGAGAATCTGATCTGTCGGATAACAACACGTAAATTCAGTCACTTCTCTCTAAATACATGACAGTAAGTGTCCGGTGAAGCGGGAAAAGAATATGAAGTTTATAGTAACCTATGCAAGTGTATCTGATATGAATTAAAAACATCGTGTCAGTTTAGAATTTAATGGATTGTTACTTTCGCTTTTATAGACATCGGTGTGTATTTTTCAAACTATAAATGTATTTTTTGCCAATAAATAAATAAATTATTTTGCCAGTACTTGTGAGTATTTAAACGTCTGAAACCTAAAATAAAAGTACGTGGTTGAAAACTGAACAGCTGTGAAATATGACAAACACTGAGCGACTGTCGCGACGCAGCGAAGACCAACGCACAAAAACACGTTTGAATTTAGCAATTGATCACGAGACGTTCTAATCCTGCGTGTGATCGCGCGTCACAATGTACGATTAAAACAATAAATTTGGTCATTTCATCATTTGAATAATAAAATCTTGTGAGTTTTTTTTTTCTCGTGTAGTCGACTACACTCGCACAACCCTAGTAAAAATGATGTAACATTTATGAATTTGATCATGTTAAGAAACGCTGTTAAGCAGCACGACTCTTTTCAACACTGATAATCATCATAACAGATTCTTGATGATTCCTGAAGGATCACGCGACACTGAAGAAGATCTTACTGATCGCAAACAACTGAACGATGGAGTGCTTTCTGAAAAACACTCATATACTGAGTTTACGGTTAACAGCTGAACTGTTTGAGCTTTCCTGCGTCTCAAGTGTGGCGCCTGCAACATCAAGGTCAAGGGTTCGATCCCCAGGGAAAGCAAGAGCTGATTAGAATGTCAATGTTTCTTAAATGCAATGCAAGTCGCTTTGGATAAAAGCATCTGCCAAATGCATTAACGAAGACATTGATTATCATGTATTGGACGCAGGACGACAGCGGATGGAGCAGGAACTCAGACACGACAGCACATTCCTGATACTCGTCACGACTCGTAGCCTCCATCCCTAAACGCGTTCACTTACTCCTCCAGTGCCCTTGAACAGCAGACAGTCACACATTCACACATTAGTTTTGCAGGCTTGTATTAAGTTCACAGGATCAGTCGTCCCGAGGTTAAGTGTTTTGATCAATGATTATGGTTCATGAATCCCTGCTGGGGTTTAAAACTACACCACATTATTAGATGCAGTCGCCCGAGAGCCACAAAACACTGATGCCAGTCCCTAGCCGAGGAAACAAATCACAAATCATACTTCACAATGACAGACTTGGCATCAGATCCATGAACAAACTTCAGCATCGTTTTGTCGAGGATGATGATGACAACTATTGAATCAGAGGCTACGACGCAAGAGAGTACAGAAGAATAAAACACCATCATTGGGTTTAGGAGTTAATCTTTAACCTTACTTTTATTTTAAAAAAACATTAGTTTTTCCCTCAGTCTGCATTACATTCACACTGGTGTTTTAAGAAGCCAAACTATTACAATATAATAATAATAAATTATTATTATTTCTGTGAGAGTAATAGCCTTTATATTGTAAAACAAAAGCAGTCTAAATCAATATTTCATAATTATATTATAATTACAATACTTTTGTCCAAATTTCTTCCCTGGCAAACGATAAACCGATGAAAACCATAAAAAAAAAAAAAAACTTAAATCTATAAAAATAAGCTTTTATTGAGGGAAACTGCAGTTGAGCTTTAATTTTGGCTGAAAAATTAACCATATTTTCTGTGAAAACAGGTTCACTATCATATCTTATTACAAATCTGCTGAAATGCTGTAATCATCCGTGCACAAAATGTAAAGTAAATGTGAAAATAGTGTGTAATTTCAAACAGACTATCCACTTTCACAGCCTTACAAGATTTGCACAAAACCTTTTTGAACTTTCAATTTTAGCTCGTTTGACAGACACCGTCAAAGCAATGGCGCAAATCAAGTCTCGATAGGTAGGCGACTCGTTTGAAGACCAAACATGCTATTAAGACCTCACTAGACAGACTCAAAATGCAGTAAACAACATCTATACATGTTCAAAATGTACAAATCTTGTTTTTGAAGAAATATTGCAGCATTTATTTTGTTATTTATCTGTGGACATTATTTTAAAATTCACGTGCCTCATAATCTGTAATCAGAATAACTCTCCTCTTCTCTGATGATGCGTTCACTGGCGTGAGGGCGGAGCAACAACCTGTCAATCACAGGAGATCCATCAATAGCAAACCACAACCATCCAATCAAATCCCCACTGACACAATCAAGCCCCGCCTATATTTATTCCTGTTTGAGAAGCGTTTCAATCAATATAAATATATAATATAAAAGAAAAGCAACTTCTGTTTCATGGAGACTTTAAAACTAAAGGTCTTTTATCAGCATCAACGATCCCATGAAGACATTTCAACAAGTAAAAGTTTTTTTTTAAGGAACTGCTCAATGGAAGGCTCTTTGGAAAATGCCAAAATCCTTCTGTTGTCTTGCAAAACATCCCAAAGACCCTTAAATGTTTAGGAGTGTAGTCAGCATTTTTAGGCATCATAGAGTCTAGTGAGCGCCCTGTGATGCTCAAGAGTGCCGTCTAGGTAGGACACTTTCTACTAGCCATAGAGACTGTGATGGCATGGCCAAAGGTTGCAGTTTAATAGATATGAGGCACACTAAGACTCTCATACACAGAGAAGCCCCAAAATCCTGTGTGAACCCTAACAGTATCTCCAGGTGTAGATAAACAACACAGACACCGCACTGAGTTCTGACACTGCCATAGACCTGCTGTGGGTGAAGCCAGTTCAGTCATTCAAAACAAACCGCTCTGAATGACCGCCAACACTTCATCATAACAGCTACAAACGTGTCTCACACACTGCGACTTCCCCTGCTAATGCAACATACGCGTCTGTTTACACTCATGATGTCGCTGGACTGACGGTGTTAGCTTAGCTTAGCTTGCTGTCGTAAAGCTTCCGATCAAAAGGCGTAACTGGGGCACGGACGACAGATTTAGCGCTCCTACCTCAGCCTCTCCCTCCTCCAGACTCCTCAGACTCCATACCACCAGCCCCTGGATCAGCAGGATCGTTAAACCGGCCGCGATTGCGAGTTTGTACCGTCTCAGGAGCTTCTGTACACGGGTGCTCGCGACCATCTTTCCCCGTGAATCACACACTGGAAAGAGTCGATTCAGTGAATCATAGTGTGAACCGGTCAGTGCCCGTTAAGAACGCTTTGCGATTCAGAGTTGTTTAGCCAAATGATTCTAATTCAACTGAGTTGGACTGATCCGAATCTACGTTCAGACAAGATATTCCTGATCGTGTGAAAATATTAAGTGACAATGATTGTTTATAAAATGATTTAAAATGCATAGTATATTTTTTCTTTCTTTTTCTTTTTTACATATGCACGCATTGGTCAACTTCTCATTTTGTTCCTTCTCATAATATTTAAGTATCAACGTGTTGTTGTATTAAACGATCGTTTCCAAAGAAAAAAATATAAATTCGTGTGAAAAGGATGGATTACAGTTTTTCTCAAATTCTAAAACACTAAACCCTATTGTCTGAACCAAATTCTCAGTTGCCTGAACCCACTGATTGAATCAATCACTCTTTTGGCAAAACCATAAGCACTTTCACCTGTTTAGACACAACTTCCCAACACATTTTCATTGTGATGCACCAGTACTGCATAATGGTGAGCACAGATGACAAAAGTCAAACACAATTAAGGCACTGTTCTCACCAGTTGAACACAACAACTGATCACACTGTGTCTAATGATGTGAGGGAACGTATACGGATAGCCAGTTCATAGACAATGGATAGAAAAAGGAAGAGTTTGTGTGAGAGGAGGTCGAGGTGGTCAGTGTGGTCAGCGAAGACAAAAAACAGTAATATCTGATGAAATCAGAGCTACTGTGATTGACCGTGTTCTTGTCCATGCTATGAGCGTAAGGGAGGCTGGACAAAGGGTACAACCAAACCTCAGTAGATTCACTGTGTCCACCATAATCCCAAGATTTTAGACATTATAGTACTGTATGACATACTATATATATATATATATATATATATATATATGTATATATATTTATATATATTTACCACAGTATACTGTAAGTAAATATATGTTTTACAGCAGTACATCACTGTACCAGTGTACTGTAGTATTGTAATGGAGGGTTGGTCTAACTGTTTGTAGGCGTTGTATTCATGCATATTTGTGTACTTTATTTTTTACATGGGCTCACTGCACACAAGTGGCAAATGCTAAAGATTTGTTTGTTTTTACAAGTGCTATGTGTAAATGCACAACATTTCTATTTTGTCTTTTTTTACAAGAGCTAAATGCACAGTTTTTTTTGTGTTTTGCAACATGCATTTAGCCTACCGTGAACAATAAACATTTATTTCTCCAGCTTCATGTCCTGAGTATTGTGTTTTCTTTTTTTCTACGTAGTGTTTAATGACTGTTCCGTAGTGTTTTTAATTTTGATTGACTCGAGGCACGATTTGACAACAGAGTTCAGTTTTGAGCACAGATTGAACTGTTTTGAGATCAAAGTTTGGTTTTGCAAGAAGAGTCTGAGGTTCCCTTTCGAGGGCGGGAACGAGACGGTGCATGGAAAAAATGCATTTGGGAACCTCCCCTTCACGTAAATTTCTGAAACCTTATAGGATAACGCCAGTTGACAACTGGCCAATTGTCGCGCGATGCGCTCTGGCTGTCAGACAGTATAAATAGCATAAGCGCGGCACTTGCGTCAGATTATTTCCTTCACACGGACTTATGAACATAGATAAAAATGGAATCAACAGGATCTAAATGTAAAGTTTGCGCGGGTCCCATTGACCCGCCGGATACTCACGCGTGCTGCGTCGTCTGTCTGGGTCTGGCCCACGCTGAGGATGCCCTGCTGGAGTCCTCCTGCGCGCACTGCGGGGATCTGCCGGGGCGCGCGCTGAGATCCAGGAGGGACATAGCGCGCAGTATCGCGGGGAAGGGGTCCTTTGCCGCCGTCGAGCCGCTGGCGGGCCCCCCCACACACTCGCGGGGTGACGGTGACGACGCAGCATGCCGTCCTCTGCCGTCTCCCCAATCACCAGTTCGCTTCGCGGACTTCCTCCCGGTCGAGGATGACAGAGACGTGGACTCAGTATCCCTCGCTGCATCAGACAGGGACTGGGCGGCGTCGGAGTGCCTCGACACAGAGGGCCCTCTAGACCTCCAGGAGGAGCTAGTCAGGGTCCTCGAGAGGGCAGTTAAAGAGCTGGACCTGGACTGGAGTGCTCCACAGGAGCCCGCGAGAAGTAAGCTGGACTCCTGGTTCCTCCAGTCCAGCCGCCAGCAAGCCGGAGCTAGGAGGGGATCCCCCTTTTTTCCGGAGGTACATGAGCACGTGGTGAGGTCGTGGTCGGCGCCTCAGTCAGCTCGCGCTCACTCCTCACCGCGTGCCATGTTTTCGCACGTGGACGGTGCTGAAGCTCGGGGTTATGTGCGGGTGCCACCCGTGGAGGAGGCGATGGCGGCGCACCTGTGCCCTTCCTCAACCATGCTGAGCGGAGGTCTGGGGCTGCCGTCAAAACCGTGCAGGTTCACGGCGCACCAGGCAGAGAAAGCGTACACCTCGGCTGGCGAGGCCGCGTCCGCGCTCCACTCGATGGCGGTGCTGCAGGTGTTTCAGGCAAAACTGCTGCAATTGCTGGACGCCGGCAGCATGGACGCGGAGGATGTGAGGGACCTGAGAGCGGCAACGGATTTCGCTCTCATGGCAACCAAGCGGTCCGCGCAAGCCATCGGCCGCTCTATGGGGTTTTTAGTGGTGCTCCTGAGGCACCTGTGGCTAACTCTGGCGGACCTGCGGGACTCGGACCGGAAAATGCTCCTCAACGCACCGATTGCGGCCGCCGGCCTTTTTGGTGGCGCAGTCGAGTCGGTGATGGAAAAATTTTCTGAGGCGCAAAAGCGCGCGAAAGCGATGAGCCACGTGATGCCGAGGCGCGCGTACCAGCAGCCCTCAAGGGCGCGGTCGGCGTCGGCGCCGCGCCTCCCCCACAGACCGGTGACACAGCAATCGGCGGCTGCAGTTCCGGCGGCTTCTCGCCCGGAGCCGGATGTCCGACGCAAGCAATGGCCGGGGCCCGGGAAGAGGCGTCACGCGCCCAGGGGGGGCCCCCGTCGTGACGGCGCACAGCCTCCCGCAGGCAAGCCATCTTCCTGACGGTCCCGTCAAGAGGAAGAGAGAGCTCGCGGGTGGGCCGCCCCCAAAACACCATGTTGTGCGTTATGTCCCCTCTGTTCGTATGGGCGACGATTGCAATGTGTGTGTGTTAAACCCTGTTTGTGCGGATGCAATAATAAAAACAAATGCTTGTTCACAAAAAGAGTTGTTTCTTCCTCATTCTGTCAGTGTTATGTCGCTTGCCCTGCCTCAGAGCGGCGCGGAGCCACAGTATGCACTTGCTCCCTCAATAGTAGCCGACATTTCCCCGCCGCTCCCGATACTCGTCGAGCAGCGTGCAGCCTACCCTCCGCTTCGTCATTTCCTGGAAGCTTGGAGGGCCATTCCAGGCATCTCAGGTTGGTTGCTGGGAATAATTCAGCACGGTTATTCTCTTCAGTTCAGACGCAGACCGCCCCGTTTCACTGGTGTGGTCCCGTCTCTGGCGCTCCCTCAAAGCGCACCTGTTCTGAGACAGGAGGTTCACAGTCTGCTCGCGAAAGGAGCGATAGAGCGCGTCCCTCCGAGCGAGCTAGAGAGCGGATTCTACAGCCGCTATTTCGTGGTGCCCAAGAGAGATGGAGGGCTCCGTCCGATTCTGGATCTGAGACCCATCAACCGCGCGCTCCACAAACGCGCGTTCAAAATGACGACGCTGAAGCAGATACTGGCACAGGTACGTTCCGGGGACTGGCTAGCGTCCGTAGATCTGAAAGATGCGTATTTTCATATTCAGATTGCGCCACGCCACAGGCGTTTCCTGAGATTCGCGTTCGAGGGCTCAGCATACCAGTATGCCGTGCTCCCGTTCGGGCTGGCATTGGCACCGCGCACGTTCTCAAAATGTGTGGATGCAGCACTTTCCCCCCTCAGAGCGAGCGGAGTGCGCATTCTAAACTATCTGGACGATTGGCTGATTCTAGCTCATACAAGGGAGGTGCTAATCAGGCATACAGACATGCTGCTTCATCATCTGGAGTCACTGGGCCTGCGAGTGAACATGCAGAAGAGCATGCTCACCCCGAGTCAGTATTTAACATATCTAGGTGTGTGCTTCGACTCAGTGGCGATGCGAGCCCGCCTCGCCCCGGAACGCATAGAGACCATCTCTTCGGCTCTGCGTGGCTTCAGACAGGACCGGTCTGTTCCCCTGAGGGTTTTCCAGAGGCTTCTAGGTCTTATGGCGTCAGCGTCTTCCGTGTGCCACCTGGGTCTGCTGCGAATGCGGCCACTGCAGTTGTGGCTGAAGACCCGTGTCCCGTGGAGAGCGTGGACAGCGGGGCGCATGCGCATCACGGTCTCCCGCAGCTGCATCAGCGCTCTGGAACCATGGTCCAATCAGGACATGTTCAGCCAGGGGGTTCCCCTTGGGCTGGTGACGACACGCACCGTAGTGACGACAGACGCGTCGAGCTCAGGTTGGGGTGCAACATGCGAGGGCGTTCCGACTTCCGGTCTATGGTCGGAGTCACAGAGCGAGTGGCATATCAACCGCCTGGAGCTGAAAGCGGTATGTTTGGCCCTGAGGGCTTTCCTGCCGCAAATAGAACAGCAGCATGTGTTGATTCGCACCGACAACATGTCCGTGGTTTCATACATAAATCGCCAAGGCGGCGTGCGCTCCAGGGCCCTGTTCGGGCTGGCAACGAGCCTCCTGCTGTGGGCAGATCAACATCTCCTCTCCATCAGAGCTTCGCACATCCCGGGTGTACTAAACCGCGGAGCGGACATGCTTTCGAGGAACGGGATTCCTCACGGAGAGTGGAGGCTTCACTCAAAGGTGGTGCAAATGATCTGGGATCGCTTCTGGAGGGCAGAAGTGGATCTGTTTGCGACGAGCGAGAACGCGCACTGCCCGCTGTTTTTCTCCCTGTCGCACGCCCCTCTAGCGGGGGACGCTCTGACATCGCGTTGGCCGAGAGCCAGGTTGTACGCGTTTCCTCCGGTAAAAATTCTGCCTTTAGTCCTATGCAAAATAAGGGAGGAAAGAGCATCGGTGATCCTAGTCGCCCCGAACTGGCCGAATCAGCCGTGGTTCCCGGACCTACGAGAGTTGCTGGCAGCCCCCCCGTGGCGGATTCCCGTCAGCAAGAATCTACTGTCTCAAGCGAGCGGCGAGATATGGCATCCCAGCCCCGAGCTGTGGAGCCTGCACGCGTGGCCGCTTCAGGGGCCTTAGAAGAGCTCGCACTACCTTCTAGTGTGCTGGAGACTCTCGCGGAGTCTCGTGCACCTTCCACGAGACGCCTTTATTCCCTGAAATGGGGAGTGTTCGTGAAATGGTGCAACGAGCACAATATCGACCCGGTGAGCTGTCCCGTGTCAGATGTGTTACAGTTTTTACAGCTCCGGCTGGATGACGGGAGTGTTCCGTCTACTCTAAAGGTCTATGTGGCCGCTGTCGCCTCGTTTCGTTCACCGGACGACGGGCAATCGATCGGGAGGCATCCACTAATGGTCAGATTTCTCAGAGGTGCGAGGAGATTACACCCCCCACGCCCCCCATCGGTTCCGCCGTGGGATTTGGCGTTGGTTCTGAGAGCTCTCTCTCTGCCGCCGTTCGAGCCCTTGGAATCGGTCGCGATTAAGGAGATTTCACAGAAGACGGCGCTGCTTCTCGCACTGGCATCGGCTAAGCGCATTGGGGACTTGCATGCGTTCTCAGTGAGTGACGATTGTATTCGTTTCGGGCCCGGAGACTGCAGTGTTACTCTCCGGCCGAGACCTGGCTTCGTGCCAAAATCGCTCTCTACTCCATTTAAAGCGCAAGTAGTTTCTCTGCTCGCCTTGTCTTCAGAGCCGTCAACCTCACAGGACATCGGCGCTCAGAGGGCTATCTGCCCCGTCAGGGCTTTGCGTATTTACTTGGACCGATCCGCCGCATTCCGACAGTCGGACCAGCTCTTTGTGTGCTATGGTGGCGCTACTAGAGGAAATGCTGTCTCTAAACAGAGGCTTTCTCACTGGATAGTGGACGCTATTGCTTTGGCTTATGCGAATCAGGGACAGGAATGCCCTCTCAACATCAGAGCTCACTCGACGAGAGCTATTGCCTCATCGTGGGCCTGGTCTAGAGGTACGTCAATACAGGATATCTGTTTTGCTGCTGGCTGGTCTTCTCAGAACACCTTCGCCAGGTTTTATAAACTGGATGTTCCATCTTTGGCGTCTCAAGTGCTTTCGGTGAGTAATTGAATCAATTATTCCTGGGATATTGCTACTTTTCTCAAAATACAGTTGTTACCGCTGTGCTGTTGACGCTGGGGATTTCTGTACAGTAGTTTGTGCTTATGTGCTCACGGTCACCGCTTTGCCGTTGACGCTATGCGCTCACACTAGTTGTGCTTTAATGCTTTCTGAATAGTCACGTCTGCCTTGTAATAACGCAGCCCGCTATTTTTCATGCTGCTGATATGCAAATTTTGACAAGCTTTAGCTAAGATTTCATTGGCTTAGCTGCACCTATCAGTAGTGAGCACACGTGGCGACGTTGCCATTGGACGAGCTGCGTTTGGTGTATGTTCCCTGTATCAGACTGGTCTAAGTCTCAATCACGGCGGGATTGAACACCGTTCCCAAATGCATTTTTTCCATGCACCGTCTCGTTCCCGCCCTCGAAAGGGAACGTCTCCGGTTACTATCGTAACCTCCGTTCCCTGAGAGAGGCGGGAACGAGACGGTGCAACGTCCGCCGTGTTCGTCGCTTGACCAGCTGTGCCGTGTTCAGTCATGATTCTGACGCAAGTGCCGCGCTTATGCTATTTATACTGTCTGACAGCCAGAGCGCATCGCGCGACAATTGGCCAGTTGTCAACTGGCGTTATCCTATAAGGTTTCAGAAATTTACGTGAAGGGGAGGTTCCCAAATGCATTTTTTCCATGCACCGTCTCGTTCCCGCCTCTCTCAGGGAACGGAGGTTACGATAGTAACCGGAGACGTTTTGTGAATGTAGCTTGAAAAATAGGGTTTTGTGTTCACAGTTTAGAGAAAAGGAGAGCAGCTTTCAAGAAATGTGCCTTAGCAATCGAGAAAAACGTCTCCGGTTACTATCGTTACCTCCGTTCCCTGAGAGAGGCGGGAACGAGACGGTGCATGGAAAAAATGCATTTGGGAACCTCCCCTTCACGTAAATTTCTGAAACCTTATAGGATAACGCCAGTTGACAACTGGCCAATTGTCGCGCGATGCGCTCTGGCTGTCAGACAGTATAAATAGCATAAGCGCGGCACTTGCGTCAGAATCATGACTGAACACGGCACAGCTGGTCAAGCGACGAACACGGCGGACGTTGCACCGTCTCGTTCCCGCCTCTCTCAGGGAACGGAGGTTACGATAGTAACCGGAGACGTTCCCTTTCGAGGGCGGGAACGAGACGGTGCATGGAAAAAATGCATTTGGGAACGGTGTTCAATCCCGCCGTGATTGAGACTTAGACCAGTCTGATACAGGGAACATACACCAAACGCAGCTCGTCCAATGGCAACGTCGCCACGTGTGCTCACTACTGATAGGTGCAGCTAAGCCAATGAAATCTTAGCTAAAGCTTGTCAAAATTTGCATATCAGCAGCATGAAAAATAGCGGGCTGCGTTATTACAAGGCAGACGTGACTATTCAGAAAGCATTAAAGCACAACTAGTGTGAGCGCATAGCGTCAACGGCAAAGCGGTGACCGTGAGCACATAAGCACAAACTACTGTACAGAAATCCCCAGCGTCAACAGCACAGCGGTAACAACTGTATTTTGAGAAAAGTAGCAATATCCCAGGAATAATTGATTCAATTACTCACCGAAAGCACTTGAGACGCCAAAGATGGAACATCCAGTTTATAAAACCTGGCGAAGGTGTTCTGAGAAGACCAGCCAGCAGCAAAACAGATATCCTGTATTGACGTACCTCTAGACCAGGCCCACGATGAGGCAATAGCTCTCGTCGAGTGAGCTCTGATGTTGAGAGGGCATTCCTGTCCCTGATTCGCATAAGCCAAAGCAATAGCGTCCACTATCCAGTGAGAAAGCCTCTGTTTAGAGACAGCATTTCCTCTAGTAGCGCCACCATAGCACACAAAGAGCTGGTCCGACTGTCGGAATGCGGCGGATCGGTCCAAGTAAATACGCAAAGCCCTGACGGGGCAGATAGCCCTCTGAGCGCCGATGTCCTGTGAGGTTGACGGCTCTGAAGACAAGGCGAGCAGAGAAACTACTTGCGCTTTAAATGGAGTAGAGAGCGATTTTGGCACGAAGCCAGGTCTCGGCCGGAGAGTAACACTGCAGTCTCCGGGCCCGAAACGAATACAATCGTCACTCACTGAGAACGCATGCAAGTCCCCAATGCGCTTAGCCGATGCCAGTGCGAGAAGCAGCGCCGTCTTCTGTGAAATCTCCTTAATCGCGACCGATTCCAAGGGCTCGAACGGCGGCAGAGAGAGAGCTCTCAGAACCAACGCCAAATCCCACGGCGGAACCGATGGGGGGCGTGGGGGGTGTAATCTCCTCGCACCTCTGAGAAATCTGACCATTAGTGGATGCCTCCCGATCGATTGCCCGTCGTCCGGTGAACGAAACGAGGCGACAGCGGCCACATAGACCTTTAGAGTAGACGGAACACTCCCGTCATCCAGCCGGAGCTGTAAAAACTGTAACACATCTGACACGGGACAGCTCACCGGGTCGATATTGTGCTCGTTGCACCATTTCACGAACACTCCCCATTTCAGGGAATAAAGGCGTCTCGTGGAAGGTGCACGAGACTCCGCGAGAGTCTCCAGCACACTAGAAGGTAGTGCGAGCTCTTCTAAGGCCCCTGAAGCGGCCACGCGTGCAGGCTCCACAGCTCGGGGCTGGGATGCCATATCTCGCCGCTCGCTTGAGACAGTAGATTCTTGCTGACGGGAATCCGCCACGGGGGGGCTGCCAGCAACTCTCGTAGGTCCGGGAACCACGGCTGATTCGGCCAGTTCGGGGCGACTAGGATCACCGATGCTCTTTCCTCCCTTATTTTGCATAGGACTAAAGGCAGAATTTTTACCGGAGGAAACGCGTACAACCTGGCTCTCGGCCAACGCGATGTCAGAGCGTCCCCCGCTAGAGGGGCGTGCGACAGGGAGAAAAACAGCGGGCAGTGCGCGTTCTCGCTCGTCGCAAACAGATCCACTTCTGCCCTCCAGAAGCGATCCCAGATCATTTGCACCACCTTTGAGTGAAGCCTCCACTCTCCGTGAGGAATCCCGTTCCTCGAAAGCATGTCCGCTCCGCGGTTTAGTACACCCGGGATGTGCGAAGCTCTGATGGAGAGGAGATGTTGATCTGCCCACAGCAGGAGGCTCGTTGCCAGCCCGAACAGGGCCCTGGAGCGCACGCCGCCTTGGCGATTTATGTATGAAACCACGGACATGTTGTCGGTGCGAATCAACACATGCTGCTGTTCTATTTGCGGCAGGAAAGCCCTCAGGGCCAAACATACCGCTTTCAGCTCCAGGCGGTTGATATGCCACTCGCTCTGTGACTCCGACCATAGACCGGAAGTCGGAACGCCCTCGCATGTTGCACCCCAACCTGAGCTCGACGCGTCTGTCGTCACTACGGTGCGTGTCGTCACCAGCCCAAGGGGAACCCCCTGGCTGAACATGTCCTGATTGGACCATGGTTCCAGAGCGCTGATGCAGCTGCGGGAGACCGTGATGCGCATGCGCCCCGCTGTCCACGCTCTCCACGGGACACGGGTCTTCAGCCACAACTGCAGTGGCCGCATTCGCAGCAGACCCAGGTGGCACACGGAAGACGCTGACGCCATAAGACCTAGAAGCCTCTGGAAAACCCTCAGGGGAACAGACCGGTCCTGTCTGAAGCCACGCAGAGCCGAAGAGATGGTCTCTATGCGTTCCGGGGCGAGGCGGGCTCGCATCGCCACTGAGTCGAAGCACACACCTAGATATGTTAAATACTGACTCGGGGTGAGCATGCTCTTCTGCATGTTCACTCGCAGGCCCAGTGACTCCAGATGATGAAGCAGCATGTCTGTATGCCTGATTAGCACCTCCCTTGTATGAGCTAGAATCAGCCAATCGTCCAGATAGTTTAGAATGCGCACTCCGCTCGCTCTGAGGGGGGAAAGTGCTGCATCCACACATTTTGAGAACGTGCGCGGTGCCAATGCCAGCCCGAACGGGAGCACGGCATACTGGTATGCTGAGCCCTCGAACGCGAATCTCAGGAAACGCCTGTGGCGTGGCGCAATCTGAATATGAAAATACGCATCTTTCAGATCTACGGACGCTAGCCAGTCCCCGGAACGTACCTGTGCCAGTATCTGCTTCAGCGTCGTCATTTTGAACGCGCGTTTGTGGAGCGCGCGGTTGATGGGTCTCAGATCCAGAATCGGACGGAGCCCTCCATCTCTCTTGGGCACCACGAAATAGCGGCTGTAGAATCCGCTCTCTAGCTCGCTCGGAGGGACGCGCTCTATCGCTCCTTTCGCGAGCAGACTGTGAACCTCCTGTCTCAGAACAGGTGCGCTTTGAGGGAGCGCCAGAGACGGGACCACACCAGTGAAACGGGGCGGTCTGCGTCTGAACTGAAGAGAATAACCGTGCTGAATTATTCCCAGCAACCAACCTGAGATGCCTGGAATGGCCCTCCAAGCTTCCAGGAAATGACGAAGCGGAGGGTAGGCTGCACGCTGCTCGACGAGTATCGGGAGCGGCGGGGAAATGTCGGCTACTATTGAGGGAGCAAGTGCATACTGTGGCTCCGCGCCGCTCTGAGGCAGGGCAAGCGACATAACACTGACAGAATGAGGAAGAAACAACTCTTTTTGTGAACAAGCATTTGTTTTTATTATTGCATCCGCACAAACAGGGTTTAACACACACACATTGCAATCGTCGCCCATACGAACAGAGGGGACATAACGCACAACATGGTGTTTTGGGGGCGGCCCACCCGCGAGCTCTCTCTTCCTCTTGACGGGACCGTCAGGAAGATGGCTTGCCTGCGGGAGGCTGTGCGCCGTCACGACGGGGGCCCCCCCTGGGCGCGTGACGCCTCTTCCCGGGCCCCGGCCATTGCTTGCGTCGGACATCCGGCTCCGGGCGAGAAGCCGCCGGAACTGCAGCCGCCGATTGCTGTGTCACCGGTCTGTGGGGGAGGCGCGGCGCCGACGCCGACCGCGCCCTTGAGGGCTGCTGGTACGCGCGCCTCGGCATCACGTGGCTCATCGCTTTCGCGCGCTTTTGCGCCTCAGAAAATTTTTCCATCACCGACTCGACTGCGCCACCAAAAAGGCCGGCGGCCGCAATCGGTGCGTTGAGGAGCATTTTCCGGTCCGAGTCCCGCAGGTCCGCCAGAGTTAGCCACAGGTGCCTCAGGAGCACCACTAAAAACCCCATAGAGCGGCCGATGGCTTGCGCGGACCGCTTGGTTGCCATGAGAGCGAAATCCGTTGCCGCTCTCAGGTCCCTCACATCCTCCGCGTCCATGCTGCCGGCGTCCAGCAATTGCAGCAGTTTTGCCTGAAACACCTGCAGCACCGCCATCGAGTGGAGCGCGGACGCGGCCTCGCCAGCCGAGGTGTACGCTTTCTCTGCCTGGTGCGCCGTGAACCTGCACGGTTTTGACGGCAGCCCCAGACCTCCGCTCAGCATGGTTGAGGAAGGGCACAGGTGCGCCGCCATCGCCTCCTCCACGGGTGGCACCCGCACATAACCCCGAGCTTCAGCACCGTCCACGTGCGAAAACATGGCACGCGGTGAGGAGTGAGCGCGAGCTGACTGAGGCGCCGACCACGACCTCACCACGTGCTCATGTACCTCCGGAAAAAAGGGGGATCCCCTCCTAGCTCCGGCTTGCTGGCGGCTGGACTGGAGGAACCAGGAGTCCAGCTTACTTCTCGCGGGCTCCTGTGGAGCACTCCAGTCCAGGTCCAGCTCTTTAACTGCCCTCTCGAGGACCCTGACTAGCTCCTCCTGGAGGTCTAGAGGGCCCTCTGTGTCGAGGCACTCCGACGCCGCCCAGTCCCTGTCTGATGCAGCGAGGGATACTGAGTCCACGTCTCTGTCATCCTCGACCGGGAGGAAGTCCGCGAAGCGAACTGGTGATTGGGGAGACGGCAGAGGACGGCATGCTGCGTCGTCACCGTCACCCCGCGAGTGTGTGGGGGGGCCCGCCAGCGGCTCGACGGCGGCAAAGGACCCCTTCCCCGCGATACTGCGCGCTATGTCCCTCCTGGATCTCAGCGCGCGCCCCGGCAGATCCCCGCAGTGCGCGCAGGAGGACTCCAGCAGGGCATCCTCAGCGTGGGCCAGACCCAGACAGACGACGCAGCACGCGTGAGTATCCGGCGGGTCAATGGGACCCGCGCAAACTTTACATTTAGATCCTGTTGATTCCATTTTTATCTATGTTCATAAGTCCGTGTGAAGGAAATAATCTGACGCAAGTGCCGCGCTTATGCTATTTATACTGTCTGACAGCCAGAGCGCATCGCGCGACAATTGGCCAGTTGTCAACTGGCGTTATCCTATAAGGTTTCAGAAATTTACGTGAAGGGGAGGTTCCCAAATGCATTTTTTCCATGCACCGTCTCGTTCCCGCCCTCGAAAGGGAACTGTAATGAACGTACACCACGCAGAAGTTGTGGGCTAACGTTAGATGGCGCTCTATAGAAGCGCAAAGTTGTGTGTATCTCCATGACAACCAGTGCGTGTCTGAGCAACGTGTCCGAAGAGACATTGAGAATCAATTATTAACAAAAATATTTATTATTATAATTATTTTTAAGATAACGTTCGTTTCTCTGTTTATATGTTAGGACATTATTATTATTATTTCTTCTTTTTGTGGTCTATTCCACATGCTTCTTTCCCCTCAAAACCAACCAATCCTACTACGGCGAAGGCTGAGCTCATGAATATTAATTCGTCCTCGCACCCGTTGCTTAGCAACATCCCGCGGCGTCCTCCACCATAGTATATGGAGTTGATTCAGCGCCCAGTCGTGTCACGTTTCTCGCTGTCGGAGTCTGAGATGGAGCCGGGACGAAGGGAGCAGGACTCTGCGGATGGCTCGCTGTGTTTGTGGGAGACTGCGGTCCCGACTGTCCCCTCCTCCACGAGCCTCTCTGCGGACCGGCGGACGGTCATCGTGGCCGCATGTAAGTCGCGCTATCAGCGGATAAACATGATCTTCTTCAGCGCTAAAGCTCTCAGTTTCAGTAGTGTTAGCTGTTATTTGTTTGAAAGCAGTATTATCTATTTAAAACATGTTTTTGAGCCCTATGCATTACAGTAATACAGTGGTTTAAATCACAGAAATCACCTGACTGTAAAAAGTAATTAATGATTATCAACTAATTGAGTCTTCAACAGTGTAATTAGATTAGTGTAGTAATTACTCGCTCTATAAAGTATTGCATTATTTATTTCATAAATCCCATATCAAATTGAACAAAACCAGGATAGACGTGAAACGCCTCTTTTAATTCTTTCATAATAATAATATACAATTGCATAAATTATTCTTGAACTGTTCAAAGTGTTTAAAGAGAGAAGGTTTCATTAAAAACACACATTTTAAATTGTGATGTTAAATCCACTGTTGATTTATATAGAATCATGCTGTACAGTTTTAATGCAATTACAGGAGTAATCCCTTACTTTACCTTCTCAAAGGGAAAAAAAGTATTTTTGTGTGTGACAAGATTGTAAAGACGCATACTTTATGCTTTAAATGTTTTAAATTGCATATATTGTAACCTATCTTTATGTACATTTTAATAAGAAAGCCGAAGTGCTTCTGAAAGCGCAGCTAACAGACTTACTGATCTGTTGTGTTTTTTCAGTTTGTTGTCTGGTGTTTTTCATTATGGTCATGGTGTTGCTGTTGATCCTGTACCGGAAGATTCCTCACTGCTGCAAAATGAGGGTTCTTCATCAATCTCACTCCGACATGGTGAGGAAAACCTCCATTATCACAGCTCTTCTACCCTGCAGTTCTCGCTGAGGTTTCGTCAAGTTTCCTCAGGTGTTTCTTCAACATGAATGCAGCTCATAGTTTGGTCTTGATACAATTTAATGTGAAATGTTCATTGATATCTCTGGCTGTGTCTTTGAGATTTCTTCTAAAACTTCAGAGAAAGTACTGAGGTGTTTATCTATAAGAAGAAGCAAGAGAGTTCAGCACAAGTCGTCTAAGATTTTATGCAGCTGCACAATTTAGGCGAATGAAAGTATCAAATGCAGTTAAAGAGTTACAGCTGAGTTACAGCTGACCTAGTTTGATATTTCTGGCGAATGAAAAACATCTCCCACGGTTCAGGATACTGACGCACAATCAGAGATTACATATTATCTCTAAACTTTCAAGAGCTTCTCCATGTGCTTTGGCAAACACTGTTAGTGTAAGCTATGACATAAAGCGAGACTTAAGCAACGTAAGCAAGCAAAGATTTGACAGTGAAAAGCACAAGCTGTCCAGGTTCACGTGAGTCAGCATCTAATCAAGCCGTTGTGTTAGTGAGGAGCACAAGACAGCATGACCGTTCCCCTGGCTATCACAGTCACAAGAGCGCTGGAAAAGTTACACAGTAATCTGATCTCAAACCGAGTGGAGGAGGAACGCTCACTGATAAAAAGAGCACTTATTACACAGAGAATATACTTAAAACCATTTCTGACAGTAGTTGCATGTTAATTGTAATTAAATGAACGTAATATAGTTTAAATTTATATTAAATTGCAAGAAATTGAACTTTAGTCACGGTTGGTGGGGAGATGAGGAGGCACAGAGTCCAGGAATATTCTTTTCATTACAAACTTAACCAAAAACACTTAAATATACAAAAAAACTTGTATATTTAATGCTAACTTAGTGGCATAAACAGAGTCCGAGAAAACCACAACCGTAAACTGACAACTCTCGACAGGGACTGAAGGAAACACTGGGTTTAAATACACAAGGGAGGAATGAGGGAGTTAGACACAGATGACAAGACTAATGGTGTGACAGGTGAATGGAAACACACTGGGATGAACACGGGAGGAAACAGGAAGTAGACAAAGACACGACTGACATGTAACAACTTTACAGTGTTTTTGACTTCTTTATATGCAATTTCTTAATTTTTTATCTATCGTCTTTGAAATATTGTTTAGTGACCGTATGACAAGCGTTTATGTTAAAGTAAAATATACTTTAATTATATTTCTATTGAAACTTGTATATTATTGACAAATTTATGTTATGATAAATTTAATTACAATTATTTCTATGTAATTGCATTAAAACTGTACAGCATGATTCTATATAAATCAACAGTGGATTTAACATCACAATTTAAAATGTGTGTTTTAATGAAACCTTCTCGCTTTAAATACTTTGATCAGTTTAAGAATAATTTATGCAATTGTATATTATTTATTTGAAAGAATTAAAAGAGGCGTTTCATGTCTATCCTGGAAAAAGTAATGCAATACTTTATAGAGCGAGTAATTACTACTTTAATCAAGTTTCAACTTTGAACTTAAGATCAGCAATAAATCCTAGTAGAGCTCCAGTAATTTGATCTGGGAAGAATTTGATTGATTTGTATCGAAATCAATTGGCAGATTTGAGAAGTTGTTGAGAACTTTTCTTGCGGAGACGTGAGATTATTAGGGTATGAACAGATTCAAAACTGTGAAAGATGACAATATTATTGTATTAAGCAAACAAATATGTAATAAACACGTTTTGTAAATTCAGTGGCATTTTAAAAGCGCAGGAACCAGGAAGCCAACAGACTACCCGTGAAACCTCACTTCATGCCAGAGCTTTTGTCCTTTAATGTGTCCAGTGCTCAGGATGTGGGTCGTACGAGCAGATGTTAGATTATACAGAGAGAGTGCAGCGTTTATCTGGTGTGTTCGGCTCACATTTTGTGACTTAGCCTGAAGTCATACCTCATCCTCAGCATTTCCTTTTCCTGTTCACTTACAGCCCTAATCGTCCCCCCTGAGAAAACTCTAACCTTATCTTAGTAGCACAGGGAAACTGCCTCCGCACCCCCCCCCCAAGAGGAAATGCAAAAACACGTCTGCTAAGTTAAACTGTGAGGAGGTCAGACACGAGATACAGGTTAAATGAGTAAGAAGCATACCATGTACACACATTTTGACTATGTACACACAGTGAAGTTTTGGTAGTGACCGCCATATTTAAACACTAAATCAACAGTGCTTGCTCAGTCCCACTCCTTAAAACCCGTGTTCCTCAAGATTTAAGATCCAACACACCTGAAGCAGATAATAAGCATGTTTATACGCGCACCAGTACGCAGAGAACTACCAAAAATCAGTTTAGTGAAATGACCTATTTTACCCTGTGTAACGTAGGCCAGTCAGAGCTGTGCATGTAAACCTCACTCCCCTGGCTCTTTTTCCCACGGCACCTCCCATGCTGGGTTACTTTTGGTGCCGTGACCCGGATAGAAGTGTGGTTTAGGGCGGGGAGTGTAACATAGGCCACTAAGAGCTGTGCCTGATGTTAGCGGCTGTGGTCTTTAGCGTACTTATTAGTGTGCCCGCCAAAAAAAGTGGTGGATTAGGACTGGTTGGTTTTAATATTTAAAACCACAGTTCTCCAAAATTTCAATGGGAAACTTGTAGAGACTCTGCGTTTACACTGGCACAAGAAATAATTTATTGCATTTATTAATACCAAGGTGAGGGTCTGCCCATGAAGCTGTTTATTGTTGTATTATGAAGCAGATGTGTCTGTATGCGCTCGCTCGTAGATTTTTTATTATTAAAGATGAAACTTTATAATTCTGTAAACACAGGAACCCTCAGAAGCTGGTTTTCAACCTCTGCCCCATTGATAAGCTACATTATATTACTCAGAAATGAAGGGATGACAAGCTTCACTATTAGGTCTCTCTCTCTCTCTCTGTCTGTTTCTCTTTAATTCGTTAAAATTATTTAAAAAAAAAAGTAATTGTTAGCGTTGAGAAAGGATGAAGACAAGGTTTGCAGGTTTCCAAACAGAAACTTTCTTTATTCAGAAAAAGAAAAAACAAAAGACTTTAAATATAAACCAAACGGCACACTTTGGTGCAAACAGGGAAGAAGAGGATCACACGGAGGAACATCGAACAACATCAAAGTTACTTCACAACAGTAACCAAAGACAAAGACAAAGGAATACAAGAGGGAATTTATACATGAGGAAATGGGAAGCAGCTGACGAGACAAACAGGGTAATTGATTAACAAGACAGGTGTGGGAAGGGCAACGAAGGGACCTGGATGTGAAAGACATGACGAGACTGTGACAATAATCTTACAGTGCTACTTTAATTTCAGAATTCTAGATCTAACAAGCTGTAGATAAAATAACGAAGGAAAATGATATCCTTTTGGTCAGATATCATGCTGCAAAACATCCATGGCAGCTGTTATCTTGTCCATACTGGCATTAATTATATAAATAATTATAATAGCACGGTGATTCAAAACCAGAGGGTCTACCATGTGCTAATTATTGTAAACACAGATATTGGATGCTAGTCATGTCTAAAGTAAATGTAAACAGGCAGGCCAAAAAATGAGATCTGTGCGTGAAGGCTTAATGTGTAAATGCAGAACAAAAACTGTCAGTAACACTTTATTTTCTTTAGTGACTTTAGTCTCTTTTGAATATTTTGTTGACTATAAGTAACTTTACAACTACAACTAACTCTCATTAGAGGATTAATGGACTGTCTGCTTAATATCTGATTACTCTTTCTTGTGATGCTGCTCAAAAGACTTGCTTTCCTCTCACATTACACTTTTGCACTTCAATGAGACGAAAGAACGCTGGTTAAGGTTTTTAAATGTGGGTAAAAACAAATGTATCTTTGTTGATTGTTTATGACCCCACATTGATAAAGGACAGCGGTCGGATGTGTTTCCATGACCTCACTGAAGGATTTAGCTATGGGAAGGTAGACAAGACTGTACAAAACACTGATCCAGCCGACCAAGAAACCAGAAACCAGTATTTCTGACAGACTGGGAAGAGAGGGGCTGCAACAATGGAGAATATATGGGGAAAATAATGTGTTTTGTGAACATTCAAGCAGGAAAACCTGTTCTGGAAGAGCCCAAAAGCAATCAGGACTTTGTAAACGCATGTGATATAGCCTCTAGTTGCATGTTATGAGTTGTCAGTCTTCAGTAAGTTGCTTTCTATAGATGCTCCATGCTATTGCCCTTTAAACTCACAATGAAACAGATGTAGCATCAGGTGTTGTGACACAGCAGAGTGGATTATTGGAAAAGAAAAAAGGGTAGGACTTGATTTAATCCACAAGAAGATCAGCTGAATAATTTCTTCTTGATTTGTTTCTTCAACTTTATGACTTGCATGGTAAAAATGCAGCGTAAGGTGTTTTTGCATGCTGCGCACCAGCAACACCAGCTCAGCTTTCCATGAGAACAGCATGACTGTCCAGCTCCACCTGCTAGACCATCATAAACCAGTCTGGGCAAACATGCAATTCATGCTGGTCTGTGCTGGAATCGTCAGCAGGACGTTCTACAAAACACCAGACCAATGCAAGTGAGACTCTTTCATCTCGTCTATGGAAACGTGACACATTTTGAGACGTATATGTGCTCTCACTGAAGCGTATGATCGTTAGGTTCAGTGTTTTGGGATCACAGGAGACAAAGGTTTCCCTTCAGGTCAGGCACTGAAAAAGGCACACCGCTGAAGAGGTCCTCCCCCAACTTCAAGAGCGATTTTACACGCTTTTGCTTTTTCACACTGCCTGAATCAGAGGGGCACACAAAAGAACGTCTCTCTTATTGGGGGGACTCGAGACTGCTGAGGAAAACCAGCGAGGGGAAGGTGACCCCTGACCTCACATTTACTAAACGTGTCTCTCGGAGTCCCAAATGGGAAGGGTGATGGGAAAGGTCAATTACGTCACTGTGAGTGATGTCAGAGCTGTCAGGAGCTCTGCTTTGAGTCCAAGACATCAGCAGTGTCTCAGATCAGGGACGATATTTGCCTACTGAAATCTGTTTTTAACTTTAACCGGACGATAAAACAAAGCATATTGTCCATTTAAAAGAAAATGCATGATATAAGTGTGAACTGAAATTGAATTTTCATTGAATGAAAATGTATTATAGTTTAAAATTTACATTAAATATTGTAACGGAAGGGACTCACAGGCAGGGATCCAATAGCATGTCTTTAATGAGAATGTCGTACAGGCGGATAGTCAGGACAGGCAGAGAGCATGCAAAAACGATAATCCAGGCAAAGGTCGAGGCAGGCAGACAGAATCAGTGTAGTTGTACAGGCGGGGAACAATCACAAGTGAAATACCAGGCAGAGATCAGGACAGGCGGACAGAATCAATAAAGGGAAAACAACAGAGTAATGGGAAGATCAGACACAGGTAAAACAACACTTTGTAAATGTTCACAGCAGCAAAACAAGACTTCGCCCTAACAGTGCGTTTGACAGAGTCTTTTATAGTCTGTGTGATGGTTTGCAGCTGGTGCGATAATCAGTCCAATGAACGGCATCATGGGAGATGTAGTGTGTGTGTGTCAGTATACGTGTGATAGCTCCCTCCGGTGACTAGAGGGGGGGAAGCGTGGAGCTCGTGATCATAAATATATATGAACCATTGAGTGTTTTTTTGACCCACTTAAGTACAGCTTTTATAATTTCATAATTTCTTGTCTTTGAAATGCAAATATTTGTCACCAAAAGTAATTGTAAAGGAAATAATGCATTAATGCTCTAAAAAATATGTTTCATTCTCTTTGTCCAAAATATAATTTATTTAAACGATGTGAAATTGAGCCATATATAAAATGCTGTAAAAAAACAAACATGAAGGGGCATTTTACCTCAAGCCCTGGTTAATTTCTTTTCTTCTCTGCACACATTGGCCAATTAGTGCACTGACTCACTGACTTGTCCTGATGACTTATGGGCCTGTAAAGCGGAGTGCGCTCGTTTAGTTGTACCTGCCACCCAAACAACGGTGCAAAACAGAGGCAGAGCTTTAAAACGGCAGTGTGGGGTTTCTTACTCAGCACCCTGATGACGCAGTAACACACCGCATTGTCCCGGGACACAAAGGCTTCTTTTTAGGTGTGGGGTAATCACTAAGTGTCCAGCTGGGCTGGAGGAATTCCTCGGTCTCACGCCGGGCCCGCCTGTCTAATCTAGCAGTGGATGAGAGGGGAGGGAGCCGTGGAGGAAGCTGCTTGGTGGTCTTCTCTTTAGCGCTGTAATTTATGACCATCCAGAGCTCTGGCTCCAACTTTGCAGTTGTAGAAAGAGGAGGAGAGACATAGCGGAAGACAAAGAGTTGGGTGTGAGACTTTACATCAAGATTGTTGATGGTTTGACTTGCAATCAATATGGACACATTGTAACTGCGATGCAGGTTGAGCTCTGGAAAGGATGATAGGGCTAAAAAAATATGTAGCTGATTTCAACAATGATAATCATAAATGTTGCTTGAGATATTCAATTATTTTCATATGAGAATGATTTGTGAAGGATCATGTGACACTGAAGACTGGAGTAATGATGCTGAAAATTCAGCTTTAATCGCAGGAATAAATTACACTTTACTATATATTCACATAGAAAACCGCTGTTTTACACTGATATAATATTACACTGTTTTACTGTATTTATCATCTAATAAATTCAGCTTTAATCACAGGAATAAATTACACTTTACTATATATTCACATAGAAAACAGCTGTTTTACACTGATATAATATTACACTGTTTTACTGTATTTATCATCTAATAAATTCAGCTTTAATCACAGGAATAAATGACACTTTACTATATATTCACATAGAAAACAGCTGTTTTACACTGATATAATATTACACTATTTTACTGTATTTATCATCTAATAAATTCAGCTTTAATCACAGGAATAAATGACACTTTACTATATATTCACATAGAAAACCGCTGTTTTACACTGATATAATATTACACTGTTTTACTGTATTTATCATCTAATAAATTCAGCTTTAATCACAGGAATAAATTACACTTTACTATATATTCACATAGAAAACAGCTGTTTTACACTGATATAATATTACACTGTTTTACTGTATTTATCATCTAATAAATTCAGCTTTAATCACAGGAATAAATGACACTTTACTATATATTCACATAGAAAACAACTGTTTTACACTGATATAATATTACACTATTTTACTGTATTTATCATCTAATAAATTCAGCTTTAATCACAGGAATAAATGACACTACTATATATTCACATAGAAAACAGCTGTTTTACACTGATATAATACTACACTATTTTACTGTATTTATCATCTAATAAATTCAGCTTTAATCACAGGAATAAATGACACTTTACTATATATTCACATAGAAAACCGCTGTTTTACACTGATATAATATTACACTATTTTACTGTATTTATCATCTAATAAATTCAGCTTTAATCACAGGAATAAATGACACTTTACTATATATTCACATAGAAAACAACTGTTTTACACTGATATAATATTACACTATTTTACTGTATTTATCATCTAATAAATTCAGCTTTAATCACAGGAATAAATGACACTACTATATATTCACATAGAAAACAGCTGTTTTACACTGATATAATACTACACTATTTTACTGTATTTATCATCTAATAAATTCAGCTTTAATCACAGGAATAAATGACACTTTACTATATATTCACATAGAAAACCGCTGTTTTACACTGATATAATATTACACTATTTTACTGTATTTATCATCTAATAAATTCAGCTTTAATCACAGGAATAAATGACACTTTACTATATATTCACATAGAAAACCGCTGTTTTACACTGATATAATATTACACTGTTTTACTGTATTTATCATCTAATAAATTCAGCTTTAATCACAGGAATAAATTACACTTTACTATATATTCACATAGAAAACAGCTGTTTTACACTGATATAATATTACACTGTTTTACTGTATTTATCATCTAATAAATTCAGCTTTAATCACAGGAATAAATGACACTTTACTATATATTCACATAGAAAACAACTGTTTTACACTGATATAATATTACACTATTTTACTGTATTTATCATCTAATAAATTCAGCTTTAATCACAGGAATAAATGACACTACTATATATTCACATAGAAAACAGCTGTTTTACACTGATATAATACTACACTATTTTACTGTATTTATCATCTAATAAATTCAGCTTTAATCACAGGAATAAATGACACTTTACTATATATTCACATAGAAAACCGCTGTTTTACACTGATATAATATTACACTATTTTACTGTATTTATCATCTAATAAATTCAGCTTTAATCACAGGAATAAATGACACTTTACTATATATTCACATAGAAAACAGCTGTTTTACACTGATATAATACTACACTGTTTTACTGTATTTATCATCTAATAAATTCAGCTTTAATCACAGGAATAAATGACACTTTACTATATATTCACATAGAAAACAGCTGTTTTACATTGATATAATATTACACTATTTTACTGTATTTATCATCTAATAAATTCAGCCTTAATCACAGGAATAAATGACACTTTACTATATATTCACATAGAAAACAGCTGTTTTACACTGATATAATATTACACTGTTTTACTGTATTTATCATCTAATAAATTCAGCTTTAATCACAGGAATAAATGACACTTTACTATATATTCACATAGAAAACAACTGTTTTACACTGATATAATATTACACTATTTTACTGTATTTATCATCTAATAAATTCAGCTTTAATCACAGGAATAAATGACACTACTATATATTCACATAGAAAACAGCTGTTTTACACTGATATAATACTACACTATTTTACTGTATTTATCATCTAATAAATTCAGCTTTAATCACAGGAATAAATGACACTTTACTATATATTCACATAGAAAACCGCTGTTTTACACTGATATAATATTACACTATTTTACTGTATTTATCATCTAATAAATTCAGCTTTAATCACAGGAATAAATGACACTTTACTATATATTCACATAGAAAACAGCTGTTTTACACTGATATAATACTACACTGTTTTACTGTATTTATCATCTAATAAATTCAGCTTTAATCACAGGAATAAATGACACTTTACTATATATTCACATAGAAAACAGCTGTTTTACATTGATATAATATTACACTATTTTACTGTATTTATCATCTAATAAATTCAGCCTTAATCACAGGAATAAATGACACTTTACTATATATTCACATAGAAAACAGCTGTTTTACACTGATATAATATTACACTGTTTTACTGTATTTATCATCTAATAAATTCAGCTTTAATCACAGGAATGAACGACACTTTACTATATATTCACATAGAAAACAGCTGTTTTACACTGATATAATATTACACTGTTTTACTGTATTTATCATCTAATAAATTCAGCTTTAATCACAGGAATAAATGACACTACTATATATTCACATAGAAAAACAGACGTTTTAAATTGTTTTACAGTACTTTTTTACTGTATTTTTGATCACAGCCTTGGTAAGCAGAAAAATCTTACTCAAACCTTTAATGGTAGATTTCAGAAATGTTACAGAAAGAAAAACTGTTAACAGATTAACTATATAGAGGGAAAAACTGTGACACATCAGTTTTACAGTAAAATTCTGTTAAATTTACAGTAAATGATTTACAATGAATAACTATACACATTCCCAGAATTCCCTCTATGGCACTTCACATTTGAAAGCATTTAATTTCAATTATGTTTATTAATAGTTTTTGTCATCAGTTATGCACATTTGGGTTTTATGTTACATCTTCTGTTGTTTATTGCATTAGTGTCGCGTGTGTTAGCATGTTTGCGTGAATAACCTTCTGTATACTATTAGAAAGCATCAGTATATGTTAAAGACACAAGAGTTTTTTGTGAGCGTGGTTTGATTTCCCGGTATGAATCCTAATGTTCTTGTTTCTAAATTACAGTTTTATACCATAAAATTTACTGGCTGTTCTGCAACGGTTTACATTTTACTGTAATTTTACAGAGTTATTCCGACAAGCACAGCTGCCAGGAATCTTTTGTAAAAACAACAGGATTTGTTTCGTTGTATTAACAGAGGCTTGTGGTTTCTTGGTTGAACAGGAAGCTCCTCCTCCTCAGCACTACAGCAGCAGACAGACTCTGTTTGCACCATCTGACGTTGAGCAAACACACGACACGGGTCATGATAACCCCAACGTACAGGTAAGCGCAATGAAAGGACCCTCACAAAATGCCGTCATGTGGTTACAAACCTGTATGACCAATAAGCACCAAAATACGTCTCCTGAATGCAAAGATAATCACTTCTGTTGGGAGAGACCAATGCAGGTTTGGAACAACATTAGGGTGAAAGAACGCTTGTTGTGGTTTGATCTGTCATCAGTCTCTATTTTGTCTGTCAGTCGGGCTCTTTGTTCTTCATCGGCGTTCCCGGCAGCTACTACCTGTCGTCTCTGGAGCCTCCTCTTCCTCGCCTGCCCTCGTACGAGAGCGTGCGCAAGAAAGACAGACAGCGGCAGATCCACATGATGATAGCCGACCGCTTTGGCCTCAGCGGACCTGTTGTGATGGAGGTGACTCTTTTACCCATACGCTCTAAAATCACTGGCTTACAAAACAACCCAACCCAGTGCTGGATAAATATACAACACAATAACCCAATAGGTTGGGTTACACCCTTTAACCCTAACGTCAGCACTGGGTCAGCATTTTGACTAAAAGCTGGGCTAAATTGAACTCATAAATGTCCCTTTTTTCTTGTATCAAGATTTATTTAATTTAAATTACTTATAATGTATTGATAAAAATTGTGTATTTAGGAAATGAATGGGCATTAAACAGACAATCTAGACAAAATACATTTATTTGTCAGCAAGTTAACAAAAAAGCTGGAATAATTTGACCTCATAAATGACTGTTATTTCCCTTGTATCAAATGATATTTACACAGTAATTCCTCGGTTTACAAGTGACTTTGTATACGAGAAAATCGGTGTACGGCCATTGTATCGGAGTGCGAGAATTTTTCCCTCGCCCACGCGCATTTTTACTGGAAATATCGTAACGACAGTCTCTCACAAAGCCCTTTATCACTCCTTCACTCGTTCATTCTCTCATTGTCGTTCGGTTTGGTTCATCATTCACCACAGTGATACTTTTATAAGTGATTTACAGCGGTTTTACCTCCTGTTGTTAACATTAATTGTGATCGCTATTGTTCACGTAGTGAAATATATACGTAAAGTACAGCATATAGACAATGAGCTCAAGATGAGTAAGAAAGAAGGGATGAAACTCTCCCTGTAAGCAGTAAAACCCTCCTCTCGTCTCCTTCACACCAGCAGCGATGCTACTCAAAGCTAAAGTGCATTACAGTAAATTGTCATGTATTTTTTAGAGTTTAATTGTCAATTATTAATTAGTATTTATATGAGATCTTAATGGTTATAATTTTAACTGTAATTAATTGGGTAAAACAAAAAAAATATTTAAAATGGGCATTTATGGTCGTGTGGAACGAATCGAGTGATTTTTAGTGCATTCTTATGGGGAAAATTGTTTTGGTGTACGAGAATTTTGAGTTACGTGCTCTTGGAACGAATTAAACGCGTAAACCGAGGTATTACTGTATATTTATTTAATTTAAATTACTTATATTGATAAAAATTGTCTATTTAAGAAATGAATGGACATTAAACAGACAATCTAGACAAAATACATTTATTTGTCAGCAAGTTAACAACATAAACCGCTCTCTGCTCCGTAACATGATCACATCTCTGAGAAATGGCCCAGGATTCTCACCTGCGCTCTTTCCATGGCAGCAAATGCACAAGGACACACACTAATGGGAATGAATGCACATCAAACACAGTAAAGCTGCCGGTCTTGGAAGGTAAACATTGTCAGAGAGTACAGCTCTCATTGTCTGCCTGTCCTTTACTTCACTCAATGGGAGGATGGTATTATTAGGGAGCTTGTTCTCCATATAAAAGCTGCATATAAAAGCTGTCCTAAAATAGATCTGTGTTGTTTTAGGAGGCTCAGGAGAAGTTAAACATGATAAAGAGATGGCGAAGGAGAGGCTGATATAATGACTGTGATTTAACCAGCTGAATTAGTTGAAATAAACGCTGTGCACTGTTTTATGAATTAACATAATGTGAAGGTCTTTATCGTTTAGGCATGTTTTAGCAATATTGGATAATAATAAACTAGATTTTCCACAAGATATTTTAGTAATTCGTTACTTAAAGCCTGTATGTATAATGCATTATGAAAGTGCATTAATTATGTCTTGTAATGCAAGACAGCATATATATCTATATATATCTATATACCACAGTATAATATCTTATAACACATTGTTAGACCTTTATAAAGTATAGTACATTAAAACACATGACACACAACCAGTTTCAGACGGAACAAAGAGTTTAACTTTGGTTACAATTATTTAAGGAATGATATAATGCCTTACACCGTACATTACAAATACCTTTGTTTTCTCAAGAAATGACGCTAGTGTATTGTGGCCAGTTTTCAGGCTATAAAGTGAAGCTCTGTTTATTTTCTCTGCAGGGAAACTGATTTGTAATGATAACTCATAAACCTTTAAAGACAGTCTTACTGTGAGCTGCGAGGTTGTAAATCAATACATTTCTGTCATGGTTATGCTCCGTTTCCTTTGTTCTCGTTGTTCGATTACCTGTTTGTTGTCAAGGTTGTTCATTGTTTGAGTTGCTATCCTATTGATTTTGCACTGTTACGTTCGGTTTCTTTAGTTTCTGTTCTTCTGTTGCCACAGCGTTTGATTTACCCGCGTGTGTTTAATATACCTGCTTTCATGTGCATAGATACAGTCATGACCAAAATCGTTTGCACCCCTGAAATTTTTCCAGAAAATCAAGTATTGCTGTAACTCTCAGTTTTAGTTACCTTTGGTCTGCTCTTGTCGTATGTAGATGTTTGTTCTGTTGAAAACAGAACAATGATGTTTTCTGAACTGAACTACGCGCGTTTTCTGAACTGAACCAATGATGAAAATTCCACCAATCACAGTCGCTAAAAGAGCTCTTTAGCTCCGCCCACTCTCATGAAGCACTGCGAATGACGCTAGTCAAACCAATCTCCCTATAGCTCTCAAAATACTTCATACTTCTAAGTATATTTGGTCTATACTTGAACTCAATCTTTTGATCGAGATACAGTTAGAAGTGTAATGCAATATATACTTGGCTCATAATTGTATTTACATTATTTACAAACATTGATTCATAAACTAAACAGATTTGTTTCTAACTGTGAGTATCTGAATGTTTGTGTTTGCTAGTCCACTGGTAGTGTATATAGGAATTTACTTCAAATCTGCTTAACCCTTTCCAAGACCTGCAAAAATAACATAGATAACACAAACACAATACGGAAGTGTAGTGTTTCTTCCAGTGTTGTGTGTTGGATAGACTCAGAAGCTCATATTTATTATTATTGAACACACATAACTCGTGCTGCTCCCAGCTTAATACTTCTGAATCACTCGTCGCCCCCGGCAACCTCCCGCTGTAAAACCAAGCTGCCTCTAGTGGAGATCATATGCAATTACCCCATAAATGAGGCGCTTGATCTGCTCCAACACTAGCGTCAGCGTCTGTAAGCTGCTCGTATCTCAAATCTTCACTCGTATCTCAAAGCAAAAATGCTCGAAAGCTTGCTCGTATCTCGGGACGCTCGTATCTCAAGGTATGTAGTATTTTGCACTTGAAGTGCAAAAATAATATATAAATAGTAAACTGTAAGTATGATGTTATGTTTACTCAAAGAAAACTTACAAGTATACTTGAAGTATAAAGCTATTAAACTTTTTTTTCTTCAAAGTGTACTTTCATAAACTAAAAAAATGTGCTAAAAAAAGTATTAAAATAGTAAACTCTCAGTAAACCTAGTTCACCTGTAGTAGAAATGAGAAACATATTTGTGAACTAGTTGTGTACTCAAAGTTTACTACTGTTACACTTAAACCTCTGTGTTTATATACTAAATACTGGGCCGATTTCACAAGTACTATTGAAATTACAAGTAAAATACACTTATATTATTATACTTACTACAAAGTATACTTAAAATATACTTGAGCATTACTTAAGTTTACGTCATAAAGTGATGTGTCTTGTGTGTCACACGTGTGGTTTGAGTCGAGCTCTATCTCTGTTTCTACCACAGCCTCCTCCCTCATACGAGGACAGCGTTCGTCACTCCGTCCAGTTCACAGACGGCCCGTTTGACACGCTGGCACCCGAGGAGCGTCCGGTTGCAGTCACAGAGCCTGCCACAGATTTACCTGCTTATGAAGCTCACATCACAGACTCTCAGGAGCCCAATGACACGGTTCATTAGAGGGAAGAATGCAGTGCGTCCTCGACGGGAAGGGAACCGCTGTTGAGCGATCGATGCCCTGACTGCTGATCGCTCACTGACACGGGAGCAGACGTGTGCCACAGCACCGTGAGACAAGACCTGTGCAAAAACATGCTCTAGCGCATGACGAGAGGAGGAAGATAATGCAGCAAGACTGGAAAAATACAGAGAACAAGTTCTGTCTCAGTTAAAAACACCATCAAACTGCTTCTGTATACAATTATTCTGACATTTCCAGGACTTTTCCAAGCATACAAAGTTTAAAGTTACACGACAGTCCATCATATTAGTAGTGTGTGTGTGTATATATATATATATATATATATATATATATATATATATATATATATTAGTTATATGATGGAATGTCGTGTAACTTTAAAATGTAATCAATATACTTTGTGAAAAAAATTTTTTTTGATATATATATAAAAAAGTGTATATATATATATTTTTTTTTTAATATATTTCTTATATACTTATATATTCACAAAGTATACTGGTATATATTTAACCTTGGTTACATCAGCAGAAAACAAATAAATAAAATAATAAATAAATAATAATAAATAAAAAAATAATAAAACAAATAACATTTCAGAAGTGGAGAATGTTATTTCACTTTCTTTATAAAAGCTATTAAAACAAAAGCTTCTTTTGGAATAGCATCTATTTATGAATTGTTCACAATAACACTATAGTGACATTTTTTAAGAAAGTGAATAAAGTCTATTTTCATGTTTAATGTTCCTGAGAGATGGCCGGTTCATCTCATGCCGCTGGAGTTACTGACGCACTGATCGCTTGTGCTCAGAAAGGACGTTTGAAGCCATGTTTCGGACATTACAGGGAAGATTACTTGTGTTTGCCATTCTTTTATTACCGTTTCATCATGATGTGCTTTTGTATGAGAGTTACGCAAAATCAGCGTCTTAGAACAGATAGAACAGATTTGATCATTATTTTAGGATGGAAATAAGTTTGAATTCAATTCAGCTGTTGAACATATTGCTGTCCTTTTTTCCCTTTTTTCCGTTTATGAATGTGCTCATTGTTTTCACTGTGCCTAAAAATGTCAAAAGAGATACAGTTTGTAAAAGTATCACAAGAACTGTTTCTCTGAACGCTACAAAGAGTATTTTTCTTTTCATGTACAGATATTATTGTTGAAACAACCCCTGTTTTCTTGGATCTGTGAACATGATAAAAAGCGCTGTATTATTTATGCCAGGCCAGTAGATGGCGGCATCTTTTTGTACATAAACACTTGGCAACTGTAGATTGAATACGTTTTATCACTCATTTGTGTTTTTTACACAATTTTTTACCCTGTTTTCAAAAGTTTGCGTTTTCAGGCACAGAAAACGCATTGTCGTGTCACATAAGTTTACACATATTTGCATTCACAGACACAAATTCAGTGTGTTTTAAGTGTAACACGTTTGAGGTCACAGACCTCTCGACACACGTTTGAATCTTTCAAAAGCCAAGTGGCAGATATTTCTTTCAGAGCTCAGGATTTAGGACATGAAGATGGAGAGCTCGTGGTACGCTGTGAATATAGTCACGGTTAAAAGACACGACATGCAGCAGAAATAACGCTGAGTGAGCCGAGAGGTCGTCTCTATACTCTTAAATAGGGCACTATGTGAGGGAACAGCCATTTGAACTGGCGTCTGAAACCATAGAGGACATTATTGAGTGCAGTCATTCAATCCCACAATGCACCTCAATAAAGAGTGAACAACTGATGGTGTCGTGGCAAATCTGCACAAGCTCAATTCAATCTAGGGAAAAAAGCTGAGTCTAAGGTTACGATCTTCAAAGATTTATTGCCAGGCAAAAAAGAGAGACGACAGGTTCAACAAACCAAACATCATCTGACTTTACAGTCTGACACATTCTACCTTTTTCTTATCATCAAGTGTCCAATTGGATTTCGCTAAGTATCTTTTTCTTTTGGCTTGACCTTGGTGTTTTTGCCATTACTACATATTTCTCATACATCCCTTGATTTTTATTGGTGGAAAATAGTCACCTGATTTTTAAACAAAAGACTTTTGACTGTTTGTCCCAAATTAACACCCCTTTTTTATGTTCCCAAAGGCTCACCAGATGTTTTTCATCATCTTCAATGCTGAAAAACAGGCCCGACTCTGTGTCTAACATTTACAAAGTTACAATGCTCAGAGTTCATATGAGTTTATGGTCTAATTCTACAGATAAAGTTTTAACAATGGATGAATTTCTCCAACAATGGATGCTCAACGGCGAGAGAATACCCATAATGCACTGTGAGAGCAAGTACAAACTACAGTAATACCTCGGTTTACAAGTTTAATTCGTTCCAAGAGCTCGGAACTCGTAATTCTCGTACACCAAAACAATTTTCCCCATAAGAATGCACTAAAAATCACTTGATTCGTTCCACACGACCATAAATGCCCATTTTAAATATTGTTTTGGTTTTACCCTATTAATTACGGTTACAATTATAACCATTAAGATCTCATATGAATACTAATTACTAATGGACAATTAAACTCTAAAAATACTTGACAATTTACTGTAACACACTTTATCTTTGAGTAGCGTCGCTGCTGGCGTGAAGGAGACGAGAGGAGGGTTTTACTGCTTACAGGGAGAGTTTCATCCCTTCTTTCTTACTCATCTTGAGCTCATTGTCTATATGCTGTACTGTACGTATATATTTCACTACGTGAACAATAGCGATCACAATTAATGTGAACAACAGGAGGTAAAACCGCTGTAAATCACTTATAAAAGTATCACTGTGGTGAATGATGAACCAAACCGAACGACAATGAGAGAATGAACGAGTGAAGGGGTGATGGGCTTTGTGAGAGGCTGTGTTTAGGATATTTCCAGTAAAAATGTGCGCGAAGATACTGAGTGTCAAAAAAATGTGCGTGAGCGAGGAAATATTTTTCTCACATTTCGATACAATGTTCGTACAGTGATTTGCTCGTATACAAAGTCACTCGTAAACCGAGGAATTACTGTATTTGCAAAAGCGGCAGACCTTCCAGCGCATTCATTCGCTCGCCATTATCCACTCTTTCAAGTGAACTATAGTGCTGGAGTGATGTAGGGATATAGAGCGTGATTTCAGGCGTTCGTGTCGTAGCTGTTAGTATATTGTACTCTATACTTTAGCATGACTGTATTGATAGTGACCAATCAGGGCAGGAGTCAGAACTATAGCCTATAGAACAGGGTGCCCAATACGTGGATCTCAGAGGTAATGTGGGAAGATCACATGGAATTAATAAAGTAGCTCATCATCCGTCCTCACTATGAAATGTGTCACTTGATTGACGTACAGGGCAGCCAGTCTGACCTTTGACCCTTCCTGACACTTGGGTCACCGCGCATGAGCACAACGGCATCAAGTGCTGCTAAACTGTAGCAAGCTAATGATAAAACCTCTAATTTATTTCTTTTAAACTTAAGAAAGAGTATAAAAATGAGTGGGGGAGCTGGACGAAGCAAGAAGTCAAAGAGTTTTTTTAAAGATGTCATTTTCAAAGTGCGTTTGCCTCAATCTGGCAGTCTGTCATCGCTGTACTGAATAAGGGAAATCTGGAGCAGCATTTTCAGACTAAGAACTACTACGAACTTAGTATCAGAGAACGGTAATGACAAAACATTTACATGTGAAATATGGGTTCATGCAATTCTGCTACAGCAGGGGTCGGCAACCCGCGGCTCTTTCATCCCCTGCACGTAACTTGTAGCATCGGTCCCGCTATCCGCGCTCGGTCCGCTGTCGCTCCGCCCATATGGCGGTAAATCCGTGCCTTTAATAAACGAGCGCAAAACTGTTTACGCGTGTAAATTACATCCGCGAGCAGAAAACACTGTTGTGGGGCGGGGCTTGCTCTTGTAATAGTAACATCAAATGTTATTGGTTAGTTCCCTTTTTTTTCCAGAGGTCAGTTGTGATTGGACGCCTGTGATTGTCAATCTAGAGCTGAGGCAAATATAGGATTCAGTCACATTGCATATTATGGTTTTTCTGTCGATTAAATTGTATTAATATTGTTTTATTGTAATTTCACGTGTCCCAGTCGAGTGATTTAAGACCAAACTATACTTTATACAGGTTTTCTAGGATTTATTAAAAGTAAATGCACAGGTACAACCTTCTGAAAAGAAGTTGTAGATCGCTTCATATATAATCCTTAGATTGCGGCTCCGGGCATATTTTATATATTTTTTTTTTTTTTTTTTTTATATGGCTCTATCAACATTTAAGGTTGCCGACCCCTGTGCTACACCAACATATCTTGTGCATATAAAGAATAATAAATAAATTCATAAACAAGTATATGTTTTGTATTTTTATGGTGGGTAGATCACCCCTGATCTATAATGTTGAATTATAAGTGTTCAGCAGCCCAGGTTTTTTTTCCCACAGTAGATTCAGCTGTCCATAAAACGGTCTTCTGAAGCTTTGTAGTGAAACTGTGTCTTCTAGTGGTCATTATAGGAAATAGCAACTTAACAAACTCTAACAACAGATGATCCTTTAGTTGGCTGAAGTGACCCAATGAGCTCTGAAAGGCTGAAAGCGGCTTAAAGCGTAACTGCAGCGCCTCTGTTGTTTTCACTGTCGTCCTGAAGTGAGAGAGGCCTGTCTTTTGTCCATTAGCACAGCTGGAGAGTGAATGACACACGTCAATCACATGACGACACTCCTTCATTAGGTCTCAGGTCACCGACCCCTTCAAAAGAGAGACGTTAATCAGCTTAAAACACATGGCACACAATGCAAGAGTCGGGAAGAGAAGTGGGACGTGCTTGACTTCTTCAGATCCTCACCAGTGTTGGGGAAGTTACTTTGAATAGTAATGCGTTATAATATTGCGTTACTCCCTACTTTACTTTTGCGTTGCTTTTTCTCGTATCTGAACTTGTTTGTTTGTTTTTAATAACAATAAAAATGTAAAGCTCTTTCAGAGCAGCGTTTGAATAATGATCCTCAGGCCGAAGGAAATACAGAAGAAACAAACAGAGCTTTCATTCTGATCACACGAGGAGAAAGTTTATCACTTACTGCAATAAAAACTAGAAACATGAAGATCAGAGAATATCCATCAATAAATGAGATTAAACGCAGGAAATATTTGTTTTGTGTGACATATTTAATTGTTGGAGGTTTGTGTGTTATTCTGATTTTATTCATTTTGAGGAAAACAGTTTTGAGCAAGTGAGATTAATAAACGCTCACATTTAGTCTCAGTAACATGCATTACTTATTTGAAAAAGTAACTCAGATATTTTGTTGTAAATTGAAAAGTAATCCATTGCTTTATTAATTACTTGAAAAAATAATCTGATTGAGTAACTAGAGGTACTTATAATGTGTGACTCCCAACACTAATCCTCACCTTTCTTGATTTCTTTATAGTGGAAAGAAAACATTCAAAATGCAATATTAAATGTATCTTTTATAGCATTATTTGCGTCTGCAGATTTCATTCACAGTAGTCAGAAATATCTTCATCATCTCAAACAGTTTAAGTCCTCTCTACAGTCTGAAGGGTTTTAAAGAGGGGTTTGTTCATGCAGAATTTGTCTGATTTTATACAACATTTTTTAAATTTGTGTGTTTTCTGGCTGTTGACAGTATTTATGGAATTTATGATTTATGGAATGATGAGTAAAACATTTAACTGTAATATGTCAAAAATAAATAAATAAATGAAACAAGCATTTTGAGCCTGACTTGAATTGTATGCAAATTAGTGCATATGTAATGAGATAACACCTCATTTGCATATTTAAACATACCATTTTAGAAAACGTAGGCCTAATAATATTTTTGCAATTTTTAATCAATCAGCTGGGAAATAAAGAGGAAATCTCGTTTTTCTTTTACAATATTCACTGGGGGTGTCTTGCCTTAAGGAGCAATTCATAATTTCCTCGCAAAAGCCACCAACAAACAAATAAAATGACAGACACAATCCGAACATTTCTGACACTCTTTGGATCATATCTTCATTTATTTGTGGGAAATAAAATTGATGTGGTAGACATAATGTTCGTAAATGTCATTTTAAATGTCATCTTCATGTATAAAGGTACACAAAGGTGTACCTTGGTGCACATAAAGGTGAAAAAAATGCACTTTGGTGACATTCTCAATTGCATATTTTTATTTATTTACATTTAATCTACTTTTTTTAAGCGAGCTATGTGTTGTGCTCTTTATAACGCTCGAAGAAAAGAAAAGAAAAGAAAGAGAAAACGGAATTATGAACTAATAATACAACAATACTCATTTACCCCGGGCCACAATAAACATGGCGGCGCATTTTATTTCGTGTCAGTTTTCCGGAAACCCCCGAATGACGTTCGGCTCTCGTTCGTTCTTTTTCGGCTCTCATTCGTTCGCGTTCGGCTCCCGTTCGGCTCTGCGCGGTCACTGCACGTAAACAAGGTTGAAGTGTTCGCTGCAGTCTTCATTCTCCTCTGCCTCTGTCCTGCGCAGGAACCGTCCCGGGAAACAGCTCACCTCCTGCAGGTACAGCCGTGACTGCAATCAGGCGCAGGTTCATTTATTCTCTGCATGTCTGTTTTTCGCAAACATGTCGCAGCATCATGTTGTTTTGTCACAGACGTCATGAAAGACAGCATGGCGTTGTTTACTCTCAGTCTCTCTGTCTCTCTGTCTGTGTCTCTGTGTCAGTGAGAGGATCAGGATGAGAATGTCGTTCAAGGGCATCAGCTCGTTGTGCAGTGCAGCAAAGTCATGCTTACTCAGACTCATTCTGGGCACTCATGACATCTCAGGCTTTATCATTAAATGCATGATGATATTCGCAATCCTTCTGAACTACTGCTTCGATGCATATATGTGACACGCATGACAAAATTATTGCACTATATATAATGTATATATAACTGTCTGTCTGTCAGGAATAAAACTACAGATAATTATAATTGGTATTTAGTCATATTTCACTGTACATTTAGGATTGGTCTGTATAATTCTCTGAGATGTCAGTTCCTGAATCTGTGCATTATCGAATGGCTTGTAAAAGAGAATCTATAATACTTATTAATGTAGTCAGATTGTTATTCTTCAAGCTTGATGACAGGAGTTGTTGGGATAATCCTCAGAATTGCAGAATGCTCCGTGTCACGTGTGCGCTCATCCCTGGATATTTATAGGCTGTTCAAGTGATGGACAAAGAGCTTTTGCGTTGATAATTATTTTTCATAATGATATAAGGGTTTTATTGTTAGTGGCGTTTGCTGATAACTCGAGTTTCACCTGAGAGATGATTAAATGGGTGGGAAAAACATACAGAAATGATATATACTTTAAAAGAATTAGTTACATTTGTATTGAATGCAATTTATTTACACACTTAAGTACGTTTTATATGTAATTTCAGAATAACTTCTATTGTCTTTGAAATATGGTTAAAGTTATTGCTGAATGAACTGAATGTCATTTCTTTTGAATCGTGTATGTTGTGTATAAATATATATGAGATTACATATGTAACACAAAGTTGCACTTTAGTAAATTTATCTTATTGTAACTTAAACTGTAATATTGATTAACACACTTTAGTTCAAATTATAATCAAGTGCTTTAGTGTTAGTCAACACATCAAAATAAGTGCACTTCTTTCATTCATGACAAAAGATTATTAAAACAAGATTTAAAATGTGTTTTAAAGTAAAACTATTAATTTGATATTATCACATAAGTGCACTTTTTAAAAGTCTACTTAAGTGTGTTAAGAAACAGGAAAGTGTCTCTTTTTAATTTCACTTAAGTGGCCTTTTATTTCAAATTAAATTTCATAATATCATATTATATATCTTCAAGTACAGTTTCTTTTTAGGATTTGAAGTAATGTACTATAAGTGCACATTTAGTACACTTAAGCGCACTTGTTTTTCATAAGGGTTCAGATCATGTGCTCGTATCTGAACTCCTGAAGCTCTGCTTTATTCAGGTCAAGGGCAAGGTGTCACAAACCAGTCATTCAAATCTGCTTAGCGTTTAATCATTGATCTGTTGTGAAAGTCAACAAACGGTCTGTCATTTCCTCTCCTGAAGGATTTCTGTGAGCAGCAGCCACGATGATGCAGTGTCTTCAGTTTCTGGTCGAACCAACCAAGAACTTTGCCGAGAAGTTTAAGGTACCTTGCAAAAAATAAATAAGAAAAAGAAGGACGTGAACATGTTGCTTTGACATCAGTCGGCCCTCAAAGCTTGGCCTTCTTTTCTGTGCTGTAGCCCAAAAGTGAGATAAAAGGCTCTTTTAGCTGGTTTTTTGCTGCTCGTGAGACAAAGACAGAGGAAGTAGATCACGCATGAGCTGCATTTTAATCAAACTGTGTCTTCATGAACAACCTTAATTATCTGAAATGCCAACATGCCTTGAAATGTAGTCTCTCTCACATAATAAGTTTTGACTATAAGCATCAAGTCTGGTCCACATTTCAGCTCACTGTAGCCAAGCCCCGCCCACACCGCCGGAATAGACCGTATGATTGACATGAAAAGAGGCCAATCACAGGGCGTCTTGTTTTAATGTGGCATTTAAGAGCAGGGGATCATAAGTGAAATGCGCAAAATCGGATGAATTTGTTCTTGTGTTTCATGAATAAGGCATGTGGGCTGTCCATCACTGAGACAGGAGTTGAAATAGCCTTTTTTTGCGTACAGGAGTTTCGTAAGAAGGCGAAGAATGAGAAGCGAGAACCTCTGGACGAGAGCCAGCAGTTCATCGTGAACCTCGCCAGGGATCTGGGACGCGTCTGTCAGGTACAGCCACGGATGAATCACAGCTGCTGGCTGAATGATCACGTGCAGGAAAGGTCATGACACGAGTGATCAGATCCGCCTTGATCGAAAACAAAGCGTTTAATAAAACTCGTAAAACAGCTCGTTTTGATTTAGCAGGATCTGTGATGTCACAAAGGGAAATATATTTGCATATGACCTCCTCCAGAGCAAAACATTGATGAATAGTTATACATCATCGCATCATAGGCCCCACCCACTGGCAAACTGGATGTCAAAATCAGTGACTGTTACTATAATCAGTGACACCGACTGCACTGCATACTTTTTTCTGTCCGACTATCAATCTTATAAAAAAGTATATTTTTCCACATATAATTGGGTTTTTTTGTGTGTAAAAGACTTTATTAATATCATAAGTAAACCTCCAGGAATATATTAAAATGTCATGTCATAACTCCTTTAATTGACTTCTATTTTATTGAATTGGATGTTGAATTGGAATGACAGAAAGACAAATTCAATGACATTCACAAAATATTATATATCTATCGGTTTGGCTTTCAGATAAATCAAATAAAACAGGTTTAAACTTTGATGAAAACCATGATCTTGGAATAAACCAATATAAAAGTGCAGTTTAAGATTTTAATTCGTTGAGTGTGATGTTGGTTGTGTGTGTGTGTGTGTGTCGCATGTCCTGGTGTTCGCAGCGGTCGGAGGTTTTGGAGCCCGTCTCAAAGGGTGAGGATGTTTGGCCCTCTCTGACCTGCAGGGCCTTCATTCTGGAGTGGGCATCGCTGCTAGAGAGCAAGGTGAGAGACACACCTTCATCATAAATGCTGCAAAAGGCTGCATGTCTACTAGTATTTTTCACTAAACATTGTGCTAACAGAAAAGACCCATGCAGACGGACGGCTGGCCAGAGAGCAGCGACGGGAAGGATCTGGATCTGAGCAGCGAGCAGGACATGGAGAACGCCAAGTCACTCATCCTCACCTGGGCAAAAGACCTGAGGGCCCAACCTGAGGTACTCACATCTCCTCCTTTCCATGTGTCTTTCTCCTGTGAAATGTCTATAAAGGAAACGAATGCTATTGTTTTTTGGAGTGAATAGTTGCATCGAGTGGCAACATTTGCATCCTTTATTCCCCCTCTCTGTGTGCAGCAAAGTGTCTGGCCTGGAGAGCAGGTGGTGGCGGCTTTGGATGACTTTGAGAGTCACTGGAAAAGAGGTCGGATGTCCACCCTGCAGTCGGCCGTGGAGCTGGTGTTCTGGACACTGCTCAACAAAGAACTAGACAAGGTATGAAGAAAGTGACATTACAGGAACTTCAGGGGGGAATCCAGCTAACAAACGGCTTTATTGTAACACATTCTGATTTATCTGTGTGTTCAGGACAACATTCCCCAAAAGTGGCTCATGTGGAAACAGAGGAGCCAGAAAATAGGTCAGATCGTCTCTTCAGTGTCTTGAATTTAATGAACCCAAAAAAAAGAGACAAAAGGTGCTATAAACGACTTTAGCCATCGTCAACAAACCCGAAGGGTTTCTGATTGGCTAAAAATGTGTGATTCACATATAAACACAATATCTTCAAGAGTTCAGCATCCATAAAAACATTGCAGTTGAATAGTATTTATTTGAGTGGTTGATATACAGTGGGTCCGGAAAGTATTCAGTTCCTTTGACCTCATGATTCTCATTTGGTCTGATATGCACTGTGAGCTAGAAGGTCTTATATAGACAGGTGTGTGGCTTTCCTAATCAAGTCCAATCAGTGTAATCAAACACAGCTGGACTCAAATGAAGGTGTAGAACCATCTCAAGGATGATCAGGAGAAATGGACAGAGTTAAATACATGAGTGTCACAGCAAAGGGTCTGAATACTTAGAACCATGTGATATTTCAGTGTTTCTTTTGTAATAAATCTGCAAAAATGTCAACAATTCTGTGTTTTGTGTCAATATGATGTGCTGTGTGTACATTAATGAGGAAAAAATGAACTTAATTGATTGATGCACTTAAATGCAATATAACAAAGAGTGCAAAATGTAAGGGGGTCTGAATACTTTCCGTACCCACTGTATATTATGCATGGTATAAACTTTTACTGACAACCTTTATTTTTTTCTATGTCTATCTCAATTCTCTTTGTTGTTGTTGTTCACTCACTAGGTGCCACCCCATATATTCCTCACAACGGTGAGTCACTTGTTATTATATCCCAGACAGCTTTGCAATTATAGGTTGGATTGAATATTAAGACTCGCTATGAACTAATTATTGCTTTTGCTGTGTTTAGTGTGGGACTGGATCTGTGATGCGGGAGGTAAGACATGCATTTAAAGCCCTAATGACTACAAAGCTTGCTTCTAAGTCATCTTCCTATCTGTAATTGAACCTCATAATTGTGCAGCACCCCCATATCTGCGTCACTTCTCACAAGAGACTCAATTTAAATTTCATTAGCAAATGTGAAAACGTTTGGGGGCGTTACATTTTTTTGTAATATGGTACCAGTAATATTATTTAAAAATATATGTTAAAATGTCATTTATTCTTGTGATTGCAAAGCTGCATTTTCAGTATCCATCCTGGCTAACAGAGAACTTTCCCATTAAGAAAACTTTATATCTGAAAAGTTAAAAAATATAGGTCCCACTTTAGTTAAGGGCTTTTGTCTCGATAAACTCCTAATTACTTTTTATTAATAGTTAGTAAAACATTTTTGAGGAACCTCCAACAAAAACTTCCAGAGAGAAAAGTTGGTATGACTTTAGTTTAGGATCCAATTCTCAATATGAACTAGTTGTTTATTATTATTGCATATTACTAGAATATTGGCTTTTTATTAATACGTATAAAGCACATATATATCTGCAGTCCTAGTTTTGCTCTCTCTTTTTGACTAAAATAGACTATTGATATAGACCGGTATTCCCAGAACACACATGCTAGTTGACGGTCGCCTATAGTCCTTTAAAGTCCCACTGCAGTGCTGTGAAATGCTGTAGGGGGCGGGGCTTAAGATTCTAGAGAGCATTTGATTGGACAGAAAATCTGATGAGAAGCTGAAGTGCAGAGTGATGTCATCAAAATCACTGGTCCATATTAGCAGAAGTGAAAGACTGTAAGTTTTGAACGCTTATATCTTATGTGAATTTTGTCATTGTTTTGGAGTGAACTAGCTTATAATTTAAACTTAACTAACTTTAAATCTAACATATTCATACCAACATTTCATGAGGACTTCATCAAGTGTGCTCAAGTGCAGATTTTTGGCCGAGACGCAGTTGACAACACAGCTTTCATTGCCGCTAGTTCTTCGACATCAGCTTAGTGTGTAAAGTGGTGTGTTTAAAGACGCTCACATATATATGCTTTGTATGGAAAGCTAGGCTTTGATGACTTAAAATGCAGCATACTTTAGCTTTTGAAACAAGGCCATTTTAATCAATTCAAAGTTTATAAATTGATTCATTAGTCTTGACCTCCATTTATTTCATCATAGTGGAGGTGACCCTTGACCTGGACACGGCCAATCCTGACCTGCTGATCTCTGAGGATGAGAGGCGCATGCGCTGTGGTTTCAAGCGTAAAGACGTGCCCAACTATCACCAGCGCTTTGATGGTTGGTGGTGTGCAGTCGGATCCGAAGGCTTCGCCTCTGGCCGCCAGTACTGGGAGGTGGATGTTGGAGAAATGGATTGGCGTATCGGTGTGGCGAAAGAGTCGGCCTTGCGTAAGGGCTTCAAGTCCCTGAACACCGACAGCGGGTTCCTGTCCCTGCGACTGGAGCGCGGCACGGAGCTGAAGGCCCTCACCGTGCCCTTCACCGCCCTCCCGCCCACCCTAATTCCTCGAAAGGTAGGCGTCTACCTTGACTTCGGCCAGGGCCAGCTGTCCTTCTACGACGTGGAGAACCGCTGCCACATCTACACCTACAACGAGACATTTGGAGAAAAGCTCTTCCCGCTCTTCGGAACGGTGGAGATCGTGAAGGACCTGGTGATTAGATCGCCTGGGAACAGGAGCCACTGCCTGTGTCCCGGCATGTGCCTGTGGGGTTGAGACCCGCCGACTCCAGAGCCCAGTGCGTAATCTCTAGAGCAGTGGTTCTCAACCGGTCACACCCTAAAAATCTTACCGTTTGTTCAGAGATAGCAAGGAAAAAATGCAACAAACAGACTTCTGATAACGACTCTGAGATTAGTTCTGCTGTTTTGATCTGTTATTGATTTGTAGGGCTAATCGTTTTAGGTTAAGTCGGTAAACTCATTCATTAATAAGGAAAAAGTGAAGTTCAAGAACTGAATTGCGATTCCCAGAATCGGTTCGTGACGTAATTAAATATTCCCACCTCTACGGGAAGAAAGCGATTTTCTCTGAACGAAGCATCATTAGTTATTATGATTCAGTAGTCGCTAGTCACTGATACGAACCATACGTTTATGATTACGATAATAAATGAATGCTATGTAAAAAAGTGGTTAGTTGACAACTTAAAGTGTGGAAAATCTGATGCCTTAACTTAATTTTTTCGATTACACAATTTTTTGTGAACTTGACAATTCCACATAACTTAAATTTTTCAGTTACACATGAACTTTATTTACTTACTCATTTGAAGGCAACTGGTTTCCTCACTGTTTTAAGTCAACTCATCACTTTTTACAGTGTAATATGCAAAGTAAATAAATTAGCAAGAAGTTAAAGCGGCATAACAGACTCTTTTTAAACAGCTAAAATAACGGGAAGCGAACGAGAACGGAAGCCTCACACATTCAAGCTAGAAATGGCCTCGTTAAAAATAAAGTCAGTCGTTAAAATAGCAAAATAAGTGGGATTGTCAACTTTGAAAGCGAATCTTCATGTATTACTTGATTATTTTTATTGCCGATGTGTGACCAGCTTGTAACAAAATTTAAAAACCGAGATCTACCCCGACTTCCTAGTCCGTACAGACTGACATTATGTGAAAGACTCGGCTCGTTCTCTCCCAGGAAAACTCAAAGGATGTGGGTTTTATGCGCGCTCCTGAAATCCCTTATTCAATGACTCATGAACTGAATGTTCAGGATCATTTGCACGAGTGCGACCACGAGCATAAGTTGCTGTCTGCACTTCCCTAAACGGCCACCGGTGTCGCTAATAACAAGAATTTTTGATCCCTATGTGGTGTTTACTACATAAACACCTTCGCTTGCAGTGAGAATCAACATGGTTTGTGTCAACCATAATGTAGCTGCATGAAGAGAAACCATTGAAATTCAAAAGACGATGAGAAAGACCTTCAAGCTGAAGACAGATTTCCTCTCCAGCCAGTTAATCCTTCATTGTTGAGCATTTGCAGTTCATAGCTAGATTGAGAAATGTGAGTGTTTGATGACAAAGACAATCTTTTGACAAGAAACACAGTGTATTGTGTCGGTTGATGCACAATCATATCGTCCTGAAGCAAAACCAGTTGAGAACCAGTGCCCTAGAGATCATTAGCATTAGACAAACCACTGGGCCGTTTTAGCTGGTCAGTTCGTATGACTGCCAGCGATCCATAGCAGTCAAGACCAATCATTTCATCAAGGTAGTGTACGATCTCTTTCAGCTGCTGCTTCTGAACCTGCGTCATCCTTATTATGTAGAGTTCACCTGCCCTGTCTGCACTTTCACATCCATCTGTCAAACTCCAACCACCAAAACGCACTTTATGTGAATAATAAATGGAAATAAGTTCAACCCTGTGTGTCCACTTTCATTTATCTGTCAGATGTTACACATTTGTACTTGAAACATGCGTCGTGAGGTAGATTTACTCGAGTGAGCAATTTATGATAGTGTTTTATTGTTGTTTAGGCATTGGTCAAAACAAGGGATAAGTAATTTGGTATAATAATTAAAATTACAGTGTATTTAAACATTGAATTTTAATGTATTACACCACAAATATATGAACATATACAGCTTCATATTAATTTAATAGTAATTTAAATCACCAAACTGGAGAAGAAAAAGGTACTCTACCAATATGAGGGACGATATTTGTAAAATTATAACAGTACCAAGCAACTGCCAATCATCAACGTATTAAACACTTCCTAGCCACGTCCTAGCAACCATCGATGAGCACCCTAGCAACCAAAAGCAAAGCGAGATATCTTCAGTTCTGAATGTCATAGAGGTGTTATGGCTGGTTTATATCATTCATACTGACAAGCAGCCTCACTGGCAGCTGCCAAGCCACTCCATAGCAACCAAACAGAGTACCCTAGCAACAGTTTAACCAGACCCATATCTCTGCATCAGAACATCATAGAGACATGAGGGTTGGCTCTACTGACTCATGCTAGCAATCAGGACTTCCAATATGCTACACATGCTAACAGTGAATATCTACATGCTAATAGTAATTAGCTAAGTGTTAATTTATGTTGAATCATGCCAGTGACATGCTATTTAATGTTAAATCTTGCTAGTGACATGCTTGTTAGTGCTAAATCTAGCTAGAGACAAGTTAATTCACATTAAATCTTGCTAGCGACACAGTAATTCACACTAAATCTTGCTAGCAACATGCTAATTCATATTAAATCTTGCTAGCGACATGGTAATTCACGTTAAATCTTTCTAGAAACATGCTAATTCATACTAAATCTTGTAAGTAACATGGTAATTCATGCTAAATCTTGCTAGCGACATGGTAGTTAATTGCTAATGCTAATTGCTAATTATTGCTAGTGACATTCTAGTTACAACATCATGTGCATTCAAATCACTTTGGTCAAAGCAAGATGGCAATGCAGCTTCTACATGAAATTCAACAAGATTTTTTAACTACATCTACAAAGTGAGAAAATACTGTGCATCAGAAACCCTGAGCAACCCTGACTTTGTGCTGATGGGCATTCAACTTGAACCTGAGGAATTAAACATACCTGGGTTTGTCACATAACCCACTTTCTGGAACACCACATCCTTGGGCATCTTCACTGCTATTTTATGCTGGTTTAAAAATAGACCAGTGAAACCAGTTTACACTGTGGAATGAGAGAAAGCTCCTGCTTGTTTTTGCTCAGACACAGCGAGCATATCTTTAAAACATTCTCATGAATCTGCAGAATTATCACAGGATCTGGGGAAAAAACAACCAACCAGTGGAAAATTAATTGGAAAGAGTGCAATTTCAGCAGACAATTTCACAACAATAGACAATACTTTTTTTAGGTCAAGGATGTTGTTAGGATTAAAGCAATAAGTATGTGATCAAATGCAATAACTTTGTTGAATTATGTTTTTAAATGTATTAAAAAAACTTATTTTTTTATATCCATCATTAACTGTTAAACTGGAAGGCTGTCATATAAGTCGTAAAGTAAACCAAGTATTAATTTTAATGTTACAACAAAGTGCTGCGTTTTTGTTTTCTTGGGACAGACAAATTGGCCGGGAATCGAACCCGAGCCTCCAGACGAGAATAATTATGATGCTGTGCCAGCCAATCAAATTGAAGCATGTCAGCACCTTTTTTTTCAATCACTTGGACTCGGGGTTGAATCTCTTGCTCAAGTTTCAAAACATTTTAAATTGTTTAGTTTTTCTCTTCTGGAGTACAAGGCAATTTGCTGAGTAAATTTTAAAATATCATATTTAATCAATAGTAATATAACATTAATTGCTTAAATTAAAAACATAAACGGTTATATTAATTATCAAATTGGTTTTGCAATGTAAATTAGAGACATTTAAATTTAGACAAAATTAAATTTAAACGGCAATATTTTGTTGGCATGTGTACACACATATACATACATAGAGTTTGCATTTATAATACTACATGAATTGATTATACTAAAAACATAAATGGTTATGTTAATTATAAAATAGTTTTTGCACTGTAAATAAGAGACATTTGAAGAATATGTTTTTTTATATTTTAAGAGTAATATTGAAGCATTGAATGAAAAGTGTTTGAAAATTGAGTCGTACAAACAGGAACACGCACTGGGCACAGAGATTTTTAGTTGTTGTTTTTTATTAAATGCATAAATATAGTTCCAAAATAACAATATTGAAATAGACAGAACTCTGACATTTGTTAGCATTTTATATTTATTAATTTAGCAGACGCGTTTATCCAAAGAGACTTACAACTTGAACAATATTGAACTGATTAGAATGTCAATGTGTTTCTTGAATGCAATGCGAGTCGTTTTGGATGAAAGCGTCTGACAAATGCAGAAATGTAAATGTAAAACAATACAGACATACGTGTGTAGGACAAAATAAACCAAACTGCAATTTACATATTACATCATCAGAAGTCTAGAACACCTTGTGATATAAATTTTTATTCATATGTTGTTTTTTATTTTTAATCCATGATTATATTTTGATTCTTGATTATTATGTGACATTAATTATTTGGACAAAGATCCATAAAAATGTAATGACCATCACGGGAGGGGAAGAAATGGGGGGAAGAAAGAGAGGGTAATGTGTTCCTGAAAATTACAAACTGAGGTAAAACGCCTCAGGCAGTGAAACAAGTCCAAATTCTTTTTTATTAATGACAGAATTTTTTTTTCTCAAACGACTGACAGCACTTATTAAACATGACATTGGCAGTTTAAATAGCAGTGATAAGAGAAGATGTCTGTTCTCATCTGACCATCCGTGTTATACACGTTTATTATACACACACACACTCACACACACACACACACACACACAAAGAAAGAGAAAGAGCATTTATTACATATAATACCATGGTTGCACTACAAATATCACGGTCAAAAGATATTACTACATTAACAACATATATAGTTGTGTATAAATATATTATATTATTGATATTCTCGTCCTAACTGTAGCTGTAGCATGGTAAAACTATGGATACGTAGAAATAAAACATCCTCACAGTGCAAGCAAACGTTTCAATATTATCTTTTTGGACTATTTATGTAATCTCATAAACATTACAAAAGTTGAAAATAATGGTCAAGCCCATTCATAATTTAGCTTGTAATCAAGTGTTAAACTTCATCTCTCTCTCACAGGAGGAGCATTAGGTGTGTTATCACGTAACAACAAAAAAACAAACAAAAAAAAAACAACAAAAGTGAAAATTAAAAATAATTTCATTCATAATTTAGCGTGCAATTCATATTATGATTAACTAGAGGAAAGAGAAGTTTATTTGCTAATAATGTTTATTTGCTGGGTTTCACCCAGTATTTCCACTGCTGAAATGCTGCAATTTGATTGGCTGCCACAGCGGCACCGCTTTTCCCGCGCACAATCAAACCAGAGACTCATCAGGAGATTGTCTTGGCATTTAAAATGTTTTCCGTAAACATGGAGATGTAAGGGTTTTTGAAATTATTATAGATCGTGTACTAACATGACCGTATGGCGCAGTTTGGCAATTTATTTCGCAGTTTATTTAAAACACTCAATGGTCTTATGAATTTACAGCAACGAATCACATATATGATTGATTTGGTGTATTTAGTCCTCGTTGTTTCAGATGAATTAACACAGTTGATTTGTGCGCAGTTTCATGACAAATATGTGCCGTGTTTTATCAACATTTAGACTTAATCCTAAAGTCTGTTTTCTTGTCAAATCAAGGATCGCGGTGGAGTCGTGACGTCACGGGGCCCGTTAAAAAACGGTCGAAAATACGTTTCTCAAAATATTATCCATTTAAAATAAATGTATTCATCCCTCACCAACCGCTCAAAATGGACATTTCTAAAATAACCATTTTGTCATTTTATATACAGTATATAGAGTTTGTGAATGATGTTGTTGCTGTTACTCCTGACTGAATGAAGACTTTTCCCCTGTTCTCTGTCTACAGGATGAAGCTCAGGATGTGTGTGGTTTATATGTGGAGGCTGGATTTCTGGGTGTATTCTGTCTTCATCAGCAGAGACTATAAAGACTATAGCTCCGATAGACTCGAGCATCCTATAGCGCTCTTATTTATTTTTATGGTTCTATCACTAATTTTCCTGGCTCTGCAAGAAATTTTTAAAAGGTCAGTAGAAATATTCTGATTATGTTTGAATTTATTACATTAACAGTCTAAATCTTTCAGGATGAGGGTTGTGAATCTTCCTCAACATGCTCAGTTAAAGTCCCAAGGGCTCCGGTCTCTATATTTCCAGCAGAGATCCAGACAATACTTCTCTGAAACAGTTATACATTTCCATCGGGGCAGCCGCAGTACTTTATAAAATAAAATAATCTTTATTTAATTATCAAAATACCAATATATATCTCCCAACTAGAAATTAATATGAAGGGTTAGATCAGATGTTTTATCAGGGTATTTTTATGATTGTATTTCATTTTCATTATTTCATTATTGATAATTTTCACAAGAGTTCTTTCTCTGCTTTTAATCGAACAAAAACTTTTTTTTCCAGCTTTATGTATTTCTGTTTTATCTACACTTGAATGAGGATCAGTTTCTTAAACAAAAGCAACATTTTGAGCAAAAACCTGAGAAAATCATGTTGTTTTTTATCAAAGACTAAATCCAGATGTGATTAATATATACGAATACACAATATCAGTTATTAATTATTATTAATTAATTATTAGTTATTAATACGAGTGAAGATCTTCAGCCGTCAGAAGCGGATCCTTCAAGGCGAGACGGGAAGGTGTTGCAGTCGCTTACAGTCAAGAGCCAGCGCGTTGAGTCAGGTTTACTGTGAACCTTGTCGCTCTCTGAACAAAAGCTATTGTCTGTCACGTAGGACTGTATCGCTGCCGCTCAGCCGATGGTTGGGAGTCCGAGACAGGCCTCGGGTTCCTGTGACGCCTGTCCCAAAGCTGGAGGCGTTTTACCTGCAGAACAAGAAGCTGTCGAAGGTTAGTGAGTCACATGTGCACGTGTGTGAGACGTTTAAAACTCTAGATTCAAGATTCAAGAGTTTTATTTGTCACATACACAGATATATAGGATATACAGCTGGCAGTGAAATGTGAACAGGTCCGCTCCATGGACAGTGCAAATTAACAGTTATATATATATTTAAAAAAAAACTTAAAATTTACATTTTTTTTTACAAAAAACACAAGAGGAAATTACAATAGAAATAAGATAAAAGTACTATGTATGTGTATAATTATAAATATATCAAGTAAGTGAGGGGTGAAATAAAATAAGTGGAATAAGCTGTGCAAGAATAATTATGTGCAAATAAGTTATTACAGGTTGTTACACAGTAAAAATGAGAACAAAGTGCAGTGCAGGTCAGTATAATGTCAGTGTGTGTATGTTTATCCTGGAGTGTGGTGAAGTCACGTGATGTTAGTGACAGCGTTCAGGAGTCTGATGGCCTGGGGGAAGAAACTCCTCCTAAGTCTCTCAGTTTTGGCCATCAGGCTTCGGAAGCGCTTACCAGATGGCAGCCGGGTGAAGTGAGGGTTTGCGGGGTGATAAGTGTCCTTGATTACTTTTGTAGCTCTACCTCTGCATCGTTTGGTGTAGACGTCCTGCAGAGATGGGAGAGCTGACCCTGAGATGCGCTCGGATAAGCGCACCACTCTTTGCAGGGCTTTGCGGTCCTGGCTGGTGCTGTTAACGTACCACGCAGTCAGTACACTTTCTATCGCCCCTAAATAGAAAGTTCTCAGGATAGCTGGCGAGACTCTGAATTTCCTCAGCTGGCGCAGGTGGTACAGTCTTTGCCTGGCCTTTTTCACCTGTGTCTGGATGTGCGCAGTCCAGGTCAGGTCCTCAGAGATGTTTACACCCAGGTACTTGAAGCTGCTCACTCTCTCTACCGGTGTCCCGCTGATCATGAGAGGGGAGTATGACCGTTGCTGTCTCTTCCTGAAGTCCACAATCAGTTCTTTGGTCTTGCTAACATTCAGAAAGAGACAGTTGTCCTGGCACCAAGATGTCAGATGCTCCACCTCGTCCAAGTATGCGGTCTCATTGTTGTTGGAAATGAGGCCCAGGACAGTATCATCCGCAAACTTGATGACAGAGGTGGAGCTGTGTGTGGACAAACAGTCATGTCAAGTCAAGTCACCTTTACTTATATAGCGCTTTTTACAATACTGATTGTTTCAAAGCAGCTTTACATTGTGTGTAGAGAGAGTAGAGCAGGGGACTGAGGACACAGCCCTGGGGAGCTCCCACACTCAGGGAGATGGAGGTGGAGGTGAACTGGCCTACTCTCACCACCTGAGGTCTGCCAGTGAGGAAATCCTCAATCCAGTGGCAGAGAGAAGAGTTCAGGCCGAGATCCAGGAGCTTAGTGGTTAGCTTAATGGGAACTATGGTGTTAAAGGCTGAGCTATAGTCAATAAATAGCAGTCTTACATAGTTCCCACTCTTGCTGTCGATGTGTGTCAAGTCAAGTCAAGTCACCTTTATTTATATAGCGCTTTTTACAATGTAGATTGTTTCAAAGCAGCTTTACAGGAAAAACAATATAAACAAAATGTGTGAGGGAGGAGTGGAGGACGTGAGAGATGGCATCTTCAGTCGATCTATTGGGACGATAGGCAAACTGAAGAGGGTCCAAAGTGTCAGGAATGGAGGAGCAGATGATGTTTTTGATGAGTCTCTCAAAGACCTTCATGACTATAGACGTGAGAGCCACTGGACGATAGTCATTTAGGCAAGAGGGTTTACTGTTCTTAGGGACAGGAATGATGGTGGATTCTTTGAAGGAGGTTGGGACCACAGATGTGGCAAGGGACTCATTGAAGATGGATGTGAAGAGCCTGGCGAGCTGATCAGCACAGGACCGCAGAACACGACCTGAAACACCGTCCGGCCCAGCAGCTTTCCTAACATCCACACGCTTGAGTGCCCTCCGAACCTCATCCTCCAAGACCGAGATCACGTGATTGTTGCTGCTCTGAGTGATTCTCTGTGACATGTCACTAGGCGGTGCCGCGCTGCCACGATTGCCATCAAAGCGAGCGTAGAAAGAGTTTAACTCGTTCACAAGCAACGGATCAGCTCTCACCTCTGCCGAGGATTTAGATCCAAAGGCACAGATGGTCCTCAGTCCCTGCCACATCCGCCGGGAGTCGTTAAGCTGGAAATGAGACTCCACTCGATCCCTATAACGGAGCTTTGCGGCTTTAACGGCGCGTCGGAGAGCATAACAGGATGATTTATAATCACTCACATTCCCTGTTAGGAGACCGGCGTTGTATGCGGCAGTGCGTGCGCTCACTGCAGCGCGGATTGAACTGTCCACCCACGGTTTCTGATTAGAGAAGGACGTTATAGTTATTGTTTGTGTGGCTTGCTCTGTTAGAGTGTTGATGAAGCAGAGCGCCACATCAGTGAACTCGCTGACGTCAGATGAACTCGCCCGGAACATGTCCCAGTCGACGTCATCAAGAGCTGCCTGTAGCGCGATCTCTGAATGGGCTGACCAGCGTTTAACTTCCCTCCTCACCGGGGGTTCCTGAACGAGCCTTTGTTTGTATTCAGGTGTGAAGAAAATGGCGGCATGTTCCGATTTGCCAAAGGCTGGCAGTGAGCGAGCTTTATAGGCGTTTTTAAACTGAGAGTGTCAGTTTATCTCACCTCTATGTCAGAGGTGCCCAATACGTCAATGGCAAAGGTAATGTGGGAAGATCGCATGCAATTAACAAAGCCCATCATCCGTCCTCACTATGAAATGTGTCACTTGATGGCCGTACAGGGCAGCCAGTCTGACCTCTGACCTTTTCTGACACATGGGTCACCGCACATGGGTACAACGGCGCCAACTGCTGCTAAACGGTAGCAAGTTAGCGAGAAAACCTAATTTTGTCATGAAATAAATATTATATACACTAAATCATTAAATACACTAAATAGGCAATTGAAAGCATGAGAAATAATTTGATTTGAATAGACATTAATAAATGTCTGTTCATCATTTTAGCATTAGTTTGCATTCATTCTTATCTTTGGATCTTGTGACATTTAGTTTTTTATTTTATTTACATATATATATATTATAGTAGTGATAATATAATGACTCGCAGTGTAATAATGTATTTAATTTTAAAGTATGTTTCTTTTAACATTTTAGGTTAAAGAATGAGCCGCGAAGAGCTATTTTATCTTTACAGTGTCTGTGTTTTTGTTCAGAATGATTTAGCGGATCTGAAGAAGGACTGCGGACTCACTCAGCGCCAAATCCAGGCATGGCTACGTCAGCGCTGGAGTCAGGACAGACCCAGCAACACCAAGAAGTTCTGCGATGCTTCGTACGTTCACATATTTCTGCTTTTAAAAAGTGCTAAACATAGGCCACATCTTATTTTCTCACTGGTTTGCGTTTGTTTAACGTGGCCTTTTCTGTGTTGCTTCTCAGCTGGAGGTTTTTCTTTCATCTCGTTGCGTTTTCCGCTGGTCTCATCTCTCTGATTAATGTGAGTGTCTCCACTGGCTTTCAGCTTTCCTCAGAATCCACCCTCTGTAAGTAGAAATGTAATTAAATACAGTAATACCTTGAGATACGAGCATAATCCGTTCCAGGAGGAGCTTGTAACTCGAGTTGCTCGTATCTAGAATAATTTCCCCCATAAGAAATAACAGAAAAAAAATTAATCCACTCCGGCCCTTTAAAAAACTCCCTTATTAGTGCTAATAACAATGAAAAAAACATGTTTTTAATTACTATAGAGCAGGGGTTTTCAAAGTGTGGGGCGCGCCTCCCCTGGGGGGCGCCAGAGCATGCCAGGGGAGGCGCGGAGAGTTGTAAAAAATGATAGTCTAATAACTAGAGTTGAGCCGGATACTCGGCTGAAACGAGTATCCGGTACGGATAAAGCACTTTTGCCGAGTACGAGTATCATACGAGTAACTAGAGAGGATAAAGTTCGTCGAGACAAACTTTAGAAGTTGGCTGAGAAGGTCGCACCGGAAACGTTAATTTTGCATGTTTGTAGCAAAATTTAACATTAAATACAAAGTACGTTCCAAAACCAGAAATTAACAGGTTGCTAAGGTCTTCTGGGTGGTTGCTAGGGCGTTGCTAGGCAGTTTCTTAGGTATCCGTGGTGGTTGCTAAGGTGTTGCTAGGTGGTTGCTAGGGTAACCAGAGTGGTTGCTAGGGCGTTGCTAGGGTAACCGGGGTGGTTGCTAGGGTAACCAGAGTGGTTGCTAGGGTAACTGGAGTGGTTGCTAGAGTGTTTCTAGGTGGTTGCTAGCGTAACCTGTGTGGTTGCTAGGGTAACCTGTGTGGTTGCTAGGGTGTTGCTAAGGAGTTGCTAGAGTAATCAGAGTGGTTGCTAGGGTGTTGCTAGGGTAATCAGAGTGGTTGCTAGGTGGTTGCTAGTGTAATCAGAGTGGTTGCTAGGTGGTTGCTAGGGTATTTTGGGTGGTTGCTAGGGTGTTGCTATGTGGTTGCTAGGGTAACCAGAGTGGTTGCTAGGCAGTTGCTAGGGTATCCTGGGTGGTTGCTAGGGTGTTGCTAGGCAGTTGCTAGGGTATTTTGGGTGGTTGCTAGGGTGTTGCTAGGCGGTTGCTAGGGTAAACAGGGTGGTTGCTAGGGCGTTGCTAGGCAGTTGCTAGGGTATTTTGGGTGGTTGCTAGGCAGTTGCTAGGGTATCTGGGGCGGTTGCTAGGGTGTTGCTAGGTGGTTGCTAGGGTAACTGGGGTGGTTGCTAGGGTATCCTGAGTGGTTGCTAGGCAGTCGCTAGGGTATTTTGGGTGGTTGCTAGGCAGTTGCTAGGGTAAACAGGGTGGTTGCTAGGGCGTTGCTAGGGTATCTGGGGCGGTTGCTAGGGTGTTGCTAGGTGGTTGCTAGGGTAACCTGGGTGGTTTCTAGGCAGTTGCTAGGGTATCCAGGTTGGTTGCTAGGATGTTACTAGGTAGTTGCTAGGGTATCCTGAGTGGTTGCTAGGCAGTTGCTAGGGCAAACTGGGTGGTTGCTAGGGCGTTGCTAGGCAGTTGCTAGGGTATCTGGGGTGGTTGCTAGGGTGTTGCTAGGGTATTTTGGGTGGTTGCTAGGCAGTTGCTAGGGTATCTGGGGCGGTTGCTATGGTAACTGGGGTGGTTGCTAGGGTATTCAGGGTGGTTGCTAGGCAGTTGCTAGGGTATCCAGGGTGGTTGCTAGGATGTTACTAGGTAGTTGTGAGGTCTTCTGGGTAGTTACTATGGCATTCCTAGCACAATTTAACACTTAGCTAACCACTATTAGCATGTAGCTATTCACTGCTAGCATATGTAGCATGTTGGAAGTCCTGTTTGCTAGCATGAGTCAATAGACCCAACCCCCATGTCTCTACGACACTCAGAAGCAGAGATATAGGTCTGGCTAAATGGTTGCTAGGGTACTCTGTTTGGTTGCTAAGGAGTGGCCTCACAGCTACAGTGATGTTACTCCAAAGGCTCCTTGTGAGTATGAACCATATAAACCAACCAGAATGCCTCTACGACATTCAGAACTGAAGATATCTCACATTGTATTTGGTTGCTAAGGTGCTCCATAATGGTTGCTAGGGCGTGGCTAGGAAGTGTTGAAGATGTTGGTGATTGGCAGTTTGCTAGCCCGAGTCATACAAGCCCACCCTCAAATATCTATGACTTTTCTATCCAGAGATAGAAGTCGATCAATTTGAATGGAAGTCTATGGGATGGGTTACTAAGGTGCTCTAAATGGTTGCTAGGGCGTGGCTTAATACCTTCACTGTGATCCTGAGACACTCATTGGTCGCATGAGTAAAATGAGCCCTCCCCCTTGTCTCTGTGACGCTGTGATGCAGAGCTATGTTCAATTCAAAATCCCTATGCATTTTGCTATAGTAGTTGGTGTTTCATGGGACGGCCTTCCCCATTCATCTCTATGGGGCAAATTTGGGCAGCTCTAGCACCCCAGGGGTACAACTTTCACCCCATTGTGTGGTTTGATTTTACAGAGGCTGTCACCCTCTTCAAATGTGGCGATTCACATCTTTCTACAATATCCTCGCTCCGAGTTATTAATCGTCAAAGTTCGTCGCAATGTTAAGTCAATGGGATTTTTCGGCTGCTTTTTTGCCCCTGGGGCGAACATCGTACCCCCGATCCCTTAGAAAAGATATAGCAATTCGAATTTTGGGGCCTGTAGCACTAAAGCTGTAGGACGAGATGCGTATAGAAATTTTAGTCTCAGAAAAATAATAATAAGTTTTTTAGCATTTCAGTAAGTTGGCTGCTTCTCAGCCAACTTAATAAGTCATTATCTGTGCTCGGATTGAATAAAAATCCTCATTGGGTAGCTGACTGTGTCTGTGATAGGCTAGTCACAGCGCGCCTCCCCTACACATGCAGATTTAATTCGTCTCGTGCGGCTCCGCCCTGCTCATTCACGCGCAGAACACTGAGACGGTGTCTTTCTCTCTCTATCACACAGGTTCGCGCGGCTTCCGTTAACGTTTAGGGTTTCTTCAGCTTCAGGTTTGTTTTTTATTTCGGTTTGTTTGTAGTACTTATTAACCAGTATAGTTCTGGTAAACGTGGGGTTTTTGTTCAGACGTGGTTCTTGATAGAATGCGACTAGCGTTGCGTCTCTGCCTGTCGGAGATTTTTATTTATCCGTCTGCTGCTCTATTCAGTTGTTTAACTTCGCGCACTGAGTGTCTGACGCTTTCTTGCTGTTTTTCAAAATGCTTTACAAAATAAAGGAATGCAGATCTTAAAAACAGCGTCAGACTATTTGATCCGTAGAACACACAGTCCCCCCTCTCTCTCTCTCTCTGTCTCTCTCTCACTCACTCACTCACACACATGCATACCTGGTGTGGAAATAAATAAATAAAAATTACACTGATCATAAAAAAATTAAAAGTTAAAAAAAGAGAGAGTTATGTTTAAATGAAAACTCTTGTTTTCATTACAGTTTTCATGAGTTGGATTAATTGTTGCAAAACTTGTTCTCTATATAGTTCGTTGTGCAAGTGTAATGTATTGGATAGTATAATGAGTGTAATGTATGCCTCAGAAGCTCATATTTATTATTATTGAACACGCATAACTCGTGCTGCTCCCGCTGTAAAACTAAAGTGGCCCTCTAGTGGAGGTCATATGCAATTACCCCATAAATGTATATAACACACACCACAGGAAGACTCACAGGAGATGCTTACGGAAGTCGATGAACACGTGAAGTGAAGGAGTGAGGCGCGTGAGCTGCTCCGAGTGCGTCTCTCAGCTGCTCGTATCTCAAATCTTTACTCATATTTCAAAGCAAAGAATTCCTCAAAGGCTTGCTCGTATCTCGGGAAACTCGTATCTCAAGGTATTACTGTACTAATGTTTTTATTTATTTATTGATAATCTCTAATACACTTAACACTCAAGAATAGACAGATAGATAAATCCTTTTCCGAACAATAACTATTAGTCCAACGTGTTTTTGTCATCAGAACTGAGCTTTTGTTATTTATAACTAACACATTCACATTTAATAATTTGTGTGATTTATGTTCTTCAGACTCTATGGTCTTGGGATGATCACCAAAGCTGGTCCGTATCAAACGCCTCTCCACACAATCCCAGGAACTTTATTGAGGCAGAAATCTGAGGAATCAGCGCCGCACCTAAAGCACCATCAAACCAGTCGTGATTCATCTTACCAGTGCCAGAAATAGATTGAATTGTCTTTCATTAAAACAATTATCTTTTGCTTTCAGAAAATTAGGGATGAAACGTTTCTATGAACTGTTCATCTTATTTGCGGCTTTTTACCTTTAACGGGATGAAATATTTGGTGCGTTTTTCTGAAACTTTGTGACATTGGCTTTATAAGTAGTTTGAAGGTTTTAAGTTTAAACGTTTTAAATTTAAAGCTTTTAATTCTGAAATAAATCACCTTCAAGTAGCTCAAACATAGAGTGTGCCGCTTGCAACAGAAAAAAAGCAAGAACTGATTAAAATGACAATGTGTTTCTTGAATGCAATGCAAGTCGCTTTGGAGAAAAGCGTCTGATGAATGTGAACGGTTTCATGTTCGAAATAGATTGGCCAAAAAGATGGACCGATAGATATCTTTGTTTATTATTATGTTCTTATTATGTTTATGAATATTTAAATGTTTGAAACCTAAAAGAAAAACATGTTCCTTGGGGTCCCACGCGCCCAATGAAATAAGAGGAAATAAATTCATAGTTGTGAGTCATATTCATATTGTCATGTTATTTCATCTGTAGCCGCTGGCAGAAGTTCAGTACTGGTGTCACGTCACAGAGTTGTCCTTCAGATTCACTCTTCTGTCCTCGTTGGACACTAAGCACAGAGTAAGTGTGACTCGTTCAGCATGAACTCCTCTGAAGGATCTCATAATCTATAAATTGTGTTTATGTGGGGGTTTTTTTTGGTTGTGTAGGACATCAAGCAAGTCACTCGCCTCGTCGTCAACATTATCATCTCCATGGTCACGTACTGGGCGGTTTGTGTGCGTGTGGAAACCCTGGTGATGCTCGTCCTCGACTCCACTGACCTCCTGCTGGAGGTAAATGGCTGAATTTGATTGGCTGCTCAGTCGTAGGATTCACAGCGATACAACAGTGAATAGTCATAAAATTTCAACCGTAGTTTTATGATCCCAAATGACTTTTGAGCTTTCAAATCGCAGAAGTTTTATACTGTAAAACATGATTCTACTAGTTTTGATTTATTTTAGAAGTTGTACCAGGTTCTTTTCGCTTCAGAGGTAATTAAATACCAGGAAATACATTCACAAATTCCACTTATTGAAAATATGAGTTTTTTCCTTAATAGTAGCAGAATGAAGCACATAAATGCCCTTGACTTCCACCAGCTTTTCTCTTTGCATTACCAATGTTTTGTCTGTGTTAATTGTTGATTGTCAGTCTTCCAAGATGTTCAGTTGCGCCGGATGGAGAAAGACCCACAATGCCCTGTTTTCTGCTTTCTCTACGGTGTTCTTGGGATTTCGTTTTGGGGTTTTCCCATGCAGGTAATAATATCGGATCATGTACAAAGACACATTTCATTTGAAACACTGATTTGAATACATTCTTCTTAAATATAAGATGTCCAGATGGCTTAAACAATACTTTAAAGATGTATAAACTTTATTTCCAGAGTTATATGTGCAACGTTGTTGCAATCATCAGACGTCTCTGACCCTGCTACAGATGCCATAAACCTCGTGTTTCTGGCCCTTCACACCCTGTGTTGGGTGTGGGTGATGAATTTACTGTTTAAAACGTACGTCTCTTCAGACGAAGTGAGTAAACTTGCTATCTTTTTAACTATTTTCTATGTGTTACGGAATAGTCTTTTTTAACATCGATGTGTTTTAAAGGTGGAATACGAAATAAGTGATGGAGAGAGTGAAGATGGTGGTGAAGAAGGAGGAGAAGGGTTTTTTAAAATGGCATCATTAGTCAATCAATTGTGTTAATTTAGTTGTAAATCAGTTGTTCAATCAGTTGTAAATCAGTTGTTCAATTAGTAATTATATGTATTAAGTTAATATTAAAACCAGTTTCTGTCATTTCTCTGTCATCCTCATCCTCCTGCACTACAATGCTAACAAAAGATAATAATAATAATTATAAAACAATAATAACAATATGTTTATTTTATATAGCACCTTTCTGAACTGTAGAGAGAACATACAAAATACAGCAAAACACAACATCAAACACATTGAAGGAAGACGTGGGTCTAATCTATATTACATTCATAATTTATGTATACAGTAATACCTCTACAAATGAGCATAATCCGTTCCATAAATGACACTTTCAGTAGAAACGTCTCAGGTTACTTACGTTACCCTAGTTCCCTTAGAGGGAACGAGACACTGCGTCGAACGCAAATGGGAACGCCTTAGTGTGATTGTCTCTTGAAGCGCAATTGAAACCAGGTGTGCGAGTGCACGCCGCCGAGGGTGACGTCATGAGCCAGGAGTATATAGGCACGCAGTGAACTAGAAGCCGCAGCTTGACTAGTGTCTGAAACAGCCGGCGTGCGATGGAGCTGAGGCTACGAGACACAGTGTCTCGTTCCCTCTAAGGGAATTAGGGTTACATAAGTAACCTGAGACATTCCCTGTCAAGGGAACTCAACACTGCGTCGAACGCATATGGGAACGAGAATACCCACGCCGCCTCAGCGAACGTAGTATGCCAAGCTAACGTAGCTCACTACGAAAGGGCTAAGGTTCCCACAGCGGGGTAAAGGTCTAACTGGTAGAAAGTATGCGGTGAGGACCAGCCAGCCGCATCACAAGTATTAGCAAGGGGAGCCCCTGCGCAAAAAGCTTTAGAGTTAGCCATGCTCCGAGTAGAGTGGGCGTGGACATGCAGTGGAAACTGCTGACCCGCCGAGTCATAAGCCAGTGAGATAGTCTAGACTATCCACTTGCTCAGAGTTAGTTCTGACGCTGGAGCTCCCTTAGGAGCCCCGAAGCATACAAAGAGTTGGTCTGACCTACGCCATGAAACCGCTCTGCGGACGTAGGTGTCCAGTGCTCGCACTGGACAGACCTTGTTCTTGGACTCCTGGTCACGACTTGGGGGAGTACATAAGGCCTGCAGTATAGTGTGATACTAGCTGGGCTCTAAAGCACTTTAGGAACGTATCCAGGTCTGGGAAAGAGGAAGGCTTTCGCCAGACCAGGAGCAAACTCCAAACAGGAGGGGGCCACTGAGAGGGCCTGAAGGTTACCAACCCTTTCAAAGGAGGAGATGGCTAAAAGGAACACCGTTTTAAGGGTGAGGAATTTATCCGAGATGTTCTTGTCAAGGGTGCCTGGGACAGAGCCTGGAGAACCAGGGACAGGTCCCAGCGTACTGCAGGCCTTAGCCTCAAAATGCCACGAAGGAAACGCACTACTAGGGGGTCCCGACCCAGAGGGGTACCACTTGAGTGTACGTGGTAAGCCACAATGGCAGCCACGTACAGCTTAAGTGTGGAAGGGGACAGCCCAGCAGCGAACTTTTCTTGTAGAAACTTCAGGACGATACCAACATGGCAGGTCACTGGGTCTAAATGTTTGTCACTGCATCAGGAAGTGAAGATACTCCACTTCCGAGCGTAGAGCTTCCTCGTGGACGGGGCTCTAGAGTGGAGAATGGTCTCAACGACCTCAGTCGAGAGACCTGAGTCTATGAGTTGGGCCCCCTCAGAGGCCAGACCCACAGATTCCAAAGTTCCGGGCGAGGATGAAGTATCCTGCCCTGAGCCTGAAACAGAAAGTCCACTCTGACGGGAACCTCCAAGGAGTGCCGTCTATGAGGGACACCAAGTCCGAGAACCACACCCTGCCCGGCCACTGCGGGGCAAGAAAGGTGAGACGGACCCTGTCCTGGCGAACTTTCTCTAGAACCCCTGGGAACAGAGCAACCGGGGGAAAGGTGTACAAGAGGAGCCTCAGCTACTCATGTCGTATCGCATCCAGCCGAAAAGAAGCTGGGAGAACAGGGGGGAATAGGGCAGGCAGCGAGCCGTCTCTCCAGACGGAACGGGCCAGAATTCCCCCCATCTGCTCCAACACCTCGGTGTGGAGTCCTATTCCCCGGGCCTCGGCCCCTGTCTCGACAGGATGTCTGCCCCTGAATTTGGGGACCCCAGGATGTAAACTGCTTGAAGGGAGCTGAGTTTCCCTTAGGTCCCTTGAGGTCTGGGAGAAAAGAAATGTTAAGAAAAGAAATGCTCGAAGTGCTAATCAGACAGCCACGCTTCCGGCGCATACTATGTGCCAGGAGAGGTGGTGTCTGCTCCACAGACCCTAAGTCGAGCGGTCCCTCAGGGCCACCCCCCAACCCGAGCAGGAGGCGTCTGTCAACAGCGTCACGCGGTGACAGAGTGATCCCAGTACGGGCCTTCAGGAAAGAAACCAGGCTTTTCTTCCACTGATGCAAGTCTCGCATGCATTGCCTTGAGACCTTGATCAGGCGGGAAAGGTTGCCCCTCGAGGAAACCCCCTGGTTTGAGCCACTATAATGGTCACAAATGGCGCAGGCCTAGTGGAAAAGCACTGGGAACTGCCTAGAAGTGTCTGACCATGAGTGGCTGGCCTAGCCTCATGTTCTTGACTGTGGACAGGATAGAGGCAATACGCACGGGGGAATCCGTGCTAAGTCCCGTACAACACCGAGGGACATAGTGCTCTGCCTCGGCAAGAGCACACTCCTCTCGGCATCCAGTCTCAGCCCGAGCTCCTACATGTGTGCGAGAACGACATCTTGGTGTCGCACCGCGATCTCCCGAGACTGGGCCAGAAAGAGCCAGTCATTGATGTGAATCAAGATACAGGAGCCACGGAGAAACCGTCACCGAAGGTGAATCACCCGGAGATATGTGGTAAGCAGAGTAGCCACATAAACCTCTCGGGAAGAGAGAGCCCTGAAGCCAAGCTGGCCCGCAGGAAACAGCCGGCAGGGATACATGGTTTCCAGTGGTGGGCTCTGGAGAGGAGAGTGGTCTTAGCAACCTCGGTTGTGAGACCAATACCATGTGCTAGGCCCCCTCGGAGGCCGAGCGTATCTACTCCAGAACTCCCAGGGAGTGGAGCTAGAGCTGCATCCACGCACTTGTTGAAAGTGCGAGGAGACAAGCTAGGCCGAACGGAAGAACTTGGTATAGATAAGCCTTGTCCCCAAAGGCGAATCTGAGGAACTTCCGGTGCTGTGGAAGGATAGAGACGTGTAAATATGCGTACTTCAGATCTATCGTGACAAGCCAGTCCTCAGACCTGCTTTGTACTACAAATTGCTTCAGAGTCAACTCTCTGAATCTCAGTCGCGAAGATCTAAAGTAGGACGCAAGCCTCCATCCCTCCTCGGAACGATGAAGTATCGGCTGTAAAAGCCCGGACCTCTGGCTGAGAGAGGAACATACCCTATGGCCTCTTTCCCCAGCAATGAGTCGACTTCCTGTCCCATGACCAGAGCCTGCTCGGGGACCACCAGGGTTGGCAGAACCCCGAAAAATCCGGGTGGATGGACCCGGAACAAAGTAGCATATCCTTCTGATACGGTACGCAGGACCCTCTGAGAGATACCTGGCAGACGTAACCATGCTGCCATGATATATTTTTCCACTCGGAGCCCTGGCAGATACCAGAGAGCTGCCGGAGCAGATGCTCTAAAACCCTCCTCAGAGGGGGCAACCTGTCCAGTGCGCCCCGTGTGGAGCGCAACTGGAAGTGGCTGCCTATGAAGAGCATGACCCGGCCCCCTCGAGGTACCGAGCCTGCTACTGCGCTTACAGGGCACTGATCTACCCCTCGAGGTAGACCATCGGGGGGGCCCCTGCGAGGCCGAAGGACGCTAGAGTCAGGGCCTTCTGCTCTTTGCCTCCTTAGCCTGGAGGACAGCCCTCAGATCTGTCCTGCCAGAAGGCTGCGGCTGAGCATGACAACCCGCACTGCCACCCAACAGAAGGGGGCTGTCGGGTGACAACGCTCTGCCGCTGAGCAGCGCGGTAGGAGGAGCCGATGCTGGGCTGCGGCTGGCTCGCAGTCCCAGACGCTCGACAGCAACGGGGAAGAATTCTCCTGAATGCTACCTCCCGCTTCGCAGCCTCCTGAAACCTCTCGACGGTAAAGGAAATAATACTGCTTTTAACACTGATTTGCATGGTTTAATAATATAATGGACTTTAAGATGATTATTGTTTTACTGAATGATGGGATGCATGCTGGATCAAGGGGTAAGAGATGTTTGTACTAATAAATCAATAATATTCAGAGTTTGGAATGACAGATGACTAGGAGTATGATGATTGAATCAGGACTGTCACAAGAGAGGACCACAAAGAGTGTGTGTAGATGACCCACGAACAGGAAGAAGAGGAATATGAGTGTATCAAAAGGTTGTGATCTCTTTCAGAGATCAAGAGAGGGAATTGAGGGATTAAATATTTTACATGTTTTTGAATAATTTATATATTGGTCATAGTGTGTTATTATTTATGTATATGTGTGTTTGGCCTGCTTGAATACTGTAAACTGAAGGGAACGATAGTTTAAAAGGTTCAAATTGTGCTGAAGTGTTCATTCCTGATTCAATCATGAAGTTAATGTTTTGTAACTAATCTTTCTTTACTAAACAAAGAACAATGCACCCAGAGTGGCTGTAACTGTCTAAGCTATCTGTTCACCAGAAAAGATTCAGTTAGCAAGAGACGGGGAAAGGGGGGTTCTTGTTTTCTGTTCTGTGTACTGCTGATTGGTATGGAGTAACCTGGGATGAAGGAATCAACCTGATAACACTGATTGCTCCGGGCAACAGTCACTGTATGGAGAGGTGGACTCAAGGGAGATCAAGAATATAAATAATGTTGTTGGCACTTTGTAAGACATTCTGGACTGCCCAGATGTCATGTGTGTGGTAGTCCTGCAATCCTGAGCTCAGCAAAGGCAAATTCTGATTCTTTTATAATAAATCTGTAAGTTAATTTTATTATCGGACATCGTGTCTCATTCTTTGGCGAATCCAACGAACCGGGGGGGAAAGGGTCTAGAGAGACGCCAAAAATCCCAACAATTTGGAGGGGGCATCCGGATTCGCCTCGAGACAGGACCTCGCGCTGGAGGACATTCCACTCTATAGAGCATAGAACGAGGTAAGCAGTCACCTTTTTCATAAAAGTACTGCACAATTGGCAAATACCAAATTTAACGGTTGAAACTGGCGTGAATACCAGGTTTTGCTACGAAAAATTTAAATCAGAATCAGAAATTGCCTGGGGGGTAAAACTGTTGTGAAAATTCCTGGCATGGTTAGAGATTGAGAATATCCTGGCGTGGTTTAAATTTGCTGTAAAGTAAAAACTATTGTGAAATTCCTGGCATGGTTGGAGGTTGAGAATATCCCGGCGTGGTTTAAAGTTTCTGTAAAGATAGAGCTTTTGTGAAATTCAAGATACCTCTGTGAAAATTCCCGGCGTGGTTTACAGTGTTTTACAAGGAGGGACAGAAATTTTGTGAAATTCAAGATATCTCTGTGAAAATTCCCGGCGTGGTTTACAGGGTTTTACAAGGAGGGACAGAAATTTTGTGAAATTCAAGATATCTCGGTGAAAATTCCCGGCGTGGTTTACAGTGTTTACAAAAGAAAAAGGGAAAATATTTTAAAATGTATTAAACTGTGACAATAAAGAAAAATAATTAAAAAAAGGAGAAACGGAGGCCTGGGGGCCCAAGTCACTGACGAGTGAACGAAGGACCTGGGGGAAGGTCCCTGGAGATTGGTTTGACTCCTAAAAAACATTTTTTAAAGAAAAAGAAAAGGAAAAAGACGTTATAGTACAGGTGATTGATTAAAAGAGGACACAAGATCGGTGATCTGAGGAATTTTGATCGGGAATCGAGTGACTGAGGTGTAAATCGGACAAAAAGTGTCCAAACAAAGGAAAGTGTGTCAGCTGAAAAGGGTGATGAGGACCTGCGGTTTTGTGTATACTCAAATAGGAGGAGAACACACTGCAAGTGATGAAATAAAGGATTTTTTTATGGAAGTTGCAAATACAGGAATGGGAGATAAATTTGTTTGGGGAACCAGCCTCGTAAATAAGACTAAAATAAGGCATATAAAATATCTACAGTCTGGTGATAAAATAATTATTATATTCATGCAAAGGCAAATAAATAGGAAACAGATTGATTATAAAACTCAATATATATATAAGAGGACAGATTCAAGACACAGGAGGAGTTAATAAAAATAAAATAAGTGATGAATAAATATATAAGAAGAATGCATCTGTTTGAAATAGTATATCTTTTATTTGAAGACGTCCAAGATTTGCATCTCATTATCCCTGAAGGCTGCATGTAAAATGATTCATGGCAGTGTAAACTATAATAACTAGTGTGGAGTATTGAATGAGAGCGGGAGCGAGATTGGGTGACCAAATGAAGAGAAAAATAGTTTAAAAGGGAATTCTCTGATGATGGTTGAGGAAAACTTTATTCACCACAACTAGATTATTTTGAACACTGCATGCATAAAGAGAAAAATTATGACTGATTTTATGATAGGGAAAATAATTGAACAATATTATACGCTGATGATTGAAGATAGATTATTGCTGCATAATGCAAAGAAGAAATGGCTTGCTTTTTCCTGCAAAGAAGAACTTGCTTCACTAACAATAGAATGGGGGAACTGCTGCTGTCAACCAGTGAGATTTTTAGATGAAGGAAACATTTAGGTTAAAGAGTGGAATTAGGAGACAGAGCTGATTGCTCTGACAGAATTGTGTTTAGAGTTTTGGAAAGTTCAATTTGATTCATGCGGATCTCTTGAGTGTTCAAATTTCAGATGCTTCTGGAATTCTGCCTTGACGAGAGGAAGCAACAAATGAGAAGATAAAGACATGTCTGCAGAGAGAAGAAGAGAGAGTGGGTGATGGGCTTCAAGTCCCTTCCTGAAGAAGAATTCAACACTGTCTGAGAGGACATCATGGAGAAAGACTGAAAACTGCAGGAGAAGGTGAAACTTTCACTTGAGATTTTTCCTGAGGACAATGAGAACATCCTGAGATACAAAACGGTGGCAAGATACAAGAAAAGCCACAAGCTAAGAGAAACAGAGGAAGAACTACAGGACAGAACAGAGACTGTATTCCACTCTACAACAGGCATTTGAGGGATATCACAAGTCTGACGAAACATGCAGAGCAAGAGCAAAACAGCGTCAACAGACTGATGATCCAAGCTGAAGAACTGACTCCCTTACAGGCACAGGCACATCTACGATGATCACAAAAGTGACCGCTTCAAATTTATTTAATTATTATATTAACTGAATTTTTTCTGATTATTCACTGGTCTCATAGCAGTTCCTTGTATTCTCTGCTCAACTAACCTTTCTGCTTTTTCAGTAGGAACCAATCCAGCCCCCCAAAAAAAAAAAAAAAAAAAAAAAAAAAAAAGAAAGAAAAAAGAAAGAAATTCACTGAGAGACAGAAGTGGATTTTGAACTCACCAAACAGTTCAAACTGAGGCTGGATTTGGTACAGTGAGGGTTTAGATTGCATTACACACTTAGGGATAAAAGTATAATAGAATTATTTTCTGACAAAGAAAACATCATCAGAAGTAGTATGTTAGAAAAATGCCTTTACTGGTCACTCCATCTTGTTTAATGGTAATTTTATAGAACTAGATGAAATAAAAATAATAAATAACTCAAAAGTCCAAATTCATGAAATCATGAATGCTGTCATCGCTGGGGTAATGAGATGGAAATGTTGTTGACCATGGATCCATGATTACACAGAAATATCAAATTTATTCTTAAATATAGCTCATGAGCAGAAAAAAAAAAAAAAAAAAAAAAGATTATGAAAAATCTTAAATAGATGAATAATAAAATGCAATGGAGAGAGATTCACTATGCTTAGGCCTACAACTATAAATAATGAGAAAACAGAAAAAGAGGAAAACAAAGATTCATAAGAGTCTAAAATGAAGTGTAGGGCCAATGTTCAGAAATGTTTGACGAAGTTTTGTTCAGACCTTGTGGAAGTACACAACTAAACTTGTATGTTTCCCATTCAGATCGGAACCGGCTGATCAGCAGATTCAGAGAAAATGGCCAGTGTGAGTGTGAATGAGTGTGAATGAGTATGAATGGAGTGAGAGATGGGGTTTGAAGGGACAATAAGGCAAATCAAACATTTTGCCAAACAGCTGTATTTAAATTTTAATATGTGGGCCCACAGGGCAAATTGCCCAAGTAAAATACTGACCATGGATGAATTGGATGGATTCCTGGTCAAAACCTAGGTCAATATTGTTGTGGCAAAAAGAAAGAAAAGTGCCACATTTGCGCAGCGAATAACATTATTTTTTCCTTTACAGATTATTATGATGGAGCTGATTGTGTGTCAAAAGTATGAATTGTTGTCTTGTGACTGTTAATTTGCACAATGTGGGTTGAGTGCTTTCCAAAGGTCTAAGAAATTATGAAATTACATTGAAACATAAGATAATGAAGGAACTAAGTTAAATGTACTAATTATAAGAGATATTAAGGAATTAAACTCTACTGTGAAGACAGCAGAGGAGTATCAAAGAGGGACCAGGTCAGCATTCAGCCCACATGAAGTTCCCACAGGTTAAGATCTTTCCACAGGTCACCAAGAAGGACAATGAGCCAGAGGAGCAGATGTTGTTACTAATAAATGGTTAAGATCTTATTCACAGGTGACATCAGATCAATTCCAGAAAGGTTTCCAGGATGGAATGTTAAGGATGGGCGGTTAGATGTGGAATAATCAGGAAAAACTAGAAGAGGGATGAAGGCAGGAAGGCAGGGTCAGATATAGGAAGTAGAAAGGCAGATGAGAGAAAGTAGGGAAAAGACCCAGTAGGGTCACTCGAGACCCAGCCTTGTCAAAACATCAAGCAGCTCCTCAAATGCGGATGAGATTGATGGCGGTTCAGCCTCATCCACATCGATGCTGACTAAATCCACCTCCAGCTTCTCAGAACTGGAGAGTTTCAGCAACTCTTCCTCACCCAGGTCGGAAGTAGTCACCAAGTGGTGCGCTTCCGAGTCCTGCGTGAGGGTAGATTTATCAGGTAAGGGAGAAGAAAAGGCGTCCCCGTCTCCAACCCTGCTGTTAAACCCAGTTGTGATCCCCATGAGCCCGACCGCCGCTGAGCCTCAGCTGCAGCGGGGCCAGACCACGAGTACCGCGAGCCTGAGCAGTTCCCTCAAAAACTGCCAGGCAAGAGCGGAGAGTGCGCAGCGGCAGCCTCAAACACTCTGCACACTCAGAGCCCTCGAGCACTGAGCGTGCACGCCAAACATGTGACACAGAGAGCGTGTGTATCACTGCCCGTGATGAAACGCGGGCAGGGAGTGACCCAAGGCCAGAAATCTGTGTAACCGGCATCAAAACACAAGTAAGTGATCAAAAAGAAAATTAAACTTACAGCCAGCAAGTGCACTTTACACACACGTTAGCTTCGAGCGCTGTTGAAGACACTAAAGCTGCGGCTTCTAGTTCATTGCGTGCCTATATACTCCTGGCTCATGACGTCACCCTCGACGGCGTGCACTCGCACACCTGGTTTCAATTGCGCTTCAAGAGACAATCACGCTAAGGCGTTCCCATATGCGTTCGATGCAGTGTTGAGTTCCCTTGACAGGGAACTCGAAGCTTAGACAGATTATTATGGGATTGATTTATTCTTTCATTGTTTATTTTTATTTAGACCACCTTTGTTAAACGATTTTAATTGGTGTAGTGAACAGAGATAGAACTGAAAATACTTTAATAGCAAAAATGGAGCACAAAACGGCACTTAGCAGTGCAAACACTGGAGCCAGGAACATGCACACACTTAGCACATAAAACGTCAACAATCGACGAGGACAGTGGAGCATATGACGGAATAAATAGCTGGGGGAAACAAGGAACAGCTGGCAACTAACAAGGGGGAGTGGTACAAGACAATCTACGGAAACACAGGAGCGAGACATAACTGTGACAATTTCCTGGTATTTCTGATTAATCAGAATCAGTATCAAATGCAGCACTAATGACAAAGATGAATTAATGATAATAAGAAGAGGATCGATGAACTATCAGTTTCTCTTTCAGTAGATTAGCTGCTATCAGGTCTAGCATACATGGTGGTGAATTCTTCCTCCTCGATAGCAATGAAAGACTGGAATTTTTCTTCTTTTTTTTTCTATTAATTTTTAACAAAAAAGAGGGGGGGGGCAGTGATCTTAAACTTGCCAATCAGAAGATGTCGCTGAGCACATGATGACAAGATGATGATTCTCTCTCTCTTTGTTTGTTTTCCAACAGTTTTTCATTGACATGTTGTATATAAATAAACTCTTAGATTAATTTTGAAAAGTAATTGTTAAATCCACATTATTTCACAGCTTTTCAGATTTTATAACTACAGCCACTGAATCTGATGAACTGATGAAGGAAATCTGCAGGTTTCAGCACTTCAAATTCAACTCCTTCTGCTTATTAAAATATCACTGGATTATTATAATTAAAGACAAAAGTGATGCTTTGAAAAGTAAACTAATATTAACTACTGACACACTACAGCAAATATAAAAATAACTGGATTAAAACACTTTTATTGGGGTGAAAATAATAACATGTGAAAGAGTTTTGCACAGTAATGTATAATTTGAGCTGATTTCCCCTTTATTTTATTTTTATGGAGAAATCACATGAATTTCGACCGGGACAGTCATGATTGTTGTCCCGCTGGAGTTAGTGCGCGATGCGGAGAAGGACGAGGAGCCACAGATTCACACGGAAACTCACTTTATTGGTAAACGAAAACAAAAGACTTTAAACGTAAACTCAAATGGCATATAATAGTGCAAAACACACGGAGGAACACGGAAGAAAAACTACATCCACACAGAAACATGCAACGTCAACAATAGACAAAGACATGGGAACCTAAACATAGAAGGGACTGTGACAGTTGTCCTGAACAGGAATACATTAAATATGAGTAAATATGAATGTGCTTTAATATAATATGTTTAATTTCTCAAAAACTACCATATAAACATTTATACGGTCAGATTCAATAAATGAAAGACTCAGTTATGAAGAAAAGATTAATATGTGAATAAAATTACTTTTAACACATTTAAAAAAAATTAAAAGTACAGAATTATAACTTAAATGTTTATAATTGTAGTTCATGGAATAAACAAAATAATTTTTACTTGTTATATCAAACATGATAAATGTGTTTGTCAATATAATATAAAATAAAAATAATAATAATAAAATATGCTCTCATTCAGTTATCCTAACAATAAACACATTTTATAAGTGTTTAAATAAAGGTTTAAACGACAAAACACTTTCACTCACACATATTTCATATTCAGAATATCAGATAGTTGATGATTTAGTGAAGATATCTCTGATTATTTTGAATAAAAAACAGAATAAAAGTGATAAATCTGTTATTCAGTTAGTTATTTTCTATTGTTGCTGCAATAATTAAAAAATTGGTGTGTCACGTGAAAATAACGGTCGCCTTAAAAAACTCACGCTGGAGATTCAGCGACAATATTATAAACTTTCTTGATTAATATATATTTTTATATATTATAGTTTATTAACACAGTTTCACTGATGATCCAGACCAAACATAAAACCCGGGATAGAGCGGCTGAGTGAATGTGGTCTGGACTGTGTGGATGAGGATCATTGTGTCAGAGACGCTGTAGAAGGACAGAGTTCCTGCACTGTGATCCACATACACTCCTATTCTACCCCTGATGGACTTTACAGGGAGATCAGTCTCTATATTATTGTGTATGAATGAGTAACTGGAGGAAGAGCAGATCAAACTCCAGGACTGATCATTATATCCAAACAAACACTCATCACCCTTCCTGCTGATACTCTTATATGACACTGATATTTCCACACTATCTCCACTGCACTCAATCTCCCAGTAACAGCGTCCACACACACTCTCTCTACACAACACCTGACGCACATCAAATCTGTCTGGATGATCAGGATACGGCTGCTGTGTGGTAGTGGCAGTAATCACTCTGTTATTCTCAGACAGATGGAGGTGTTTATTCACTGTGTTCAGATGCAGATTGAGCTGATGGGAATCTGATGGAGAGAAAACACATCAGAATCAGAAATTATGAATCTGATCTTTTAATGCATCTGAACTCTCAATGAAATCTCAATCAATCTCTCTTCATGTTCATTCATTTTACAACAGAATCATAACTTTTTATCAAAACTGGAACTATTTATATATTATATATTACGGTTATCTTGATGCTTTTTTTGTTTTTTCCCCCGAGGCCGTCGACAAAACCGAACTCCACTGTATATATGTATATCTTTTGAATGCATAATAGATGATAGATAATAGACCCCCTTCAATGTCGCTCTTTTGTGCTCGAGATACTAGGATTCGGGGACATTAAAAGAAAATCGACGAAACCGTGTATATATATACAATATTTATATGTATATATACACACAATATAATGATAAAAAATAATAATTTATAATATCGTCTGTTGTTGTTCTTGTGGGTCGTTTGTTTAATTTGTGCCAAAGATTAACGAGATGAAACTTTCTGTGTAAATCTGATCACATGAAAGAAAACAAGATTTAACTTTTACAATTTAAGTTTTAAATTATTATTAGGGATTAATTTTGTTATTAAATTAATAAAATATTACATTAGTTGTGTCAATGAAAATTAACTGCAACTTTATTTAAAAAAACAACATGTTTAACAAGAAATACTTTTCTTTTTTAAATGCATATGGATTGAGAAACATTAAGAAATTAAATGAAAACAGTCATATAGTGTTAAATCACTATTAAAAGTCGATTAATCCCTAGTTTTCAGTTTCACTTTTTACTCTCTAGTGCAGGGGGGGCCAACCAATCGCAATTTAGTTTTAACAGAAACTCTCGCGCGATTTAACGAGGCTCCTATTGACTGACAGGAGCTGCTTTCTGACCGACCGACCGGGAATTACTTTTCCATCAAATCAAATCTGCCATGTGACTTTCAGTGAAATGCGTTTAAAATGATAAATCGGAGAATAATAGAAATAATAAACATAATAACACCAATATACACAAAAATACATGTAATATACATTTGTATCAGTATTTATTCTATATTATTAAACAGAAAGACAAACAGAAATAAACTATTATTATTTAAAATATAAATGTAAAGTATTATAAAAGTCTTTACTGTCCATGTAAAATATTTATCGCTCATTTCACACATTTATTAATCAGGATCACTATATAATTATTCACACACATGCACTTCAAGATGAACATCAGCACAGAAATAAACTGAGGATTCAAAACATTCTTCAAAAAACTGAATATATTCTGAAACTAATGAATAATATGATTATTTTTACTGAAAGCCGATTAAAATTGTAACAAGTGTTTTTTACAGGGTTTGTCAGAAAGAAATTTATAGAAACGTCAAAGTCTTTATCACTGAAAATCAGCAGCAACACTGTGTTTAAAACTTGATCAAATTATTACATTATTATCAAATTATTAAGTTGGCTTGAGAAAGCCAACTTAGTGATATTGTATCTAAACTTATTATTATTATTATTATTATTATTCTTCTTACCTAAAATTCTCAGAGCATCTCCTCCTAGAGCTTTAAAGCTACAACCACTAAACTCTGCTCAGACTTCAGACCTGTTCTGACTTGAGTTGCTATCCCTTTTCAGACTGATCAGACTTATGATTTTTGATAAAACTGAAGATTAAAATCATAAAATCTCCATAGACTTTCACTAATGAAGTGAAAACTGAATTTTAGATAGAGCGTCCACCCCATCTATTGGTGACATAACAACATTACACCTGATATATAATACATTTCAATACAGTATGTGTGAACATGTCCATTCCAATGGGCATGCATTTTATTTTTTTAAATCCTGAAAAAAAACTTGCAATCGATTTTTTACTTTAATTAGTAAGTTAAATCTCTCTATTTTACATACATGATATCACAAAATTGCACCCCTGTCAGTGAGAGCACTGAAGTTTGAACGAATCAGAGCACTGCAATTCAAAGCCTCAAAGCTTTTCAAAGACGCCATTACTGCTGGAGAGAGAGATCATAATCTCCTAAAATAGATTTATGTGAGAGCAGGGGCGATTCTAGGATTTTGATTTTAGGGGGGCTCAGCCCCCAATAAGGGTATGATTAAAAATATATTATTTGACTATTAGGGTAGGGTGGTATGCTACTAACCTTACTGCAATCCACTATTCCAGGGGTGGCCAACCTGTTCAGCATGATGAGCCACAAAATAAAGCTCATGACTGCGGAGAGCCGCATAAAAAGTGGAATTCGCATTTGTTGATGGGGTTTTGACATTAGAAAGGACTCGCACATATATCACACATTTTATATGTTTATAAATAAAAACTTTATACATTTTACTTATGACACCCGCGAGCTATATGAGCATACAGAGAGAATGCGTCTGTGAATTATATATGCGGGAAAAACCGGTATATCATCTCATTGACGGTGACCGGAAGTATAAAAAGTAAGCAACGGTTTGGTAATGTAGTGATCGGTTGGAAAACGTCTCCGGTTACTATCGTAACCTCTGTTATTTTATCATATTCCGTTTAGAGAAGTATGAAGGAAATTACATTTATACCGTCTGGCAGCCAGATCTGCATCGCGCTACGATTGGCCAGTTGTCAACTGCTGTTATCCATAAGGTTTCAGAAATGACGTGAAGGGGAGGAGTTCCCAAATGCATTTCATTAAACATCTCGTTCCCACTCTCGAAAGGGAACGCGCTTCTGCGCGCCTCTATTTGAATTCGGTAAAAACATCATGTCCACGTGAGCGGCGGCTGATCTTGGCAGGATACATGTAAATTTATGGTATTTTTTCCGTAGACAAAAAGGTCTCCGCGGGCCGGATGAGAGCCGCAAAAGAGCAGTCAAAGAGCCGCATGCGGCTCGCGAGCCGCGGGTTGGCCACCCCTGCACTATTCCATGATTACATTATGTAAACTGCAATGCATTTATGACAAAGAACTGCACCGATGCAGGTGTAATATCATAGCATTAGCAATCTATCAATAAATGCACGCACACACGACACACACCTTGATGTTCACTCTGCTCGGCGCCCCTGCAGATTGAAAAATGCGCTAAAACCAAGCAGACTCAGATAAGGGGAGGAGCCAATACTTGACGCAGCTTGCCGCCGTTTCAAATTAGTTTTTTTAAAGGGGACTGAAGCGATCAAAAATTTATTAATCAAATATATTTTTTAGGGGGGCTGGGCAGAAGTTTAGGGGGGCTGAAGCCCCCCTAAAAAGGGCCTAGTGACGCCCCTGTGTGAGAGAGTTTATGATCAAACGGAAATTGTTTCAGATTATCAAGTAACCACTGCAGCGTGTTTGCTTGAAGATTTATGCACTTATATGGCCGAATTCTGACTCTCATTCGTCTTTACTCGGCAACGAGTACATTACTATGGGGAAGGTAAGTGAAGTTTAAACGCGCGTCCTCCTGGACTCGCGCCAACGCATAACCGTCTAAGCACCTACGTTTATTTATAGCGCTCATTTATGTACTTTATTGCCGAATTCTGACTCTCGCTCGTGAGTCAATATACATTGGAAAAGGCTTCCCTGAGCAGCGCGCGCGCTGACTCTCTTCAAATGCAGCGTCTAACAGTCAAAGTTATTTATAACTAATTCTTGAGTATATAGTTACATTGTGTTAATTCTTTTATCTGCTTTTAACTAAAGTCTGACTCCTGTTCTCGAGTTCAAACGCGCTTCCTGAGCAGATTCGCTGATAGATCGATGTTTTGTGAACACTTAAACAATAAATGAAATAAGGTATTTAAAAGGATGCAAAAACGATGGCAGATCGATTCAAACTGTAAACTGCTTGAGATTAAAAAAAAACTGCATTACTCTGCTGCATTACATGAGCAGGAATTATTTTAAAAATACTACTATTTAAGTTATTTTGTTTCCCATGGAGGAAGGCTTTATACAAATATTACATTGCGTTGATTCCTTTATCTGCTATAATTGCCGTGTTGAACTGAAGTCTGACATGGCAGATCGAGTCAATCTGAAAACTGCTTGAGATTAGAAAAAACTGCATTACTCTCCTCATTGTACTTTAGCAGGAATTATTTTAAAAATACTAATATTTAAGTTTGTTTCCCATGAAGGAAGGATTTACATATACATCTAAAAAGTATGTATTAGAGGCTCCATATACGCGCGTCCTCCCGCATTCGCGCGTCCACGCCTAAGCGCCTACGTTTATTTATAGCGCGTAAATTTATTCACACACATACATGCATATCTATCTACATCTATATTGTAAATATAAAGGGCTCCATATACATGCAGTGTAACTGCTGTCTGTTTTGAAAGTGGTAAGACTACATAAATAATGCTTAATTACATCTTTAAAATAGAAATAAAACAAAGTATTATTCACAGTATCACAGTACCATTTATTTATATATATATATATATATATATATATACACACACACATACACACACATCTATTTAGTATATATAAAAGGCTACATATAGTGTAACTGTGGTGTAACTGCAGACTCTTTTGAAAGTGATTAGCCTATATTAATAATGCTTAATTACAGCTTTAAAATAGAAATAAAACAAAGTATTATTCACAGTATCATATATATATATATATATATATATATATATACACACACACACACACACACCTCTATACATATTATATATATATTTATATATACACATACACATCTATTTAGTATATATAAAAGGCTACATATACATGCAGTGTAACTGCAGTCTCTTTTGAAAGTGATTAGCCTATACTAATAATGCTTAATTACAGCTTTAAAATAGAAATTAAACAAAGTATTTTTCGCATTAGTGAAAACTGACCGTTAAAAGCCAAGGATGTAATTAAACCGTAAACATTTTTATAAACTAATTACAATTTTCCAACACTTTGGGGATCAAAAAGCATAATTATAACTTATTTTTAAGTTTAAACTCTCAAAACTTTTCAAGCTAATTAACGATAAATCTTGCTAACAATATGCTAATTCAGCTAATTCTTGCCAGCAACATGCTTATTTATGTTAAATGTTGCTAATGACTTCGGAATTCATACTAAATCTTGCTAGCAACAAGATAATTAACATTAAATCTTGCTAGCAAAATTGATCATCAATTGATTAAAGATTAAATTATGATCAAAGAACATAACGGCACCTTAGTAACTGCCTAGAAACAACGCAAGGCAATAACTAACAAGAGTATATATGCTCAAGATCTAATTCTTTCCATCTATCCATCTGTAAACTTTCAAAACTTTTTAAGCTTTTACAAATAAATTTAACTTTCAGGCTAGTTATTTTTGTTATTATTATTTTTCTTCTTACCTAAAATTCTAAAAGAATCTCCTCGTACAGCTTTAAAGCTACAACCACTAAACTCTGCTCAGACTTCAGACCTGTTCTGACTTGAGTTGCTATATCATTTCAGACTGATCAGACTTATGATTTTTGATAAAATTGAAGATTAAAATCATAAAAAGTTCCATAGACTTTACATTGAACTAAAATTCACCAATCAGAGGGCTTAGATTACTGAGCCCGCCTTAAGGCTTCAAACTAATCAGAGCTCTAGAAGGAGCGTCCATCACTGAAGATTGAACGAATCAGAGCGCTGTTAGTTTCTGCCAGAAACTGATAGAGCCGCCATTACTGCTGGAGAGAGAGATCATAATCTCATAAAATAGATTTATGTGAGAGAGTCTATGATCAAACGGAAATTGTTTCCGATTATCAAGTAACCGCTGCAGCGTGTTTGCTTGAAGATTTATGTACTTATATGGCCGAAATCGGACACTCATTCGTGTTTACTCGGCAAAGGCTTTCGCCCGCTGAGTAGATTACTATGGGAACGGCAACTCTCAATGAACTTCAAACGCGCGTCCCCGCGCACTTGCCGTCAAAGCGCCAAACCGTCAACGCGCCTAAGTTTATTTATAACTTATGCCTGAGTAAATATTACATTGCGTTGATTCCTTTATGTGCTATAATTGCCGTGTTGAACTGACGTCTGACATGGCAGATCGATTCAATCTGAAAACTGCTTGAGATTAGAAAAAAAAGCATTACTATCCCCATTGTAATTGTGCTGGAATGATTTAAGAAATACTAATATTTAAGTTATTTTATTTCACATGAAGAAAAGCTTTATACACACACACACACACACACATATACACATACATATCTATATATCTATACACACATTTATATAGTAAATAAATTTATAAAGGGCTCCATATACATGCAGTGTAACTGCAGTCTGTTTTGAAAGTGGTAAGACTATATTAAGGCGACTCTCAATGAAGTTCAAACGCACTCGCGTCAAAGCGCCTAAGTTTATTTATAACTTATGCCTGAGTAAATATTACATTGCGTTGATTCCTTTATCTGCTATAATTGCCGTGTTGAACTGAAGTCTGACATGGCAGATCGATTCAATCTGAAAACTGCTTGAGATTAGAAAAAAACTGCATTACTTTCCCCATTGTACTTGGCAGGAATGATTTAAAAAATACTAATATTTTAGTTATTTTATTTCACAGGAAGAAACACTTTATATATACATCTCCTTCATTAGGTTCCAGGTTTCTGAAAAAAAAATAAAAAAATAATATCCCATTAAATTAGGCATCTATTAATGAGTAAGAAAAAAAAATCATAAGTCCTTCACAGCAATTTTTGTTGTCAATTGCAGTGGACATTTGGTCTTAACAGCTGTGAATATCAAACTAATATAAACCAATATAAAAAAAAATTAAAAATAAAAAAATCCCAAGGTCAAGAACTTGAACAATATAACATTTCAACTTTAATTTTGAGGTTTTTGTTTTACAAATTGCACATTTAATAAAATAAACCTCTAATAGAAAATGCATTAGAGTCAGTGCAGTCACTTTACACACACACACATTTCCTGTGTGTATCTTTCAAGGTATTCCCCAGTGGCACAGAGCAGTAGTGCACTTTGCACTAATCACATTAAATAAATAATTGTATATTCTGCATATGACATTTTCTCAAAAATGTATTATTACTGTGATAACTGTATTATTTATCTCATATGAGAACATTACATATTTGCGTCTTGACACAATAATAGTCAATTATGTCAATATTTGCGCTGTTGGCCACTTTTGGATAGAGTGTCCACCCCATCTTTTGGTGACATCACAACATTACACCCCTGTTATTATGAAAAAAATATTTTCAGTATAAATATACATTTCAGTAAAAACTTTTAGATCTGAAACCCCAGATCCTGAAAGAAAATTGACCCAGGTAAAAAATCTATTCAAGGTATTCCCTCGAATAAAATATTCAAATTATACGAACGCCTAAGCGCCTAAGTTTATTTATAGCGCCTAAGTTTATTTATAACTAATGCCTGAGTAAATATTACATTGCCTTAATTCCTTTATTTATTATTGCCGTGTTGAACTGAAGTCTGACATGGCAGATCGATTCAATCTGAAAACTGCTTGAGATTAGAAAAACTGCATTACTTTCCCCATTGTACTTGGCAGGAATGATTTAAGAAATACTAATATTTAAGTTATTTTATTTCACATGAAGAAAAGCTTTATACACACACACACACATATATACATATATATATACACATACATATCTATCTATCTATACACACATTTATATAGTAAATAAATTTATAAAGGGCTCCATATACATGCAGTGTAACTGCAGTCTGTTTTGAAAGTGGTAAGACTATATTAATAATGCTTAATTACATCTTTAAAATAGAAATAAAACAAAGTATTATTCACATTAGTGAAAACTGACCGTTAAAAGCCAAGGATGTAATTAAACCGTAAACATTTTTATAAACTAATTGCAATTTTCCAACACTTTGGGGATCAAAAAGCATTGTTATTTATTTTTTGGTATTTCGTTACAACACCGATGATCCCTCATGATGAATAAACTCCATGCGTGTACCCTAGATGCCATTTTGTGCACTAACCAAGTATTGCAACACTTCTGTGATCAATTAATAATTTACTCATGTTTATTACCAACGTAAATGTTGTTTATTTTAGATTTATATTTAATATTCATTATTATTCTTTGATATTTCAGACCACTCACTGTTCAGCTGAATCATCAGTAATCTCCAAATAAATCTTGTTAGCGACATGTTTTAAAGTTTAAACTCTCAAAACTTTTCAAGCTTGAAGCCTTTACAACTAGTTTAAACTTTCAGGCTAGGCTTTCTCAAGCCAACTGAAGTTTATATCATAAACTTCCTCTATCTAGTTACACTTATTGTTGAATCATCTTAATAAACATTTGAATGAAAGTATTAGTTTATTTTTAAAAGGCTGATAATGATCAACTCTGAAACTCTTCTGTCATGTTTTCTTTCACCTTCTACAGGAAGATCATGAACTCAGTGAGTTTTTCTGCTTGTTTTCTCAGTGACTTACATTGTAGGAAGTCGTTCCTGGTTCTGGGAACAATGTTGGTGAAAGTGACTGTGGAAATCAACATGAAGAGTGAGATTATCATGACGAGACAAAGTTATCCTGCATTTCTAATATGATGATCTACATGAAATGAGATGATGGAGGATCATTTCTGAGAGCAGATGAATCTCCAGGACTTTACCTCTGTCACAGATCTTCTTCAGCTCCTCTTTGCAGAAATCCTCCAGTTTGTTTCTCAGCTGATGGACAGATTCTCTCACACCATCAAAAGAAGAGAGAGAACTGAAGGGATTGTCATTGACGTCTGTAGATTCAGGAGGAGCTGAGAGAGACTGGAAACTCTACAGAAAACAGAAATCAAAGCTCATCAGCTCCACACTTCAGTCAATAACCTGCACTGCTGTCAGATTTACTCTTGTTGATCTTCAGAAACTCTCATTGAACACTTACACTTTATGTGATCTCAAGAAATCAGTGAAATGATCAAACATCCTTCATTAACATAAATGAAACAGATCAATTAATCAATGGTGTTGATATTCAGGGCTGTTTCTCTCTGGAGGAATAAATGAGCATCTCAACACCTCTTTAACACGGTAACATGATGAACCTGCATTTCAGACATTCGTCATGTGCTGATAAACTATAAGCTCATTTGCCATCTAAACTATAAATTAACTTTCTAGTAAATTCAATGATCAAAAATCCTCCATTAACATAAATGTAACAGGTCAAGCACAGCTCGAGAGAAATCTAGAAATCTGTCTCTGAAGGAACTAATGAGCATCAACAACCTTTAACATGATGAACCTTTTCAGAGAAAAAAATCCTCCACTATGATCCTGTTCTTCTAGATCTCTGTTACCTGCAGGAAAAGCATGTGATCCTGTGTGTGTGAAAGCTGCTCCAGCTCAGCGTCTCTCCTCCTCAGATCATTGATCTCCTGCTCCAGTCGCTCCAGTCGTCCTTCAACTCGACTCACTGCAGTCTTTTCCTGATCTCTGATCCGCTGTGTGACCTCAGACCGGCTTCTCTCAATGGAGCGGATGAGCTCAGTGAAGATCCTCTCACTGTCCTCCACTGCTGTCTGTGCAGAGATCTGTTAGGACACACATCACAATCACACAGAGGTTTCAGTGGGACTGACAGAGGAGAAACCTGACTGACACTCTCAAACTCCTCTTCTTCTCCAGACTCACTTTATGAGACTCCACAGCCTCTCTCAGCTGCTGAAGATCTTTCTCTCTCTGCTGGATCCTCTGCTGGAACGACCTCTGCGTCTCCTTCAGCTGCTTCTGCAGCACAAACCAATAACAGAGATGAGACTTTATGCTGCTTTAATTTATTATTGTAAATTATTTTTGATTTACTACGTATAGAGTTCATATGAACAGAGTCAGATTTACTGAACAGAAAGTGTTTGAGTCGCATTTTGTCGCTGCATTTAACTTGCATTATTCTTGACAGAGAATAAAACATTCTATATTCTTAAAACAATGTAATAATAATAATACTAATTAGTTACATTTATATAGCTTTTTTTTCAGCTCAAAGCGCTTGGGAGGGGGGGGGGGATCTCCTCAACCACAAGCAGAATGCAGCCATATTGCGCCGGAACGAACCAGAACCAGCTTATTGGTGGAGAGGAGACAGAGTGATGAAGCCAATTAGAGTATGGGAGTGATCAGAAGGCCGTGATGGAAAAATTGGGCCAGGATGTCAGGGTTACACCCCTACTGTGAAACTACTCTTTCCTACTGGGATTTTTAATGACCACAGAGAGTCAGGACCTCAATTTAACGCCTCATGTGAAAGACAGTGTTTGTTGCAGTACAGTTTCCCCGTCACTATACTGGGGTATTAGGACACAGATCAGAGAGTGATCCCCCTGCTGGTCTCACTAACACCTCTTCCAGCAGCAACCTAGTTTTTCCCAGGAGGTCTCCCATCCAGGTACTAACCATGCTCAACCCCGCTTAGCTTCAGTGGGCAACCAGTCTTAGGCTACAGGGTGATATGGCTGCTGACAATGTTTGAATGATTTATGAATACAGTAATACCTTGGTTTACGAGCGACTTGGTATACGAGCAAATCGGTGTACGAGCATGGAGGGTCAAATCGGTGTACGAGAATTGTATCGGTGTACGAGAAAAAATTTCCCTCACCCATGCGCAGTTTTGTGTGGAAAAAGTCCTAACGCTCAGCATCCTTGTGGCATTTTTACATGAAATATCCTAATGACAGTCTCTCATAACACAGTCAGGAGGTTCCAACCCCTTTATAACCCCTTAACTCATTCATTGCCTGCATCATTCACCACAGTGATACTTTTATAAGTGATTTACAGAAGTTTTTACCTCATATTCTAAACATTAATTAATTGTGATCGCTATTTTTCAAGTAGTGAAATATACACATACAGTACCTCTAAGCAGTCATGAATTCAGTGTCTCCTAGTTCTGCCTGAGTGTGTATGTGTGTGGTCACTGAACACCTGATTCTCATATCATCTGCCTATCTCCCCACTCGGCTCCCGCGCATTCGTTTGTTCGCAGCTCCCGTGAATTCGTTCGTTCGGGGCTCCCATGTTCCACGACTTTAACTCTGGATTATCACTTCGTTTGTTTTCTGCACTATTATAATAAATTCACTCATTTGCTCTCATCCTTGCTTTCCCCTCTCCCCCCTCCTCCCTCCTCTCTCTCCAAGCAGGCTGCTCAAACCTGAAGTGCATTACAGTAAATTGTCAAGTATTTTTAGAGTTTATTTGTAAATTATTAATTAGTATTTATATGAGATCTTAATGGTTACAATTTTAACTGCAATTAAAACCAAAAAATTATTTAAAATGGGCATTTGTGTGGAACGAACTAATTGATTTTTAGTGCATTCTTATGGGGAAATTTGTTTTGGTGTACGAGCATTTTGGTTTACGAGCTCGCTCTTGGAACGAATTAAACTCGTAAACCGAGGTATTACTGTATTTCTATTTTTCCGTTTTTTTATGTTGCTTCATCAAACCCTGTTTTCCAAAAGTTTGTTTTGATCAATGTGTTTACAGAGCATTTCACCATATTTTCTGTTAAGTTCAGTGCTGAGCACAAATACTCATCAGTGAAACTTCACTTACAGCTGCTGTTCATTTCTGCTGACGTCTGCAGTGTGAATGATGTTTCCTGATCATATGGGTGTCAATTAAATAGTGTCAACATTATTTCATACCTGTTTCTCTGTCCTCTGTGCTGCAGCTGATACTGTGTCGTGGTTTTTATGTTCATCCATCGTACACAACACACATATAAACTTCTGGTCAGTGCGGCAGAAAACCTCAAGCAGTTTATCATGTGTTTGGCAGATCATGTCCTGCAGTCGTCCAGTGGCATCAGTCACTTTGTGTCGTTTTCCTTTAAACAAACTCTCATGTTGTTCAAGGTGATTCTGACAGTAAGAGTTCAGACACACCAGACAGGACTTGACAGCTTTGTGTTTTCTTCCAGTACAGACGTCACACTGCACGTCTCCAGCTCCAGCGTAACAGTCAGCAGAAAGTTTAGTTTTCTTCAGTTTCTCCACCATTTCAGCCAGAATGGTGTTTTTAGCTAAAGCAGGTCTTGGACTGAAGGTTTCTCTGCACTGAGGGCAGCTGTAGACTCTCTTCTCATCCTCCTGATCCCAGCAGCCTGTAATACAGATCTTACAGTAACTGTGTCCACAGGGAATGGTCACTGGATCCTTCAGCAGATCCAGACACACTGGACACATGAACTCATCCTGGGAAAATCTGGCTTCTGCCATTTTACTGCATGAAAACACACAACAGCTCAACTGCAGTTCAGTTTGTGTTTCTCTGAACTCACATGATTCCTGTTTCCTGGTTCTGTGTTTGAGTGACGTGTGAAAAACAGGTTTGTCTGCAAGTCTGTAAAACAGGTTCAAAGTTCAGTTTTAACCAGACGCACACATATTCTGGATGTTATTTTTGATGCCAAATCCTGTTTTAGTTGATTCAGATGTTTCTCCTTGTGTATAACAATAACAATCTGATACTGGATGTTGTTTGTAAAGCAAAACCTTTCTTAATAAATTAATAAAATAATACAGTGGAGTTCACTTATCTCGAGTCACGATTAACTCGCCAATACTATCATGTCGACATTTTTGAAGTGGAACCGCCAAACTGTCTATTTCTCTTAGTATTTTCTCATCTTTTACGTCGATTCTTTAATGTCGCCGAATCCTAGTATCTCGAGCAAAAAAGATCGCACGTGAATCTCCAGTGGTGCCGCGCAGCCGCAGAAGAACTTGCTGACAGTGTTGCCAACTTAATGCCTTTGTCGCTATATTTAGCGAGTATTCAAACCACATTTTCAAAAAAGCGACTAGCGACAAATCTAACGACTTTATCTGGAGTTATTAGAGACTTTTGGAGACTCTCTGAAGTGAAAGCACATATCGTTCTTACGCTTCTCAACGAGCAGCAAGTGCTGATGTGGACCCATTCCCATCCCAAAGCACTCACAGCTGTGTGCACATAAAGCCCGCCTTCTCTGATTTGATTGGTTTTCTCAAATATTTTGACATTGGTCGGTAACGAGAAGGAGGGTAATGAGTATGAGGCTTTGATAAACACACACACACAAACTCTGCTTCAGTTCTGACGTGAGCTATATTGGCTGTTGGTTATCTCGCTAAACGGTTATCTCAATGCTTTTTTTGCAACCCCCTGGCCATCGACATAACCGAACTCCACTGTAGTAACATTTTACTCCTGCCGCTTTTGGAGATACTGCACAGAAACGGTCGTTCCGACGAACATGAAAACAGTGCTCATTTGTAGGAGAGGCTTGTATGTTGTTTGTATAAAAATATGGTTTGTCTAATTCTATTAGTTTGTTGAGGCTTCGATAAACACACACACACACACACACACACACACACACAATCTCTGCTTCAGTTATGAGGTGAACTCTGCTCAGTTTGAAGAAGCCGGTTGTTAAAAAACGGGACAAAGCCGAATTTGTTGAGAAAGAACATTAGACAGGCAGATCGCAAGAACGTATGCATTCTAGTACAGCGTGATGTTTAACCGTTTTAATAGGTTAATACAATGCAAAATATATGATTATAGATGCAGCCTATTCAATGCGGCATAGTTGTAACACTGTGTTACAACTAACCCTATACAACTAATAGTCTTGTTCACTTCAGGACCGGCTAGCAGTCACTGTGTGTTTTTCACATCTTTCAAATGGTACCATCTTTTAGCCAAGAAGATGGTAATCATAACAATATAAGATTGGACTAACATACTTTCACACATTCTTTGAAAATCGAAAAACAACTACTATAACAAAAAATATTTTCATGCTTTCAAAATAGTTTTTCCTGTGGTTCTCATCCAAATTTCGCTGAAATTTCTCTAAAGATGGCCAGAAGACGTGTGGTGAAAAGCCCGTTAGCACGTCAAATTTAAGGCCGTGCAACTATCTAAAAAGTCTGTGTTACTATTTGCCCCGCGCTCCCCTATCACTGTGGTGAATGATGCAGCCAATGAAGGAGTTAAGGGGTGATAAAGGGGTTGGAACCTCCTGACTGTGTTATGAGAGGCTGTCATTAGGATATTTCATGTAAAAATGCGCACAAGGATGCTGAGCGTTAGTACTTTTTCCACACAAAACTGCGCATGGGTGAGGGTAATTTTTTCTCGTACACCGATACAACTTTGACTTGACTTGATAACTATGAAATGTGTCACTTGATGGCTCTTACGACCCCAGGCTCAAGGGACGCATGCAAACCGAATATTTAAGCTAAAAAAAAGATGTTTATTACTAAATTAATATAACATTAAATCATTGAAAACAGACAATTAAAGAAAATAAGAGTGTTTCTGAAACAGTTTCAGTAATGTCAGCATGTAAAGCAAAGTGCATGGTTGAAAGTGTAATACAATGATGAGAAATAAAGGTGGAAAACAATCAAACAAACCATAACAAAGTCCAAACAAACAAAACCTCCAAATTCTCCTCCACTTCCAATCCCTCAGTCTCTTAAAAAGCACCGGAGGTACTGGACAGTACAGGTGTTAACGATCTGCTGCCAATCGGTGGAAACACACAAGCTGCAGTAACTGAGGCCGACAGGAGAGGCCGACACAGGCCGTACAGGTCAGTCAGTCTGACCTCTGACCTTTTCTGACACACGGGTCACCGCACATGAACACAACGGCACCAAGTGCTGCTAAACTGTAGCAAGCAAGCGAGAAAACCTCATTTTGTAATGACATAAATATTATATACACTAAATCATTAAATACACTAAATAGGCAATACAAAACATGATAAATAATTGTTTAATAATTGTTAGAATAGACATTAATAAACATCTGTTGTATTTTATTTTAGCATTAGTTTGCATTCATTTTTATCGTTGGATCTTTTGACATTTAGCTCTCATTTTATTTTATTTACAGCATATATATACTTGCTGCTACAAAGTTACACACCTACGTTGATTTATTTCACTAATTCCATAAAAAAGTGAAACTTGTATATTTAATTTATTCATTACACACAGACTGATATATTTCAAATGTAAATTTATTTTAATTTTGACGATTACAACTGACAATATCTCAATATCTCAGCAAATTAGAATATTTTGAAAAGGTTCAATATTGAAGACATCTGGTGCCACTCTCTGCTTGTATCAAATATCACAATATCTTGTATCACAAATCTATTCATCCTGAGCAACCAAATCGTCATAGTGTGGGCACAAACTTTTCTATTGCCTGTGTATTAAATAAAGTATTTTACTCTGCTTGTATTAACCTATGCACATACAACTCACACAAACACACAACTTTGTGTTCAACTATTCAGTAGTTCTTTGGGTTGGTGATAACAGTGAATGCCCCAAATGATCGTAAAGAAATTATTGTGAGAGCACAATAATATTATATATATATATATATATATATATATATATATATATATATATATATATATATTGCAATAATATTATAAATATTGCAGTGCTTATGGGACTGGAATTGTGGAACAGCATTCCTGTTCGAGACAAGATCGACAAGACGCAAAAGGTCATTGCAAAAGCGGCTGGCTGTTCACAGAGCTCTGTGTCCAAGCACATTAACAGAGAGGCGAAGGGAAGTTTTAAACTGACGTCAGGTGCTCTGGCTCCCAGCAAACATGTGGCTGATCAGAACAGCGGTGTTTTGACCAGCGATTATGCCGTTTCACAGTCACCCAGTGTCCCTGCTGCTCGGGCTCTACAACCGGAACCGAACTTAAATCTTTTGTAAATCGTTTGGCTTTTGCTGAAACCTTACATATTTAAAAAAAAATCTTTGAAAAGTTGTTTATAGGTTCAGGAACAAACATTTTGATTGATGCCCCTTGATACAGACAAATATTCTCAATCACTGGTAAAATATTCCCTTCATTGGTTTAGAGACAAAGACCTGCAGTGAGTTAATAGACTTTTAGTCACGATATACAGTAGATCTGCCTCTGACAGAGATTGAACACATTGAAGTGACAAAATACTGAAATTACGATCCTGGATCTGTTTTTCACAGACCTTCATATGAGGTTTCTACAATTACTGTAACAATTTATTTTCATACATGTGCCTGCCAGGAAGGATTTGCAACAGTCAGTCATTTAAGAAAAATAAGTGGTCGATTTGAGGACAAAGCAGTCGTATCCTCGGTATGACTGAAGCACAAGAGACCCTGCGAAGTGATAGTAATACAGTATAGTATACAATAGGTTATGTACAAAAAGAACATTAGCTTCTCTCCCAAAATGAAAAAGTCACTGTGACGCTCCTTAGTACAGACAAAATGTAGAAAGTGTTAATAGTCCATAGCCTTGAAAAACAAGTGACCATTGAACAACTTCAAGTTTTTTTTCTTAACTTGTCAGTGCAACGTCACATTTACAGGTTTCATTAATTGGACATTGTACAGCATTTTTAGAAAATGACCACAGAATTGGTTACATTGCAAAACTTACTTTATTGGTTTCCATTCTGTAAAATTTTACATACAAATCAATTTGACTCCAATATTTCATTTGGATTTTGGTTTGGAGTAACACAAGTTATAGGCGCATGATCCATTATAGCTTGAGGGACACTCAGAGCAAGCTTTTCCGGTCTTGTATGGAGCCTCTCCTGCCCTGCTCCCCCTAGAACAGAAGCAACATGTTCAGTTGATTACCGTGACTTCTCATTAGTCCAGCCATAGTTTGGTAAATTAAATGACTTGATCCAGTCGCAAATGATTCTTACGCGTTATAGTTGCAAACCAGTAAAGTGGCTTGTTCCCACGTTATCCCAGACACATCCATGTTTGAACAACTGCTGAGAGCACATCCAATCTTATTGCTGGCGGCCCACACCATCTGAAGAACATTAATAAAAAAAATAATAATTCATACACATTTACAAAGTGAGACACGGAGGACTGGAGTAATGGCTGTTGAAAATTCAGCTTTGCCGTCACAAGATTAAAATTCTATATAGACACACCTGAATGTAGTGTCCGCAGGTTAAACCATTGCATGTATCGGGGAAGAAAGTGAATTTCTCATTATACCAGGATGTCAAGATATCAGTGAGCGACGCATTTCTGCAAAGTGAAAGAAATTACAACAGTCATAATCAGAATGTGTAGACAGTGTGAATATAATACAGAGTGGATCCTGATATCATTAGTGCATCAGGTTTTGGACGCTTCCATAAGCGTCTCTACCTTTCAGGGAAAAGGGACAGATTCTGTCCATTGGACACCAAAACCTCAGGCGGTCCATGAGCCCACGTGCACTGAGAGGCCCACGCCTGTGCAGATGCAGCCAGTGCCTCATCCCACACCTGACCAAAAAGAGAGAAAGATCATTAAGACATAGGTCACACAAAACAGACCATCCAATGACAAGGAACTGAAGATGTCAAGCTTAGAGACGATAAAGGTCCACTCAATTAGATTCTAAGGCTTCTGGAGCCATGCATCATGAATTCTGCAAACAGACTGAAGTTTAACTGCTCAAAACTGAACTTAAATCGTGTTGATGTGTGAATCATGAGCAGCAACTCCTTTGAGTCATAACCTTTAAATGACCCAGCTGATCCAAATGAGAACCTTAAAACTGATGGAAATTATTCAGACTAAACACACTGAATTATTCAGTAGCCGTTAAGGAGTGCAAAAGACTTCTAAATTTAACCAAACATAAATTTGATCACTTGATTCATTTTTGGTGAGCTTCACTTTGCACGCAAGTGCGGTTGTCTTGAAGTTTGGCAATCAAGAAAAAAAAAAAAACGTTGCTTTAATTAAACCTTAAAAGTGTATATAATAGAAAAACGAAAAAAAACACCCTACCATAGTCTCCATATTTGCGGCGCTTGGGGAGACCCGTGAACGCACATTGTTGTGGAAGTACAGTATTCTCAACATATCTTTGGAGAGTGCAGGCTGCACTCCTGGTGTGCTTGTGTTGCTCTTATTGAGAGGAAGCATCTCCGTTTCACCGATCATCATCATCAGCATTATGGACGGCAGTGTCCAGAAGGCAAAGAACAACTTCATCTCACCTCTTTCTGTCCGGTTGATTACAGGTGCTTTATTTCTGGAAAGAGATTAACATTAAAACGTTGCAACTTATGCTCCACACCAAAAGGGCACTAATATATTATATATCTAACAGAGCAATTTGCTGTTAGTTATAGACAAATATTATTAAATCGTACATTTTAAAAAAACCCGTTACCCATAATTTTCCTTAGAGGATGATGTGGAAAAAAGATAAACATACCAAACACACTTGACAACAAGTACGCTCATGAATCCAAAACAAGCAGAATGCAAATCTGTAGAGTTCTCTCGCTGGGTCAATCAGAGAAAAAAGGCTAAGAGTCGCAGTTTCCAAGTCCTCAGAAGAAAACCATTGCTGGCAAGAAAGTGAGATGATAGCTCTACATATGAGTGCAGATCACGATGCATCTGATTTTTGAGTCAAATACATCCCTTTATATATTTTTCTCTTATCTCCCAATGTCCAATAGTAAATGTTCCAGTCCTCTTTCTTGTAACTCCACCTTGACCACCTGCAACCATACATTTTACTTACATACTTCAGATTGTCTCCATCAAATTAGCAGGATTTACGGCATCACTAGCTCTACACCTAGTTTTTTGAATGACATTTTAATTACTTCAACACATACCAGCTCTGCAATTAAGATTTGAATGACATGAATTTCTCCAAAAGTCCCATTGTTTATAATGTTGTAGTTTCTGTGCAGCTGGTTGTTCCAGACGGACCATTTTGACTGCTGGCGTTTCCTGTTTGCTCGTGTGGATTGCGTTTGTTACGTCGTATAAACTTGTTTTTGTTTTAGATCTTAAATGTTCGTTTATATTGCTAAATACAATACTAGATTTAATAAATTATAATCATCAGCTTTAATGCTCGTTGTACCACGATGTTGGACTATTTCCTTTAAGCGCAACGGAGCAACAATGTCTAAAGTGCTGGAAAAGAGAGAGTTAATAGTTTCTGTTGCAACATTAAGTTCTTCTGGGCTATCTGGGATGTTAAGTAGAGGAAACTGATCAGGAAGATTATTTATAAAGCTATCTTTTGTGTTAGGAGTGATAGTTCTACTATATTTATAACAGGGAGTTTGTTTTTCGACTTTGGCTACTGGGTAATCTACACGCAACTAAGTAATGATCTGAGATGTCATCGCTCTGCTGCAGAATTTTAACAGTATCAACATTGATCCCATGCGACAATATTAGATCTAAAGTATGATTACGAGAATGAGTGGGTCCTGATACATGTTGTGTAACTCCAACAGAGTTTAAGATGTCTCTAAATGTCAATCCCAATGAGTCTCTCATCATCTACATGGATATTAAAATCACCGACAATTATGACTTTATCTGCAGACATTACTAAGTCTGAGAGAAAAATCAGCAAATTCTTTGATAAAGTCTGTATGGTGCCCTGGATAGAATGGCCAGCACAAAAGTTAAACAGGAATTATTACTTGCACTAGATAATTTTACATTAAGGACCATCACTTCAAAAGAATTATATTTCAAATCAGACCTTTGAGCAGTACTGATCGTGTTACTATAAATTAGAGCAACACCTCCTTTACCTTTCAGACGAAGCTCATGTTTATAACAGTAATCTTGAGGGGTGGACTCATTTAAAGTAATGTAATCATCTGGTTTTAGCCAGGTTTCTGTCAAACACAGCACATCTAGTTTATGATCTGTAATCATATCATTTACAATAAGTACTTTTGAGGAAAGGGATCGTATATTCAGTAACCCAAGCCTTCTCATTTGTTCACTTGTGTTATATCCGTTCTTAGTTGTTTGTAAATCAATTACATTTTTACCCTTAAACGGTTTTGAGAGATTGTATTTGCTAATTCGGGGAACAGACAGTCTCTATAGGATGATATCTAGGTGAAAGAGTCTCTATGTGTTGCAATTTATCTGACTTCTGTGACGCGAGACACCTAGCAGACGGTCGGTTTAGCCAGTTTGTCTGCTTCCTGACCTGGACCCCAGTTAGTCAAGGTTCAGCTCTAAGACTATGTGCCAAATTACTAGAGAGAAGAGCGGCACCATCCCAGGTGGGATGAATACCATCGCTTTTCAACAGGTCAGGTCTGCCCCAAAAACTTTTCCAATTGTCTATAAACCCCGTGTTATTCTGCGGGCACCACTTAGACATCCAGCCATTGAGTGAAGATAATCTGATATGAATCTCATCACTCCTGCACATAGGAAGAGGGCCAGAGCAAATTACAGTGCCTGACATCGTACTTGCAAGTTCACACACCTCTTTAATATTAGTTTTAGTGATCTCCAACTGGCGAAATCGGACATCATTAGCGCCGACGTGAATAACAATCTTAGAATATTTACAATTAGCCTTAGCCAGCACTTTTAAATTTGCTTTGACGTCAGGCGCTCTGGCTCCCGGCAAACATGTGATTATGGTGGCTGGAGTCTCTATTTTTCACATTCTGAGTAATAGAGTCGCCAATCACTAGGACACTTTCAACAGATTTCTCAGTGGGTGCGTCTGGTGTGTTAGTGGTGGTAAAATCACAGGGTAGTGATGTGTCTAGTACGGCAGAGATCGAATGTTTCTAGATATCTGTTGTCGCTGGCTAGCCTACTTGTAGGTGAAAGGGAGAGTCGAGTGCGTAAATCTTTCCTGCCAGTACATAGCCTCTACACTACTAAGACTCCTTCAATGCCTCCTCGTGGCAATGCATGGTAACTTGAGTCTAGTACTCAAGGCTAAATTAGCTTGAGTCTAGTACTCAAGGCTAAAGATCTCGGAGTAGCAAGGACCCTAGAGGTGCAGAATGCAGGCCCACCGGTGTGTGGACACACCTTGGCTCTCACCAACCTTGCCCCAACTATGGGTTAAATAGTATCACTGCCTTGTGCTTAGAGTATTTAGTCAAAGGGTATGGAAGTAAATCCTGACAGAAAATCTGGGTAGATGGAACTCGTTAGCAGCAGCAATCGTCTAAGGCAGTGGTCCCCAACCCCCGGGGACGAAATGGTACCGGGCCGCGGAGCGCATTCGCGGACCGGTCCGTGAGCTGCTGCAAGCGGCTGTAGCGATGTGACTGGAGACGTTTGAAAAGTCTCGCCTGCGCTCGGAGAAGACGATGAAACAATTGATCAGAAGTGGGAGAAAACAGGTTTTTAAGAAGTGTGCTGAAGACTGTATTGGTTACAAAAACAGGGTTAAGAAGACTGGATAACACAGGAAACATGGAAAGAAATAGAAAATTAGCTAAAAGCAAAGTAAACAACTCAAAATGAGACAGATTAAGAGAGGTACCAACAGGACTATAACAGGATACGTCGGAGTGCCAAAAGACTTATTAGACAAGATAAAAGAAATATGGATATTTTGGCTGAAAATGCTGAGGAAGCAGCAGGAAAATCTATACAAGAGAGATATGTGGTACATTTAATTCATCATCAGATGTACCAATAAAAGATGGTAGAATTTTGACTTGAGAAAGACCAAGAAAAAACATGGACTGAGCATTTCAGAGAGAGAGAGAGAGAGATATTAAATAGGCCACCACCAGAAAATGAACCAACAATAGAAGATCCTGAGACTGAACTAGATATCAGCACTGATCCACCAGAAACTGTTGAAATAATTACATCAATCAAAGACCTTAAGAATGGCAAAGCTCCAGGCACTGATAACTTGAATGCTGAATTATTCAAAGCAAACTCAATCATAACAGCTAATATACTTCAACCCTTATTCTGTGACATATGTAGACAGTCAAAAAAAAAAATCCAACTGAGTTGAACAAAGGAAAGATCATTAAGATACCCAAGAAAGGTGATCTCAGTAACTGGAACAACTGGAGAGGTGTTACTCTATCTATACCTAGTAAGATATTAGCAAAGATAATCATCAAAAGAAAATCAAATGCTAGTATAGACAGTAAACCGAGGAATGAATCAGATATGGAACAGTCACATTTCTGGAAGAGCTTGACTTTGCAGACGATCTAGCTCTATTATCACACTTAACATCTCCAAGAAAAAAAAAAACACTACTTAAATTCTCTGGACAAATTGGATAAAAAAAATAATCAACATAAAAGACAGACATTACTGAACAATAACAGCGATACATCAGTGCAATTGAACAGAAAAAAATCTAAAGATCTGCAAAACATTTACATATTTGGGAAGTACAGTCAAAACTGATGGAGGAACAGATACCGATATAAATAAAAGGTTAGCAAAGGCAAGAGCTGTGATTAGTAATGTTAATAATGTCTGGAAATCTTGCCAATACACTACAAGAACAAAGTTGAAGTTGTAAAACAGCTGTGTCTTACCAACTCTGCTTTATGGTTCAGAATGCTGGCGTATGACAGAAAATGACCAACAAAAACCTGTCCACTTTCCATACCAAGAGCCTAAGAATCATGAAAATCTTTTGACCTAACAAGATCTCAAACAATGAACTTCTTAGATGCCAGATAGAAGACATGAGCACAATAAAGAAAAGACATTGGAGGTGTATTGGCCATGTACTGAGAAAGGAGCCAAACAATTTAACTAAAATAGCCTTACACTGGACACCTGAAGGCAAAAGATGAAGACTGAAGATAACATGGCAGTGCACTGTGGAAACAGAGATGAAAGATGTGAAACAAACCTGGGGAAGTCTAAGACTGGCATAGGACAGACGAAAGTGGAAAGACTTCATTGCTGCCCCACACGCCAATAAGGCATAATGGGCAAAAGAAGAACAACACTAGACAATACTTAACATTAGTGATGTGCTTCTCGGTTCGAATCCCTGAAGCGTGTGCCGAGTAATCTAGATGAGTGGTTCATGAACCGCGGGTCGATGCGCGTGTTGCTGACGTAAGTGCTGACGTTTGAAGCCCCGCGTAGCGGGTGTACCACGTGACTGCTTCAGGAAAGGATTCGCTAGGTTTGAGTGCAGCTCGAAATAAAAGCGGCAGTGAAACACTATGTATTGTCCCTCGCTTTTGTGTTGTTGGGTCCCTTTATTGCGCTGTCTTCGGCATTCGATTCGAGCTTCTTTTTCTGCGATGGAACCAGCAAGAAAGAGGAGATTTTCCCCTGTTTGGGAGCACTTTCAGTTGTTCTCACCTAAGAATGTAAGGCACCTGCAATTACTATGTAATAGATTCCATTAATGAATAAAATAAAATGTGACAACTTTTCTGAATACTTGTAGCTGAAGCATCTGATGTGTTCCAAGGAGCTAAGTTATAATAATAACACCTCAACTATGCTAAGGCACTTTAGAGTCTTGCATGGCAACGAGGAGATATATATCCCATTTATATTCATAGCCCCACACTACACTGTATAGTTGTTTTTTTAACTCTTACATATGCAATTCAATTTAGCTGAGAATGTTGACTTGGCTGAGCACTTTATTATCACATTTCAATACTTTTCAATTCAATAAATTATATTTTTTTAGACTTTGAAAGCCATAGTGGAAAAAAATTGTTTTTAAATAAAAATGAATAAACTCTTTATTTCACCTCCTTATTTAACATTTTCACTTGTTGCATAAGCAAAAGCAAAAAAATAAAATAACACAAAACAATTCATGTTAAAACGCTCTTCAAAATAATATTTTTGTATTCAGAGCATGATTCACATCCCACCATTTTATTGCAAGCACCAAGCATGTTATACATTTTTCTGCCCACATGATGGGGTAGTCGAGCAAATGAATCATCTTGAAGCCCCTATGTGTGTGTGAAGCATTTCCCTGCAGGGCTTCACTGCTTCATGGGGCTTCATTTTGCCATCACTACTTAACATAAACCAACTGGGACGCAATGCATGGACCCACCTGGTCTGAACACACCATAGATGCTCCAGGAACCACATGAAATGACAACGAGACCACAACAGACTGCAAACACAAGGGCTATATATAGGGAACACATGAGGAAAGGTAACAAGCTGAGAACAGCTGACAACACTCAAGGCAAACGAGGTAACAAGGTGTGCGGGGTTAAACAATGACAAGACACAACAAAGGGGCAGTGTCAGAGCTCTGTCAACCAACACACTAGAAACCCAAACTGGGGCATATTCTTCGTACGTCGCTAACTACATCCAAGATCAGATGACACATCCGGGATGAGATAATCGTGCTAACTATGAGCTGGATTATTCGGTTCTTCAAACGCAGCTGTTCTTGACGATTAGTATAGCTGGATTGAGTTATCTGAGATCATTGCGCGTTCATCTGCTGGCTTAAAAGGGAATGTAGGGGAATTTACAGTTAAGACCCGAGGACCAGATATGTTGAATGAAGACCAGGAGTCAGAAGTGCAGTCAACAGAAGAAATTTTAGTGAAGTTTAGTTTGCAGTTTCATCAGCAGAAGCCAGCTTCAGGTCTCACAAGGAGTTCGTAGGCCGCCCCAAATACAATAACATTGTTACAGCAATTATACTCTAACAGAGGGTGCTAACTACGTCAATGATGACGTTTAAATGATTCTGATTGGCTAAGAAAGAAAGAAAGAAAGAAAAACAAAACTAGTAATTTTCCACACAAGAGCAGACAGTCTGAAGCTTATCTTCGTTGATCACGTGGTTGACGGGTTCGTGACGTGGCTTGTCGAGAACAACAAGTTTTATGGTGCCAGCTAATCACCTCACCAATACTGACCATATTAACACACACATACAGCTTCTCCAAGGCTGAACTCGGCTCAGGCTCCAACTCTCAACAGAAACAGTACCCAAAACATTCTGATAACATTCTCTATCTGTTGAGAAGTGCAGACAATATACATCCTTACTCGATGGAAAACTACAGAAAAGTAAAGAAAGGTTTTTAACTAATAAAAAGCCCTAACTTGATTATAAATCACTCTTTACAACTCATTCAAATAAGAAAACGGAAAAGAACATATGAAAAATAAGGCAAAGAAAAGAATATAGGTATAAATAGGAAAAATAAAATAATATATATATATAATGCAAATAGAAGAGACAAGAGATTTTGATTATCCGCCTTCAGTCCCCTCTTTTAGACCAATGTGGGGTCCAATACCACCACGTCTGGTCTATCCAGTGAGATCTCTACGGAAGGCCGGAGTGGTGACGCATGCTTCCCTGACGGGTCACAGTTGTCTCTTCACCTCATCATGGACAAGCCGGATACTAAAAATTCCGGTCCCCATGGCAGGGGCTCTCCAAACTTCCACTCACAACAGGGCATTGAGCTTCTCTCTTGTCAGTTGGTTGTTCAAGCAGTTGGTCAGTTGCAACAGCCTCATCTCCTCCTCCACAGTGTTAATAGTCCTGCAGGCAGATTTAAAGAAATACAAAAAACAAAAACTATCCGGGACAAACAAACACTGGTCATGGCAATTGGAATCCAGCTTAATGAGCTGAAGTTGCTCTGAAACATGTTCACTCCACTGTCGTCTAACCATTGGCCTGTTTGCATAATGAGGGTTTTCTCTGGATAATGTGGGGAGTGACCAAGCCAAAAAGGTCACTGTCTCATTTCCGTCCAAACGATAACATCTATCAATAACCTTACGATACATACTTGGAATTTAATTTAGACCCTCAGTTGAATTTAGGCATGGGTATTTAACCCATGATGGACGGTTATCAGTTATCTCACATTCCCAATTGGTCGAAAAGGCATGAAATCGACCTGTCCAGAGAGAAATTTGAATCCACATCAGGAAAGATAATGCAGTCAATATCAGAACTACGAAAGAGATCGGAATTGCAGAGGTGGTCTAAATAAAAACAATGAAAGAATAGATAACTCCCATAATAATCTGTCTAAGCTTCTAGTTTCCGAAAGTGTCAATCATTTATCAGGCCTTTTTCAAAAACAGAAATAAAAAATGAAACAAATTCAAATAATTCCAAAATTCAAAATCAAATAATAATGATTTCCTTTAAAGTCAATTTTGTTCTCAGTATCTCAGTTTGTTAAATCTGCTTATGCGTTATGACCAAAATCTAAACCCTTTCATTGTCATTTGGCTCATCAGATACCCATTAGGTTTGCTATCTTTCAAATTTGTAATAAGCTGAACAAGAACTGTCAGATTTTCATAATATATTCATTTAAAAATGTTCTTAAATTGATCCAAATTCATATCTGAATTTTTCTGTTCATAACATTCATTTTATTACTTTCACCCTAATTACTTGTCAATGTATTTCTCTATCAAATGTTTAGTCTTTCTGATACCAAAGATATTATCAGCATTGCCTCAATCCCACTTATCTCTACTGTTCTGCAAAAACAAAAATATGATATTAACCTTTATTAATAAAGCACTTTCAACACTTATAATGAATTCTGAAACGTATAGGAAGCCATTGTTGTTAGATAAGCACTGGAATGTGTACTCTCTCTTCTTAGTTAGAAGCCTAGCAGCTGAATTCTGAACGAGCTGCAGGAGAGAGAGACCTGACTCACACCCAGATACATTATAATTCAAACGGCATAAAAGCACAACTTTCTCCATGTCATAAAAACAGAGGATAGACTTCAACTTAGATATAGAGCTAAGATGATTAAAACTCTTTTTAACAAATTCATTAATTTGACGATCAAATTTGAGCTCCGAGTCAAAAATGGCTCCTAGATTTTTCAAACTATAAAGATTTTTCCCTGAAAGGAATCCCAGGCAGTCAATGACATCATAAAGACATCCCTTATTACCAAATAAAATAAACTCAGACTCATTCAGCTGGAGAAAATTATTAGCCAGCACTTAACTCTATCTAAACATTCAAACAAAGATTGAATGGATACTTGATAATAAATGTGAGAGTCATCAGCATACAAATGATAATGAGTGGCATATTTTTCAAAGATCACTGCCAAAGGAAGCATATAGAGGGAGAACAAAACTGGTTCCAAAATTGAGCCATAAGGGACCCCATACAAGAGAGGGGTAACGGATGAAAAGAAAGTCCCAGGATTGACTAAAATAAGTCCTATCTTTTAGATATGAGTAAACACATTCCAGGGCTAAACCCTCAATGCCAACCAAATCCCAAAGACAATCAATGAAAATCTTATGGTCAGCGGTATCAAATGAAGCAGTTAGATTTAACAGTAATGAAAAACAACACTCTTTCTAAAATCCACACTAGGTAGAATTTAATTTGTGTTGGGCTAGAAACATACTGTAAAAAATCAAAAGGCTCTAATAAAGGTACAAAATCTTTCGCCAAGGGCTTTAAAGGACCACAAACATGTATGTTGAAGTCTCTCAAAATTAAAAATATTGTCAAAAGAAGGGACCATAACCAATAAAAGTTCAGAGAACTCATGTATAAAATCCCCCTTCCTGTTTGGAGGTCTATATATTAGGGCAGATAACAGATTTAAACGAATTCAATATTATTAACTGAGTTTCAAACCTTCTAATTACTCAGTAAGTAAATGTTCTGCCCTTGAGTTTATCTTTAAAAATATTACTTGTGCTTTAATCCCTAAGTCACACAGACAGTCTCATAGCTGCTGTTTCATTAACCCTTTGTATGAATGGCTGATCTAATGTCATGCATCCACTTAATGGATGAAAATCAATAAAAACTTTTTACAAGTTAGTTTCACTCCTTTGATCGCCCATCGGCCTTCATAAATGTGAGGGTGCTCTCTGGATAATTTGGAGGGTGACTTTAGCCAATGTGTCACACTATCTCTGCCGTCAAGTCTTATAACGTCAAGTCTATAACACTCGGATCACTCATAGTTGATAGTATTTAAATTTAGACCCTCAGTTGAATTTAGACAAGGGTTTTAAACCCCATAATGGACGGCAATCTTCAGCTTCACAATTTCAACTTACACAATTATTTAAACTAATCCAGAGAATAACTTGAAATTAAGATCATAAATGACCAAAATTAGTTATATTTACCACTAGCAGACCGAGCTGGATATTCAGTCCAATTAAAGCTCGTCCCATGTTTTGTATCGTCGTTTCATCAGATCCCATCAGAATTATCAGCTTCTGTATAGATTGTCAATTCACTTAACCCATCTGTAATGATCAAACACTCATTCCAGTGGTTAATGACACATATTCACATTATGAGGACATACAAAAGTCACACACACTCAGACATGAATACAAATCGCTCATATTCAAGGTTTACTTCTGTTATTTATTCTACAAAGATTTAAGCTTTAAAATCTTCTCTAGGTTTAACTTATTCAGTTTAAAAGCATGTCTGTTTATACTTGTTTTTAGAAAAGTTTGCTAGGTTGTTTTAGTTCCTTTATCAGTTTGATAACAGAGTGCCATCCGTGTCTCCACTCACAATCTCTCTCTCAGCCAACAGTTTTCCTCAGCAGTCTAAGACTGTAACTTTTTGGCAGAATGCAATAGTAAATTATTTGCCATTTAGAAACCATAATCATTCACAAATTTCTTAAATGTAAATATTTAACTCTCAATTAGACATTTTGATAATCTCAAATAAAGTATGCTAGGAGCATTACTAAGTTTACTTTTAGTTTAAAAATTCACTTAACCTTTGTTATCCAGACCATCTCTTTAATTTGTAAAAATGCTCTTCATCTTTAGTCACCACCATGTCTAACGACCTGCAGGAGTGAAAACTATGATAGAGACATATTAGTTCAGTTTCACTATTTTCAGTTCTTTCCCATAAGCCAACAACAAAAAAAAAATGTTCTTGATGTTATAAAGTTTTGTTATGGTCTCCACAACAACTGAAGGTCAATGTGTGTGCAGTCTATGGCACCAATCACATTAGGGTGATATTTACTGGCATGGTCATGATTTCATAATTTCTATGATCAATTATAATGTATCTGCAATAGCGAAAAAGCTCTCTTTAACAACTTGGGTCTTAAGTGGCTTGGAAAACCACAAAAAACACCCAAAACTGCTTGAGTGCCAGGTCAACTTTGCGAATGGCACGACAGACAGCACTTTCACAATGTTCTCCGCATCTCCAACAGTGTAAAGGAACGTGCCACTCGCAAAGTAGCGCAAGGCAATACACACAGTTTGAGCTGTTGTTAACGCCCGACTACGACTAATTGTATCTAAATTAACTAGATACATTATACCCTCACGTGAAAAACTATATATATATATATATATATATATATAATTTATTTATTTATTATTATAATAATAATTAATAAATATTTTATATTGCACCTTCAGCAACAGTTTTCTCTCGTAAAAGCAGACAGGACATGCTGCGACAAACTTCCCATTTCCGCTTATAAAGCCGTGATCTAATCCTGCCATCATGAAGTAAGCTGATCCCGAGCAGGTTCAATTCAGCGGACCTGTTACTATGACAACAAGTCCCGGATGAGCATCAAAGAACCGAACAATCCAAGATCATGCGAAATCGTCAACAATCTAATGCAGCTAAGCGAGTTAGCGAGGTACGAAGAATATGCCCCAGCAGGAGTGACAGAACCCTAATACTGATGATACTCAGCTCTATATTTCTTCTCATCCTGATGAAACATACCAATTTACTAAATTAACAGAATGCATAACTGATATAAAAAAGTGGATGACTAATAACTTGCTACTTCTGAATTCTGAAAAAACAGAGATTCTAATTATTAGAACAAAAAAAGTTGGGTGTGCTCTTTGATACCACTCTCTCATTTGAGAGCCAAATTTCTAGCATCTGTAAATCGTCATTCTTCCATCTTAAAAATATATCCAAATTGCGACATATGCTCTCAAAGACAAATGTAGAAAAGTTAGTTCATGTGTTCATGTGTTCATGTGTTCATGCGTTCATGAGATCAAGGTTCAAGGCTCAAGGCTTATTGTAATGCTCTACTGGGTGGTTTTCCTGCACGCTTAATAAATTCCAGCTGGTCAAAAATGCAGCAGCTCGAGTTCTTACTAGAACCAGGAAGTATGAACATATTAGCCCAGTTCTGTCAAACCTGCACTGGCTTCCTATTAAACACAGTATGCATTTTAAAATCTTGCTAATTACTTACAAAGCATTAAATGGTTTAGCTCCACAGTACTTGAGCGATCTCTTAACACATTATAGTCCTTCACGTCTATTGCGATCCCAAAATACTGACCAGCTTATAATACCTAGAATATCAAAGTCAACTGCTGGCGGTCGATCCTTTTCCTATTTAGCTCCTAAACTCTGGAACAGTCTTCCTAATACAGTTCGGGAAGCAGACACACTCTGTCAGTTTAAATCTAGACTAAAAACACATCTCTTCAACCTGGTATACACATAACACATTATACATACATTTTTAATCCAAATCATGTAAAATGATTGTTAGGCTGCATAATTTAGGTCAGCCGAAGCCGGAACATTCCCATAACACCTGATGTACTCGATACATCAGAAGAAGAATGGCATCTACGCTGATATTATTCTCTGTTTATTCCGAGGTTACCGTGGTCAGCCGGATCCGGGCCGTATCCAGATCAGATGAAGGACCTGCACTTGGACACGAGCACAGCACTGCACTGAAGTGTCTGCAGAGACCCTGACTCTACTAGACCCTCCCCTGTGTAGATCATGAACCCATCTCCAATCGGACCAAATTAGACTTGATATTAGACTTGAATTGTTATCAATATAAAAATCAAACTATCAATCAATAATCAAAACCTAACACTTAATATTCATCAATTGTATAAATTTGTCTGCTCTCTTAAGGCTGCCGTTCAGCCAAACAAACTTTTATTATGTTTTCATGTGACCACTGTAAAGCTGCTTTGAAACAATCTGTATTGTAAAAAGCGCGATATAAGTAAAGGTGACTTGACTTGACTAGTTGTAGGTGTTACATATGTGAGAGAGTCGATGTCTCTTTTGATGCAACACATTTAATGAGGCTGGGGTCGTGTTCCCATAACTGCAAAGAAAGATCACAGTGTAAACTCAAATGAAAACCGGAGCATCTCAATTGCTGTGTGTCATCTACTGCAAGTATAGAGACTACAGCAAGTCCATTATTGGCAAAACTGTCAGAGAAACTCCAGGCAGTGAATTAATTTCCCATCTTGCCACGTCCTTTTATATCATCTCAAACAGCCGTGTGTAATTAGCTAGGTATAAACGTGATGCCATAGATTCCAAGATGGTGGGGTGTGCCCACGCAGGGGCTTCTCTCTCTCCCAATGGATTGGTGTTTTTGTGTTTTTCGTTGTGTAAATCACAGTGTTTTTGTACATCCTTGTCGTGTCCGTTCGTCTGCAAACACAGCTACAGACGTGAGTTCCTGCTCGAGGTTGGAAAGACTACAGTCTTCAATCCAAGCTTGGCGCTCGTACAAGATCTGCGGGATCATGGCCTTCTCCAGGGGCCTACTCAATCATCACCCCCCACGACTGCACCTCTCCCACAGTGGAGGTGCCACAATCGGGGTGAGAGGAAACAGAAGAGGGGGAAGCGCGGAGCTATCCGTGTCAGGCTAGCGGCAAACCCACACAAGCCTGCTATCCCCACCATCATTCTGGCTAACATACGCTTGTTGGATAATAAACTGGACGATCTTCGTCTTCTTTGCTCTACTCAGAAGACTGAAAGAGACTGTTGTGTTTTTGTGTTCACAGAAACATGGCTTAACAACAATGTTCCGGACTCCGCCATTCAGCTCGATCGGCTCACATGCCATCGAGCGGACAGAGAGCTCGTCGAAGGAGGTAAGACCCGCGGCGGCGGACTCTGTGTTTACACCAATAGTGCGTGGTGCCGAGATGCTTTTGTGGTCTGCAAACACTACTCACCCCTAGTGGACTTTATGATTATTAAGTGTCGGCCGTTTTACCTACCGCGGGAATATACAGATATTATACTTGTTGCTGTATACACCCCCCCCCCAGCTCCAACAACAACAACAGCAGTGAGACACTGAATAATCTTTATCAACACATTAGCGAGCAGCAGACAGCCCACCCGGATGCTTTTCTCATCTTGGCTGGAGATTTCAAGAGTGTCACCAGCACATTGATTTCCCAACACGTGGAAACATCACTCTGGACTTTGTGTACACTACACAGAGAGGAGCTTACAAAGCCCTCCCCCTTCCCCCTTCCCCACCTTGGTGCTTCAGATCACATCACTGTTATGCTAATACCAGCATACAGACCACTTGTGAAAGTCACCAAACCAGTCCAGAAACAGATTCAAGTCTGGCCTGAAGGGTCATCAGAGGCACTTCAAGACTGTTTCGACACCACTGACTGGGACATGTTTAAACAGGCTGCAACTTACTATAACACCACAGACCTCCAGGAGTACTCAGAGAATCCTGAGTACTCCCCCCTGTGGCAGGGGATTCAGACCCTCACAGACTACAAACCCCCTACACAGACGTGTGACAGCTCCATCCCTCTGCTGAATGAGCTGAACACTTTTTTCGCTTGCTTTGAGGCACACAACAGCACCACTGCACAGAAGTCACCACCTCCTCCCGATGACCAGATGTTGTCACTGCCCAGGGACAGCATGAGAAGATCCCTCAGTAGGGTCAACGCACGCAGAGCTCCAGGTCCTGACAACATTCCTGGACATGTGTTGAGAGACTGTGCAGAGGAACTCACTGATGTCTTCACAGACATCTTCAACATCTCACTGAGTTAAGCTGTTGTCCCCACATGCTTCAAAACAACCACCATCATTCCAGTCCCAGTCGCACTTACTCCCATCCTTATGAAGTGCTTTGAGCAGCTAGTCATGCACCACATTAAGGCCACGTCCACACGATGCCGGCGCGGTCCTTATCCGATCTTTTTTTTCCTCGTTCAAAAAAAAAATCTGCGTCCACACGATACCACTACAACCGACTGAATCCGGTGTAGTTTATATGCCAGACCAGTATGGGGCGCTGTAATTCTGCCTCAGATAATACACTATGCACAGAGAAGAAGACTTTGAGCATGCGCATTGTTGTTGCTGTTAAGTGTTGCCAGATTGATATTTACCTTTTTTTTCACGTCCGACCGGGAAATCATGCCTTTTAGCTGGTTGATAAAATTTGGGATGGTTTTTGATGCATAAAATCGCTCAACATTTTTCATGATTGATAAGAGTACGCACTTTGGGCTGGTATTTTTTTAAATTGGAGGGTTTTAAGCTGTAGCTGCGCTGGAATCTTCAGTCCAATCTGGCAACACTGTTGCTGTTACTGTGACGCAGCCGACACGTGATGTGATGACATCATCGGTAAACAAAAAATATACGGATTGGCCGTCCACACGATACCGCAAGGGTGTCGGATTCAGATCTATCCACTTTAGGACCCGGTATAAAAAGTGAGCGGATTCAGTCTCCCAAATCGCCGGATGCGTGTGGACGAAACGCCAATCCGATAAGAAATGTATGCGGATGCAGTGATCCGCGTCTCCGTGTGGACGGGGCCTAAGTCTGTCCTCCCCCCCTCCCTGGACCCCTACCAATTTGCATATCGGTCTAAACGCTCGCCCGATGACGTCTTCGCCACTGCCGTCCATTCAGCACTCACTCACCTGGACAATAAAGACACTTATGTAAGAATGCTGTTCATAGATTTTAGTTCAGCATTCAATACAATCATCCCTCAACAACTAACTCAAAAACTGTCACAGCTGGGACTCTGGGATTCTGATTGTCTAAGAAAGAAAGAAAAGATAAGATCCTTTTGAGTCCTGAAGCTTCTGCTGATGAAACTGCAAACTAAACTTCACTAAAATGTCTTCTATTGACTGCACTTTTGACTCCTGGTCTTCATTCAGCATATCTGGTCCTCGGGTCTTAAATCCCTACACTGAGGAGAAGCTCTTTTGAATTTTGAGGATGGAACCAGCCAAGAAAAGAGAAAAGAGGCCGTTCGGAAATCTGTCAGCATTTTCAGGTTGTATCAACAAATAAAGTAAGCTCATTGTTGTTGTTATTATTATTAATATCAAGAATTATATTGTAGAATAATAAATAATTATAAGAATTAGGCTTATTCAATGTATAATAAAATATGTTAAATAATAGGCTTAGCCTATATAATGTATATGAAAAAATACAATACATTAATACGTCACCTCCTTCTTTAGGTTGAATGCCTGATTTGTTCTCAACATTTTCTTATAATAACTTCCTCAATGTTGAGACATTCGAGAGCTAAACATGAGAACACATCTTGTGAAAGTGACCAGCTACTTGCAAACAAGGTATAACACTTCTGATCTTTAGTTTTTTGTCCATTGCTGTTTTTGTCCATTGCGACTTCAAAGAGTTCGTAGGTTTGTTGGATCCAACCGACACTCTTCCATCCCGCCAGGCATTAAAGAAAATGGTGGAGGAGAAATACAAAGAGGCCAAAGAGAAGGCAAAAGAAGAGGTGAAAAAGGCCAAAGCTGTAAGCCTCACATCTGATATGTGGACATCTCTTCATACGGATGCATATCTGGCAGTGACAAATCATTTTATAAATGAAAATGATCAACTGTCCACAGTTTTATTGGGGGTTGGAACATTTTCAAAAAGCCACACTTCTGAAAATATATCAGAAGTGAAGTCAGCTTTGATGGAGGAGTGTGGCGTTCAAAACAAGGTTAGGTTTCTGGTAACTGATGCTGCTGCCAATATGATTGCCTGTGCCTTTCCTGAAGCGCCACACCAACGGCACAGCACATGCCTTCAACCTGCCGTGAAGAAGGCAATAGAACAAACACAAGGATTGGAGGACATTAGACTAAAGGCACGGAAGATTGTGGCCCATTTCAAGTCTAGCACAACAGCAAGAGAGAGATTATTGGTTTTACAAAATCAGATGGGCAAACCAACTCATAAGTTGATTCAGGAGGGGGATACTCGTAGAACAGCACATATGCCATGTTAGAGCGTCTCTTTGCTCAGAGGGAGCCAGCAGGTGCTGCTGAAGACAAACCTCACACCTTTGACTTCAGAAGAGAACCAGAAAGTAAATGAATGTCTTGGTGTAATGTGTCACTTCAATGAGGCTTCCACTGAACTGTCAGAAGAGAAGAGAGTGTCGGGGTCAAAGGAGATTCCTCTTGTAAAAATGCCGAGGCATGCAATCAGAACAAAGATCTCACAGGTTCATGATGAGACGGCTGTGCAATTGTGCAACAACCTCATGACACTTCTTTCTGAAAGGATGTGTACATATGAGACTATGAGCGGCAGGACTCTTGCAACTCCTCAGTGATCTAAATATTCCCCGCACAGAAGATCCCCTGCATTTCTGGGCGACCCAAAAGTGTGTATATCCACATCTTCATCATCTTGCCCTGGAATTTGAATGCACTCCTGCCTCCTCAGTCCCATGTGAGAGAATACTTTCAAAGGCAGGAGAAGTAAACAAAAAAACAAATAGACTTCAGTCCCGCACTGTTGAACAAGTTCTGTTCCTTAATAAAAATCTCTGATTTCTTCAATTTCCCATAAAATAAAAACTCCCAGTTCTCAAGCACTTCTCCATTCCACAATTCACGAGTTCACACTTACGAATGATTCAGGAGCAATGAATGGTAAGCGTATTTGGCGAGCTGTCCGAGGAGAGGGCTCCGAGCTCGGTATTAGCCCGAACCTGGAGCACTCCCCCCGTATCCTGATTTGATAAGAACAAATAAGTGTGAGGAGATGGGGTGGTGGAGGGATGCCGAAGACTGTCAGAGCTGTAGGTGAGTCAAGCGTGTCTATATATACGTACTTCCTCTCCTGCTGATAGGATGAGGAGTAATTGCTGATGACGTGTTGATTGTATTAATCATTTGAACGTGTTCCTCCCGAACTTTGTTAATAAAACATCATTTATTTTATTTTATTTTGATTATTTTGGCGTACATGAGTCTTGCCTATGAATTCTTAGGTTTAGGAATTGTGATGGAATTTTATAGATGATATGTTTTCTCTTGACATTATTTATTATTGTGTGACATTAATTGTATTTTTATTCTGTAGTAAGTAAAATATAATAAGTCTGAAGAAATACACTTGAGGTATAGAGAGGGTAATGTGTTCCTGATAAGGAATGGAAAATAACAACTGAGTCTTTAGCCTTGACTAGAGATATAAGTGTCGAAGCGGCCCTCCCTTCTTTGTCACACTCTGCAGGGCAACTCGAATGTCTGTATGACTGTGGCCTTTTCTCATGAGAAAATAAACCTTTTTCAATTACAATTGGGATATTTGTCTCTTATTCAGAACTAGTAAAAGATTTTGCCACCACAATTTGGCGCTGCGAGCAGGGTTCCTTGGTTGTGTCTTCTGGACCCGGAGCGGACGGTGACTGGCCATCCTGGATCAAACAGGTTCAGCCCTACCTCGCAAAGGTTGAGAGAGAGGGGCCGACCGCAGGGGTCTAGGGGACACACCACTGGAACCAGAAAAGAACAGAAGTGGCAACGGGGTTTGGTCTGGTAAGAGACAAATCAGTTTATTTAACAAATTTGTGAATTTGGACTGTTTTCGAAAAAGGATAAAATACCGGTAGGGAAAGATCTGTGATTTTTGTTCTCTGTGGCAGGAGCTGCTGAGGTTGAACGGCCAAGATCTCGTCCTGTCCAATACAGGGGAAAATTGGTTTCTGCTGAGGCAGAGGTAAAATTCGAGAAAGAGTCTCGTCCTGTCCAATACAGGGTAAAATTGGTCTCTCTGGAGACGTCCGGAGTTATATAGACGCGTCGAAATTGCCACAAGAGAGAGAGCAAAAGTCATGGGGAAATCCCAAAGTAAAATTTATAAATATGATACAGCTGTGTTTCGTCAAATGAGTGAATGGGATAAAATGTATGAGAAGTAATTAAGTACCATGACTTTCCTGAATATGAACCTTAAGCATGAGGCTAAAAATGGTGAAATATTCTGTTGAGAACAGGAGTGAAAACAGAATGAATGTTATGGGAAACATTTGTGCGCTGACTGTGAACCGGCGATAGAATGCTGGAAAGAGAGAGCAGAGCGCAGGGAGAGAAAAAACAATGCAGAAAGAATTAACAGGTGAAAAGGGGGGAAAAGAAAAAGAGGTTGAGGTAGAAAATAAGGGTGAAGAAAGACCTAATGCACCAACACCTACTAACCTTTTTCGGGGTCGAACCCTTTTGGGGGGTTTAACCCTGTTTATCGTTTTAATCCTTTTTCTGTTTATTCTGTGGCTGAGCTGCATGCGCTGAAACTGAACCCAGACCTCGACTGCTCTCCACCAAGACAACCAGCACCAGCCCAAGGAGAAGAACAGAACGCAAGCGTCCTTTCATGGAGAGTCCCAACAGCTGAGCGAGAGGGAGCAGCGGGAGAAATCTCAAGTGATGCATCCTACGAGCCTGAGTCAAGTTTGAACTGAACCTGAGAACCCGATGAGTGGCCAGAACTACAACAACCAACGCATGAATCAAACAATGGGCAGACAGAGAGGCAGAAGAGAAGAGGAGAAAAAATTGTCTGTGCCGCTGATTGTTTTCTGCTATCTGTGAAACTCTGCAACTGACTGGCACAAAGTGAGTGGTGCTCAAACACTGCGAACAGGAGGAAGTCACCGGACTGGGGAAATGAAGTGAACACAGAGTATCGACAGAGGTAAAGAACCAGGCTTGAACCAGGCCTTTATGAGACTAAAGATCACACTAACAGTGAAACCACAGTACATCGACTGGCAGAATGGACGAATTGAGACTGTCCTAAACTGTGTGCGGCATGCGCAAGAACAACAGATAAAGAAAAGACAAAGAACTGCAACATGCTTTCACTCAAACAAGATCACAAGGGGCAGAGACATCAGCCAACAGATACAACAGCAGGAAGAGACAGAAGAAGAGGAGATGGCAGTTCTGGCTGTAAAAGTGTGCAAAGAAGATGGACATTGGGCAGGTGACTGTCCGAACACCACACAGGTGAACTGAGAGAAAGAAGACGGAGAGCAGGGAGGAGGAGGTCTGGAGCGCAGCCAGCTACTACAGATAAGGGAAGTGCACATTTTTAATACCACACACACACATACACTGATACTGCTCTCTGCAATGAAGAATCTGCTTGCAATGTTTATTTCAAGTCTGATGCCAAATGGCAAATATAGAGGGTTTTTTTGTCTTTGTTTACCAAGATACTCTCTTTTAATAGAGAGAACACAAGTAAATAATGGTAGATTATTGTGGATAGAGAAGTGTTATACGACCATGTGACATGCAGTGTTTACTGGGAATGTCTGATAAACTAACCTGTCCGTTTCTGATACAGGACATGATAGATTTGCTGAAAGGTTCATTGTACCTCTAAATTGTGCGACAGAAACAGGGCGCACGTTAACGAGACTTAATGTCAGAGACTTCGAATGGGATTAATCAATTTGTTAAAGAGTAAAGGGTTTAAAAATGCTATAATGACTTCTGCTGAATTACACTGCACATCACTTGTCGTGGTCGATAGAGACAACATTTATGAACATGAATGGTTGGTAGAACCAAATAGTGAGACTTTTAATTTTAACTATATGTTATAAAGAATGTTTGGATATGTGCTCTCTGTAAGCTTGACAGAGCAGAAATGACCTTTTTTTATCTGATGACCGGATCAGTTCCACATGTATATTTGGCTAAAACCCAAAGTAACCGTGGTCTGAGTTAGGGCCTTTTATGGGAAAAAAAAAAATAACAATAATAATTAGTGAATTTGGATATTGGACAGAAGTGAGTCAGGGCATAGAGTTCATCAAGAGCTTGAATGAATGTTAAACTGTTGTGACGAAAAAGTCCAGACTGTGAGAATGATTGTTCACATTGAAGATAGTGCTGAAGAGCTGCTGCACTGCTGACATTAGAGCAGAGGAGATCGATCCAGCTCTGAACACAGTACCTTCAAAATTATGGGAAAAACATTAATATGATGTGGGTTTCATTGTGGGGAACCAGTTAAAATGTTTTAAAAGTCTGATTATTGCCATGAGGTTTTTAGGTTTAGATTGGGCACTCAGTCTTGAACCTCTGACTCTGACCCCAGCCACAGCTCTTTACTGTATGTTGATAATCTTTTAATTTGTGCATGTGATGAACTAACATGTGTGTCTGACAGTGTTGCCCTCCTGAAACGTTTAGTGAAAGAGGGTCACAAGGTCAGTCAGTCTAAGATGGAGTTTGTGTAACAGGAAGTGACCTTTTCCCTAATGCCAACATGGCATTGTATGGCATGGCGTTGAGCCATGTTATAACGCCAAACAGTAAATCTCTGTCTGACAAAGAGCGCAAGCTATCAGAGAAGTAAAAAAAGACACACGATTAAAATTCTGGGGATGTGTTAATATTGGAAAAACAGTTATTCCAAATTATGCGATTGTGGAAAATCATGTAAGAGCATTGACTGTGAAAAAAAAAAAAAACGGGTTAATATTATAAGACAAATGAACATGGTCTGTTGAGAAAAGCATTTGTCTTTGAGGGAGAGACTGTTTCAGTGGAATGGCACTCTGTTATTGAAATGATAATGAACCAAAACAACCTAACTAACTGTTCTAAAACAAATTATGATTCATGTCTGAGTGTGTGTGAGTGACTGCACTTTATGTTTTGTATGTCCCAATAGTGTCATTAACCTCTGGAATGAGTGTTTTATCATTACAGATGGTTAAAGTGAAGTGACAAACTTTACAGAAGCTGATAATTCTGATTGGATCTGATGAAAAGACGATATAGAACATGGGACGAGACTGATTATCCAGCTCTGTCTGCTAGTGGTAAATATGACGAGTTAATTTCAGTTATTCTCTGGATTAGTTTAAATAATTGTGTAAGTTGAAATTGTGAAGCTGAAGATTGCCGTCCATTATGGGTTTAAAACCCTTGTCTAAATTCAACTGAGGGTCTAAATTTAAATACTATCAACTATGAGTGATCCGAGTGTTATAGACTTGATGTTAGAGAAAATGACGGCAGAGAAAGAGTGACACATTGGCTAAAGTCAACCTCCAAATTATCCAGAGAGCACCCTCACATCTATGAAAGGCCAGTGGTCGAACAAAGGAGAAAGTTTTATTTATTTTCATCCATCAAATGGATGCATGACATTAGATAAACCTGGCGACAGATTGAGAACTGTGGCATTAAGAGAATTTGTGAGTTGAGATTATGATTTGACGTTGTTTGTCTGGATGCCCTTGATCAAGTCTGTACACCAAGACCTGACTTGACGAACACACCACTAGATAACTGTGAGAACGTTTTGTTCGTAGATGGCTCTGCCTCTAGAGACAAAACAACAGGCCTCAATCGAGCAGGCTATGCTGACTGAGTTTGACGTGACAGCTTCAGGGCCATTGACCTCGAACTACTCGCCGACAGCAGAGCTTGTGACCTTAACCAAAGTGTGCAAATTAATGGAAGACAAATATATGATGATTTAGATGGATTTTAGTTATTCTTTTAGGGTGATGTATGACTTTGGGGCTATATGGAAACACTGGGAACAGTTTTATTTTATTTAATATTATTTGATGGTTGACCCATTCTTCATGCTCAATTAGGGTCAAATTTGATAGGTTTTAAATGCGCTGCGCACACTAACACAAAAGACTTTATTTCTACAGGTAAAACAGAGCAGACGCAGACAATGGATGAGGAATTCAACATGTTAACTAAAACTAACCTTGACTCTTTCCACTCTTTAAAGAGAATGCCTTTTTCAACAGAAGGAGAGAGAAAGCCGTTTTGAGGAGATCCGGCTGTAATATTAAAGACAGCGTTCGGTTGATGGCAAAACACTGTTTATCCCAGAGAATTGTTCAAACATTATGCTAAATTGACACATGGGTTAGACCATGTATCAAAAGGAGGAATGGGACAATTAATAATACAGTTAACCAATTTGTGGTATATGACAATGAGATAAAAAAGAAAGAAAAAGGCCAGAACAATTCTGAGCCCATTTGAGATATTAGTTGGAAGAACCCCATTAATTATTGAAGGGAGCAAGAAACAGGTGCCATCATCCGAATCGTGAACTGTGATTGTTGAACTGTCGTAAAGAAATGTATTTTCTGCTGGCTAACATCTGTGTGCAGGTAAAAGCAGCTCAGGGGAAGACAGCTGAGATCCCGCTCCATGACCTCAGACCAGGAGATCTCGTGGTGATAAAGGATCTGGGGAGAAAGAGCAGGAAGGCAAAGAGGTGGCTGGGCCCGTTTCAAGTGCTACTGACGACGCAGACGCAGTGAAGGTCGCAGAGAGAGCCACGTGGGTTCACGCTAGCCATTGCAAGAGCCACCTGCAGAGGGAGAAGGGGAATCGAAGGAGTAGAAACCACAGATTTCAATAACAGCTTATGTCTACGTCTCACACAGACTTCACTTCTGTTATCTAAACAAGCAAGGACGTCCCGGAGGAGGAATCAAAGTCAAAACAGCCAGAGTGGTGGGAATCAAGATAACCGAAATGGATGCCGCACCGAGACCTTGGCACCCGTTCAGACACCCAGGGCTGTGCGGCCTGAGAGGCACCACATGTATTCTGACTGTGATATCAATAATGATCTGTACTATAATTCTATATGCAACAGGGGCCATCGATCAGACCAAAGAGACCAACGACACCGCTCTGAGCAGCAACAACACACCATCGCGGGAGGAGTCACGCTGGTGGAGGGGTCTGAAGTAAGATTTGAGTGTAATCCCTATGAGAAGAACTGCATTAACTGTATAAAAGTCAGCTACTGGGCCAGGTATGGCCAAGTGTATTTTTGCAGACACCCATGGAAATGGTCTGATGTGGTGGCCTACCACGAACCAACGACTTATGGGACTGATGAGAGATTCAGAGTGAGCAAGAAAGGGTGGGCTGGAAACAGAGACAATCGAGGAGGAATGGTGGTAGCGGTGAAAGGAGTAAGACTATCTGATGAAGGAATGTACTACTGTGGAATCGACAAAAGCGGAACAGATTGGCAACAACAAATCTATCTGAAGGTAGGACCAAAGGCTCCCAGCGCTGCGGGACCTCTGGTTGAACCAGGAGACTTAAGTAAACATGACTGGCTAGTGGGCCGTAGAGAACAACGGACCGGAACTACTTCCGTAGTAAGCAATGTGAAAAATGACAACACCATGAACTGTTCAATGACTTGTCTGGGACAAGAACTGTCATCTTCACTTGTCCTTTCAACAAACCGAACGACACTTCAGCAGCATCAGTCTGGGTTTTTCCTACTGGAATGCCACAACGGGTAGCTATGAACAAGACCAATGGTTTGGAATGGACTGTCTTAGAAATAGCAAACAGTACTGAAAATGCTTTGGGTCTGATTAATGATGAACTAGCACAAATCAGAGATGCTGTAATACAGAACAGATTGGTGTTAGATATGTTAACTGATGAGAAAGGAGAGGTATGTAAGAGGCTAAGTACATCCTGCTGTTTTTACATCCCAGATTACAGTGACAACGTAACAAATGTAATTGATCACATGAGGATGACCGTAAAAGAGCCACCAAGAGTTGATAGCCAATGGTTCGAATGGTTTACTTACTTGTGATAGCATTTGATCTTGATAGTAATTCAATGTGTTTCAGCATTTGTGCAAAGAACTGTGACCAGCACAGTTTCGTATCAAATGATTTCTAATGTCTGTATAAACGACAAGATGATGATGATGTGAGGATGGTACTGACATGAATTAATCGAATTATGGTATTTTCTATCCTGAATATATATATAATTGCTTGATTATACCAAGGGGACTTTCCCTACAAAAACAGCCTTAGCATTTCTTCCTTCTCAAATTCAAGTGAGATGATTTATATGAAAATCAGAGAATAGATGTAAAATTCTGAATATTATTTAGTTATCAATGAATGATAAAAAGGGAGGAATTGTGATGGAATTTTATAGATGATATGTTTTCTCTTGACATTATTTATTATTGTGTGACATTAATTGTATTTTTATTCTGTAGTAAGTAAAATATAATAAGTCTGAAGAAATACACTTGAGGTATAGAGAGGTAATGTGTTCCTGATAAGGAATGGAAAATAACAACTGAGTCTTTAGCCTTGACTAGAGATATAAGTGTCGAAGCGGCCCTCCCTTCTTTGTCACACTCTGCAGGGCAACTCGAATGTCTGTATGACTGTGGCCTTTTCTCATGAGAAAATAAACCTTTTTCAATTACAATTGGGATATTTGTCTCTTATTCAGAACTAGTAAAAGATTTTGCCACCACAGACTAAAGCTAAAGTTTATGTAAATTAGGCTGCATGTGTTGATCAAAGCAGATTCATGCAAATGTTTCTTTCCAACTTAATTTGTCCCATTTATTATTTTGTTTCATAAATTCATTAATAGGTTCATTTGTTCACATGTTGTGAGTAGTCTACTAAATAAACAAATAACTTTTGTATTGCTTTTCTGGATTTCTCAAAGTGAATTGTAGGTTGAATACATATGAATGAAAATGAATGGGTCATCTGGCACAAGCGGCTCTTCAGCTTTTGACCACAGGAGTGTTAGTGTGCGCCGTGTTGAAAAGCTGCGAGTAATGAACCTTTTTACGACACAGTTGAGAGGAAAGCCTCGGTGCTTCACAACGCTTCATTTCACATTCACTAGCATATATCACACAGATTGTGAATTATGTAGCAACGTTAGTGTGATTTAGAGCTCATTTCGGTCATTCCTGGATAAAACAAGTGAAGGAAACTCGTAAAATGTCCCTGGGTGTCCCAAGGTTTCAGTAAATGTCTGACGGATGCCGCCATGTTTCTCTCATCCTGAAGGACCTAAAAACGAACAGCGCGACCTCAAATATTGCCTGAGTAAAATAATGCCGCAAAATATGCGAAAATAGTTTTAATAATAGATAATAATAATTTTCAAACTATATTTGCGCCAGCCGAGAGTGTGAATGGCTGTGGTGAGTGAGCGCTCCACGAGAAAAATATATTGCATTAATTATATCACCATTTTATGGGCTACATATGAGTGTTTAGAATTATATTGTATGATTTCGGTTGGAGCCACTGTTATATGTATTGTAATATTAAGTGTAATTCCCCCCTCATTATAGAGCATGTGCGAAGGTGATATTGTGAACCTAACAACACTGTTCTGTGTTATTAACAGAATAAAATAAGAGATCTTGAGCGCGAATTGGTGTTTGAGTCTTTTCAACAAAACACAACGTAGAGACAACACGGTTACGCTATTATTTATTTGCAAAACATACAATACAAGCTAGACTGGGGAAAAAAGTGAAAATATAACCCCTGTGATGGCAAAATCTTTTATCAGTTCTGAATAAGAGACAAATATCCCAATTGTAATTTAAAAAGGTTTATTTTCTTGCAAGAAAAGGCCACAGTCAGACATCCGAAGCTGCCCTGCAGAGTGTGACAGAGAAGGGAGGATCGCTTCGGCACTTATATCTCTAGTCAAGGCTAAAGACTCAGTTGAAATTTTCCATTCCTTATCAGGAACACATTACCTCTCTATACCTCAAGTGTATTTCTTCAGACTTATTATATCTTACTTTCTACAGAACAAAAATACAATTAATGTCACACAAAAATCAATAATGTCAAGAACCAAAATACAATATATATATATATATATATATATATATGAAGGAAAAAGAAAACATCATTTTAAATGCATCATTTTACTATAAATACATCATTTTACTAAATAATATTCAGAATTTTAGTCCTTTCATTACATCTATGCTCTGATTTTCATTTAAATGATCACTCGAATTTTTGAAAGAAGAAATGTTAAGGTTGTTTTTGTAAGGATAGTCCCCTTGGAATAAGCAAGCAATTATATATATTCATGATATAAAATATACCATAAATCGATTAATTCATGTCAGTATAATCCTCACTCATCGTCATCATCATGTTCATCTTGTCTTTGATACTTGTTAGGAATTTCATTCTCTTAATCAGACATTAGAAGCATTTGATACGAAACTGTGCTGGTTACATTTCTTTGCACTAATGCTGAAATACATTGAATTACGCATGGTAGACATACTATCAAAAGCAATCCTATCACAATCACTGGAAGCACCGTATGACCAATCCAAGAGCCCCATCCTCCCCACAAGTTAGTAAACCATTCAAACCATTGGCTATTCTCAACTCTGGGCGGCTCTTTTACGGCCATCCTCATGTGATCAATTACATTTATGGAGTTCCTCGAGGTTCAGTACTAGGACCATTGCTTTTCACCTTGTACATGCTTCCTTTGGGTGCAGTTATTAGGAAGCATGGCATTAGCTTTCATTGTTACGCTGATGATACTCAGCTCTATATTTCTTCTCATCCTGATGAAACGAACAAATTCACTAAATTAACAGAATGCATAACTGATATAAAAAATTGGATGACTAATAACTTTCTACTGCTAAATTCTGAAAAAACAGAGATTCTAATTATTAGACCAAAAAGTTCAGCACATAATAATCTAGACTACTGCCTAACACTCGATGGCTGCTCTGTCAAGTCTTCGTCGTCAGTTAGAAACCTGGGTGTGCTCTTTGATACCAATCTTTCATTTGAAAGCCATGTTTCTAGCATCTGTAAAACGGCGTTCTTCCATCTTAAAAATATATCTAAATTGCGACATATGCTCTCTAAGACAAATGCGGAAAAGTTAGTTCATGCGTTCATGAGTTCAAGGCTAGATTATTGTAATGCTTTACTAGGTGGTTGCCCTGCACGCTTAATAAACAAATTCCAGCTGGTCCAAAATGCAGCAGCTCGAGTTCTTACTAGAACCAGGAAGTATGAACATATTAGCCCAGTTCTGTCAAACCTGCACTGGCTTCCTATTAAACACCGAATACATTTTAAAATCTTGCTAATTACTTACAAAGCATTAAATGGTTTAGCTCCACAGTACTTGAGCGATCTCTTAACACATTATAGTCCTTCACGTCTATTGCGATCCCAAAATACTGACCAGCTTATAATACCTAGAATATCAAAGTCAACTGCTGGCGGGCGATCCTTTTCCTATTTAGCTCCTAAACTCTGGAACAGTCTTCCTATTACAGTTCGGGAAGCAGACACACTCTGTCAGTTTAAATGTAGACTAAAAACACATCTCTTCAACCTGGCATACACATAACACATTATACATACATTTTTAATCCAAATCATGTAAAATGATTGTTAGGCTGCATAATTTAGATAAGCCGGAACCGGGAACATTCCCATAACACCTGATGTACTCGATACATCAGAAGAAGAATGGCATCTACGCTGATATTGGTCTCTGTTTATTCCGAGGTTACCGTGGTCAGCTGGACCTGGGCCGTATCCAGATCAGATGAAGGACCTGGACACGAGCACAGCACTGCCCTGAAGGGTCTGCGGAGATCGTGACTCTACTGGACCCTCCCCTGTGACGATCATGAACCCATCTCTAACCGGACAGAATTGGACTTCATATTGGACTTGAATTGTTGTATAATAATCATGCACGGTTTGGCTGTTGGCCAGAGGAGAACTGGTCCCCCGACTGAGCCTGGTTTCTCCCAAGGTTTTTTCTCCATTCTATTCTTCATTCGTTACGTCACCTGCCGGAGTTTTGGTTCCTTGCCGCTGTCGCCTATGGCTTGCTCAGTTGGGGAAACTTAACACTTAAAATTCATCAATTGTATTGATTCGCCTGCTCTTTTGGGGCTTCTGTTCAGCCAAACAAACTTTGTTTATATTGTTTTTCCTGTAAAGCTGCTTTGAAACAATCTACATTGTAAAAAGCGCTATATAAATAAAGGTGACTTGACTTGACATTTGTTACGTTGTCACTGTAATCTGGGATGTAAAAACAGCATGATGTACTTAGCGAACAGTTCATGGTGTTTTTCATTTTTCACATTGATTCTGCATTCAGACCATCCTACATTCATTCTCGGTCCTGATGAACAAATGCAAACATCATCTGTTGTGTGTCACTCTCAATGGTCTGCTCATTTTCATTTTCTTGTTGTCCTTTTCAGGCTCACAGATGATCTCTGCTGGTTGCAGTGTTTTCCCTCTCTCCATCACACAATTCTAGACATTTGAAGTCGTATGAAACATTTAGTGTCATTCATAGTCTCAACAGTCAGTGGTACTGCTTTCCATGCATGGCTCATTTTTCCAGACAAAGCCAACAGCTTGAATTTATACTCAGTTCATCTTTTTGCATAAGGGCTAGTGTGCAGGCTTTGTTCCCTTGACATTTTAATGCAGCATGACTTACTACCGAAGTAGTTCCGGTCCGTTGTTCTTCACTGCCCACTAGCCAGTCATGTTTACTTGTTAAGTCTAAATAAATTTGTTGATACCAGTCCATTTCGGCCTTGTCGATTGCACAGTAGTACAGACCTTCGTCAGATAGTTTGATCTATTTCACTTCGATCACCAGTCCTCTCCCGCGCTGCTCCTTCTTCTCACTCTGAATCGTTGTCAGATCCATAACTCGCTGGTTCATGGTAGGCCACAACATTCGACCATTCACATGGATCCTTTCAAAAATACACTTGGCCACACCTGGCTCTTTAGTTGGTCCCCAGACAGTCAGCGCAATTTTTCACATACGGGTTACACCTGAATCTTGCATCAGACCCCTCCACCAGCGTGACCATATCTCCCACGGATCTTAATCGTACTGGGACGACTAATGTTTCTCTCCTCCCACGATGGTGTGTCCTCGTTGTTTCAGAGATGTTGATACTCACAGCGTTGTCATGGGTCTTTTCTTTTTGATTGATGGCCCCTGTTGCATATATAATTATAAAACAGATCGTTATTGATATTACAGTGCACGTCGTGCCGCTCAGGCCGCACAGCCCCGGATGTCTGAACGGGTGCCAAGGTCTCGGTGCGGCGTCCATCTCAGCCGTCTTGCTGTTCCTCTAAGACCTTGCTCTTGTTCAGATAACAGAAGTCTGTGTCAGACATAAACTGTTATTGAAATCTGTGGTTTCTTCTCCTTCGATTCCCCTTCTCCCTCTGCAGGTGGCTCTTGCAATGGCTAGCGTGAACCCACGTGGCTCTCTCTGCGACCTTCACAGCCGTGTGCGTCATCAGTAGCACTTGAAACGGGCCCAGCCATCTCTTTGCCTTCCTGCTCTTTCTCCTCAGATCTTTATCACCACGAGATCTCCTGGTCTGAGGTCATGGAGCGAGGTCTCAGCTGTCTTTCCCTGAGCTGCTTTTACCTGCACACAAATGTTAGCCAGCAGAAAATACATTTCTTTACGACAGTTCAACAATCACGTTCACGATTCGGATGATGGCACCTTTTTCTTGCTCCCTTCAATAATTAATGGGTTCTTCCAACTAATATCTCAAATGGGCTCAGAATTGTTTTCTTTCTCTTATATCTCATTGTCATATACCACTGTCAGGGTTCTTCCACAAATTAGCAGGAGACATTTGTAGAGTCATCAAAAAAATGTCTGTTTAATGTTGACAGAGATACTTTAACTCAGAATAAAGTAGAAACAACAAAAGAAAAATAACATACAAATGAAAACAAAACATATTACAGAAAACAAACTTTTTTTTTTTTGAAAACTCTTTTTTTATTGAGAAATAACATTATATCAGCATATTACAACATTAATAAATTAAAAAAGTTAAATCTCTTTTATATAATAGTTAAAAGAAAAAAAATATATATACACATATACATATAAACAAATGAATAAAAATAGAAGGAACAAATAAAAAATTAAGAGAAAGAGGTACAGGTTACTTCAGATAGCTGCACATTAAGAAGAGCACAACACAATCATACATGAGATGAGCATGGTATAGAAGATGGATCATAAGAGGAAGGGGCAGTTTAGTGGAAAAAACAAGCAAACAAATAAAACAGTTGGTTTAATAGTAGTGACGTATGGTGAAAATAATTGAGTCAACCCATTTAGTCTTTTCCTAACCCATTCACTATATTACTAAAATCAGAGTTAGAGATAAAGGATATAAAGGGATTCCAAATATTCTTAAAAAAAGACAGTTTACCTTTCAGTATATAAGTGATCTTTTCCATTGACAAACAAAAGGACATATTATTGATCCACTGTGCAATAGATGGCATTTCCACTTTCTTCCAATATATAGATATTAGACGTTTTGCTTGAAGTATACACATGGTAATGAGTTTACAAGTGTTACTACATTGTGCAATATTCTCAGGAAAGATTCCCAGAATAAAAATTTCTGGTTTCAATGGGAGATCAATAGATACCATCTGAAAAATTATTAAGACTACCTCTTTCCAAAACTCCTGCACCGTAGGACAACTCCACATGCAGTGCAGAAGTGTGCCTTTATCTGCTGAGCATTTGATGCAAGTGTCTGGAATGCTCTGATTCATTTTATTTAACCGAACTGGAGTGAAATATGTTCTCATAATCCAATTGTACTGTATCAATTTGAGATTGCTGTTAATAGTTTGCGATTGAGCTTTCTTACATATGTTTTCCCATACATCTGTCGGAAAGGTAATTTTTAAATGTTCTTGCCAGGAGATCAATTTGGATTTTGAGGATTCTTTAGAGTGTGACTCTAACAATTTATAAAACATCGATATTAAGCCTTTAGATTGGGACGACTTTGATAGTAACATTTCAAAAGGAGTTTTAGTGGGTTTTGTAAGGTTTGTACCTTGGTAAGAAGAAACATAGCTTCTAAATTGAAGATATTTAAAGAAATGTGTTTTGGGAATGTCAAACTGTGCAACAATATCCGCAAAGGACATTAAGCCATTTCTTTTATAAAGATCCTCGATTTTTTTTAGTCCTTTATCGTACCATAGCTTAAATCCTGAGTCCGATCTAGCTGGTTTGAAACTCTCATTTCCCCATATCGGGGTGAAACATGATAAAGTGTTTGGCTGACCTAGATAATTATGCACATCACACCAGACTTTAATTGTGTTGGTAAGAATGGGGTTACGAGATACAACATCATTGTCTTTTCTGAGAGTTTTGAGGTTTGTTGAGTAAAGATAAAGACTGAGGGGTAGTTTTGACTTTATAAAGGAAGACTCGATGTCCAGCCAAGCTGGGTGGGTTTCAGAAGAGAAATAGTACAGAGTAGCTCGCAGTTGCGCTGCCCAGTAATACCACTGTAAGTTAGGAAAAGGAAGTTCGCCCCTGTCGTATGGCAAGTATAATAATGGCATACGAACTCGAGTTCGTTTATTATTCCAAATGAAATCCATAAATAGTTTCCGAAGTGATGTAAAAATGGCGGGTGGAGGGCATAGGGGAATATTTTGAAAGAGATATAATATTTTAGGTAGTATGCTCATTTTAATTGTGTTTATACGTCCAATTAACGATATGGGTAAACTTTTCCATCTGTCAGTGAATTTGGATATGTGATTTAGCAGGGGTTGATAGTTTACAGAGGATATATTATCTACATTAGCTATAATTTGGATTCCTAAATAAGTGAAAGAGTCTACTGCATTAAAATGAGTAACAGCTGATAACTGACTATCTTTCTTATTCAGTAAAAGAATACACGATTTAGATTGGTTGACTTTATAACCAGAGAAGTTACCAAACGTTGAAAGGAGTTTTATTAGCGATGGAATAGAGTGAACCAAATCCGTTATATAAAATGACGTCGTCTGCATACAGAGAAATACGTATATCTGTGGTGTTTAGTCTGATGCCTAATAAGTCACTATGTGATCTGACTGCTATGGCAAGAGGCTCAATTGCTAAAACAAAAATAAGAGGTGATAGGGGGCAACCTTGACGGGTGCCTCTCTGAATATTAAACGCACTGGAGACTATACTATTAGCAAGTACCTCAACCATAGGACGCGTGTAAAGTATCTTAACCCATTTGCAAAAGATGTCTCCAAACCCAAATCTTTTAAGGACCTCGAATAGATATGGCCATTCCACCCTGTCGAAGGCTTTTTCAGCATCTAGGGATAGGATGGCTGAATCAGAAGCTCCCTTTTTAAGATATAAGATGTTAAGCAAAGTTCTAACATTATGAAGACCTTGCCTACCCTTAATAAATCCGTTTTGGTCTCGACATATAATGTCTGGTAGTAGTGACTCCAACCTCTTAGCCAGAATCTTACTCAATATCTTAACATCTGTATTAAGTAATGAAATTGGTCGGAACGACTCACATTTGGTTTTTACTTTATTAGGCTTAGGAAGTAACGTAATGAGAGCGTTCCTTAGAGATTCTGGAAGCACACCGTTTTCAAAAGATTCTTTAAACATATCTAAAATTGGTAAGACAAGTTTTCTTTTAAATTTCTTGTAGAAGTCTATGTTAAGGCCATCAGGCCCTGGTGTTCGACCCGCTGTTAAACTATCAATGGACTCTATTATTTCTTCTTCCGTTAAATCTATGTCCAGGGACAGTTTTGCCTCTTCAGAAAGAATAGGTATTGGTAAGCTATTGAGAAAGGTTGTTTGTGCACCATTGTTTATGTATTCAGAGGTGTATAAAGTCCCAAAAAAGTTTTTAAAAGTATCATTTATTTTAACTGGGTCGTTTGTTATATTGCCCCTAGATAGCAATTGGATAGCGTTAGAAAGAGATTATAGAGTTTTGGAATGTCTTCCTTCGGGCCATAAATATTAACAAGAATCAGTGATTTGGACAGTAATGCCCCTTGAACAATCAAATATCTACCTGAGGGATCCTGTATTGTCTTAGTTATTTGAAATGGGACTGATTTATGGATCATTGTAATAACCCCTCTTGCTTGAGAACTAAATGAAGCTGAACATATTTGGCCAGGCCATCTATTGCATATTCTACCGATATCTTTTGGCATTAAATGGGTTTCTTGGAGAAAGACAATTTTTGACTGTAGCTGCTTTATCCTAGTCATCACTTGTTTTATTTTAGTAAGAGTCTGCAGACCCCTACAGTTCCAGGAAATAAACTTAACCCCACTAACCTCTGTCATAACTTCTAGCATGAAATAGTGCAATACTCTCCCCACAATCGAAACAAAAAGTCACCTGTACCTTGTGACAATAAATGATAGAATAAAAAAAAAACACAATTAGAAACATCAACCAATAGAAACAAATCAACACCAGAACTGTGACTTGCCGAGAACCACCAGCAAGTTCACCCACTACTTTACTTCTAGCTTCCCCCATCTAAATGAGAACACCGAAACGATGAATCTCCCACCTGAGCTCCGCTGATTTTACCTTGTCCCCTTGTCAGGAATATTCTGTTGAATAATCGACCGTTATTCACATATTCCACAATGTAAACAAACCGTTGATATAATGTCACCGGATTACATGTTCGTCAGAAAGCCGTCAACTTGGGATGGAGTTTCAAAGACGCGAGTCTGGCCGTTAACAGTCACCCGGAGGCGCGCTGGGAAGATGAATCCGTACATTCGGCCTTTGGCTCGCAGCTTTCTCTTGACTTCATCGAATTGTCTCCGTTGCTTGTTGACTTCAGCAGAAAGATCTGGAAATAACATGACTCGGTTGTTTTGGAACAGCACGTCCTTCTTCACTCTGGCCGCATGCGTTACACGCTCCTTGTCCCTGTAATCCAAGAACTTCATGATCATCACTCTCGGCGTTGAATTCGCGTCCGAATCAGACCGTCGCACACTGCCAATCCTGTGCGCCCTCTCGATGGCCAGGGGTTTTCGCAGTGGCTCCATGTCCAGCGCCTCGGGTAGCCAGCTTTCCAAAAATGCACACGCGTCACTGCCCTCGGATTTTTCTGGTAACCCGATAAGTCTTAGGTTGGAGCGTCGGCTTCGATTTTCAAGATCATCAATTTTCCAGGTAAGAGCAGCAACTTTCTTTTCAAGAGTGCTGTTCATCGATTGAAGCGTAGTGATCGAGTCTTCGGCCTGTGAAATGCGCTCCTCCGCCTGCGTCAGTCTTCCGAAACACTCGGTAACTTGGTTTTTAACATCTCGTACAGCTGAAAGCACCGATTCAAATTGAGAAGCCTTATCCACTTTCACTGAGTTAATAGCTTGGAGGATATCACTTGTGTCAGTGTGAAAGTCGCAAGCTTGCTCTCCTTGACTCAATGGTGAATTTACTTCGCCATGAGGAACACGCGACAGTTCGTCCAGGCCCTCAGAATCCGATGCGATATCCATGACTCTTTTCAGCTTCTGCTTTGCTGGTTTAGGCGACATCTTAGACAGAATTCACTAAGAAATCAAATTGTGGTTGAATTTTGAAGGAAAAGGGGGTATAATTTATAAATACTATTTCAACTCACAGCGGAGCCAACTCGTGCATCTCGTTAACAAGTCGCCATAACCGGAAGTCCCCAGAAACCAAACTTAACTCATAACAGAGGGCAACACACTGAGTTCTGGGTCTTAGATGTTACTCTCAGGGATCCCTCTCCAGAACTAACTCAACTCCAGACAATTGAGTCCTTTTAACAGGACGGACCAAACCATTCTTCTAAATTACAGGGGTCTTCAAACAGAACCACACATATATAATCAATTCAAATGATCAAAACCAAACAAGGGAAATAAATACACAAATAAACATACATAATACCTTCACACATAAAATCATTCACAACAAACAATAAATGGAAATAGACAAAATACACAGGGAAAAAAACACTTTCCCAACACAAAATCCCAAACTACATCTCCCATAATTCCAGGCGGATGGTATAAAAGCCCTCAGGAAATTACCGCACACTTTTGACAACAGACCCTTTCCTGCAGCCATGGATCCTGGTAGAGATATGGGTAAGACACATAATCAAACAATAAAGAAATCATGTTAGACCCCGACCTTGTGTGATTGTGATATTATTCCACCACTAGCGTGCTCTCTAGTTAAGGATTATTGATGCTGATGAGGGTGACTTAGCCAATCTGTCACTCTTTCTCTGCCGTCAATTTACTTTTAACATTCGGATCACACATGGTTGATAATATTTAAATTTAGACCCTCAGTTGAATTTAGACAAGGGTTTTAAACCCCATAATGGATGGCAATCTTCAGATTCACAATTTCAGCTTACACAATTACTTAAACTAATCCAGAGAATAACTTGAACTATTCCTCAAGCGTATTTCTTCAGATTTATTATATTTTACTTACTAGTTCTACAGAACAAAAATACAATTAATGTCACACAAAAATCAATAATGTAAAGAACCAAATTACAATATATATATATATGAAGGAAAAAGAAAACGTATCTATAAAATTCCATAACACCCCTTACTGATATACTTACTGATATATTTACTGAAAATCAGAGTACAAGCAGTTTTAGCCTAAAATTAAAAAGGCAAATCAAAAATAAAAGTAGATATATATGAATGTTTATTGATGAACCATGAAGGGGGAAAAGCTTATTTGAAAAATAGTGATTGCTGATGATCTTGAGATAATTTTTAAAGTCCATATATTCTTATTCAACGACATAGTTAGATCACATTTGATGGAAATAATCAAAGGGATGTGATGTTCAGAACATGGAAACTGCAGTAATATATATGCACCAAACAAATGACCTCTCTCCATTCTCTCTCTTAAGGAAGTGATGACATGCTTTTTTAAGAGCTGTGCACCAATCAGGACACAGTATCAATCAGCCTGCAGGAACCAATCAGGATGATGTTTCTAGTCAAACACAGAGATACTCACAGAAACACAGAGACATAATACACAACCATAGGGTCGTTTTTTTATTATATATATATATATATATTACAGACATAGGCCGTATTTTTTATGATTCACATGATGACAAGATGATGATTCTCTCTCTCTTTGTTTGTTTTCCAACAGTTTTTCATTAACATGTTGTATATAAATGAACTCTTAGATTAATTTTGAAAAGTAATTGTTAAATCCACATTATTTCACAGTTTTTCAGATTTTATAACTACAGCCACTGAATCTGATGAACTGATGAAGGAAATCTGCAGGTTTCAGCACTTCAAATTCAACTCCTTGTGCTTATAAAATATCACTGGATTATTATAATTAAAGACAAAAGTGATGCTTTGAAAAGTAAACTAATATTAACTACTGACACACTACAGTAAATATAAAAATAACTGGATTAAAACACTTTTATTGGGGTGAAAATAATAACATGTGTAAGAGTTTTGCACAGTAATGCTTAATTTGAGCTGATTTGCCCTTTATTTTATTTTTATGGAGAAATCACATGAATTTCGACAGGGACAGTTGTCACATGTTTGTTGTCCCGCTGGAGTTAGTGTGCGATGCGGAGAAGGACGAGGAGCCACAGATTCACACGGAAACTCACTTTATTGGTAAACGAAAACAAAAGACTTTAAACGTAAACTCAAGCGGCATGTAATAGTGCAAAACACACGGAGGAACACGGAAGAAAAACTACATCCACACAGAAACATGCAACGTCAACAATAGACAAAGACATGGGAACCCAGGAGAGAATTTATAACAAACAGTGAAGGATCAACAGCTGACGATCAGTGATTAGACACACAGGGTCCAGGAGGGGGGTGCAGGCGGGACCAGGAACCTGGTTTTCCCTGGAGGCTCTGCCTCCTTTGCCCCACCCCCCTCAAGGAGTCACCTATACCCCCGCCCCCCCCCCAAAAAAAAATGACATAGAAGGGACCAGGATGTGAAAGACGCGACAAGACTGTGACAATTGTCCTGAACAGGAATACATTAAATATGAGTATGAGTTCTTTTATATGAGTTTAATTTCTCAAAAACTACCATATAAACATTTATACGGTCAGATTCAATAAATGAAAGACTCAGTTATGAAGAAAAGATTAATATGTGAATAAAATTACTTTTAACACATTTAAAAAAAAATAAAAAGGTACAGAATTATAACTTAAATGTTTATAATTGTAGTTCATGGAATAAACAAAATAATTTTTACTTGTTATATCAAACATGATAAATGTGTTTGTCAATATAATATAAAATAATAATAATAAAATATGCTCTCATTCAGTTATAATATCCTAACAATAAACACATTTTATAAGTGTTTAAATAAAGGTTTAAACGACAAAACACTTTCACTCACACATATTTCATATTCAGAATATTAGATAGTTGATGATTTAGTGAAGATATCTCTGATTATTTTGAATAAAAAACAGAATAAAAGTGATAAATCTGTTATTCAGTTAGTTATTTTCTATTGTTGCTGCAATAATTAAAAAATTGGTGTGTCACGTGAAAATAACGGTCGCCTTAAAAAACTCACGCTGGAGATTCAGCGACAATATTATAAACTTTCTTGATTAATATATATTTTTATATATTATAGTTTATTAACACAGTTTCACTGATGATCCAGACCAAACATAAAACCCGGGATAGAGCGGCTGAGTGAATGTGGTCTGGACTGTGTGGATGAGGATCATTGTGTCAGAGACGCTGTAGAAGGACAGAGTTCCTGCACTGTGATCCACATACACTCCTATTCTACCACTGATGGGTTTTACAGGGAGATCAGTCTCTATATTATTGTGTATGAATGAGTAACTGGAGGAAGAGCAGATCAAACTCCAGGACTGATCATTATATCCAAACAAACACTCATCACCCTTCCTGCTGATACTCTTATATGACACTGATATTTCCACACTATCTCCACTGCACTCAATCTCCCAGTAACAGCGTCCACACACACTCTCTCTACACAACACCTGACGCACATCAAATCTGTCTGGATGATCAGGATACGGCTGCTGTGTGGTAGTGGCAGTAATCACTCTGTTATTCTCAGACAGATGGAGGTGTTTATTCACTGTGTTCAGATGCAGATTGAGCTGATGGGAATCTGATGGAGAGAAAACACATCAGAATCAGAAATTATGAATCTGATCTTTTAATGCATCTGAACTCTCAATGAAATCTCAATCAATCTCTCTTCATGTTCATTCATTTTACAACAGAATCATAACTTTTTATCAAAACTGGAACTATTTATATATTATATATTACGGTTATCTTGATGCTTTTTTTGTTTTTTCCCCCGAGGCCGTCGACATAACCGAACTCCACTGTATATATGTATATCTTTTGAATGCATAATAGATGATAGATAATAGACCCCCTTCAATGTCGCTCTTTTGTGCTCGAGATACTAGGATTCGGGGACATTAAAAGAAAATCGACGAAACCGTGTATATATATACAATATTTATATGTATATATACACACAATATAATGATAAAAAATAATAATTTATAATATCGTCTGTTGTTGTTCTTGTGGGTCGTTTGTTTAATTTGTGCCAAAGATTAACGAGATGAAACTTTCTGTGTAAATCTGATCACATGAAAGAAAACAAGATTTAACTTTTACAATTTAAGTTTTAAATTATTATTAGGGATTAATTTTGTTATTAAATTAATAAAATATTACATTAGTTGTGTCAATGAAAATTAACTGCAACTTTATTTAAAAAAACAACATGTTTAACAAGAAATACTTTTCTTTTTTAAATGCATATGGATTGAGAAACATTAAGAAATTAAATGAAAACAGTCATATAGTGTTAAATCACTATTAAAAGTCGATTAATCCCTAGTTTTCAGTTTCACTTTTTACTCTCTAGTGCAGGGGGGCCAACCAATCGCAATTTAGTTTTAACAGAAACTCTCGCGCGATTTAACGAGGCTCCTATTGACTGACAGGAGCTGCTTTCTGACCGACCGACCGGGAATTACTTTTCCATCAAATCAAATCTGCTATGTGACTTTCAGTGAAATGCGTTTAAAATGATAAATCGGAGAATAATAGAAATAATAAACATAATAACACCAATATACACAAAAATACATGTAATATACATTTGTATCAGTATTTATTCTATATTATTAAACAGAAAGACAAACAGAAATAAACTATTATTATTTAAAATATAAATGTAAAGTATTATAAAAGTATTTACTGTCCATGTAAAATATTTATCGCTCATTTCACACATTTATTAATCAGGATCACTATATAATTATTCACACACATGCACTTCAAGATGAACATCAGCACAGAAATAAACTGAGGATTCAAAACATTCTTCAAAAAACTGAATATATTCTGAAACTAATGAATAATATGATTATTTTTACTGAAAGCCGATTAAAATTGTAACAAGTGTTTTTTACAGGGTTTGTCAGACAGAAATTTATAGAAACGTCAAAGTCTTTATCACTGAAAATCAGCAGCAACACTGTGTTTAAAACTTGATCAAATTATTACATTATTATCAAATTATTAAGTTGGCTTGAGAAAGCCAACTTAGTGATATTGTATCTAAACTTATTATTAAGTTGGCTTGAGAAAGCCAACTTAGTGATATTGTATCTAAACTTATTATTATTATTATTATTATTAAGTTGGCTTGAGAAAGCCAACTTAGTGATATTGTATCTAAACTTATTATTATTATTATTATTATTCTTACCTAAAATTCTCAGAGCATCTCCTCCTAGAGCTTTAAAGCTACAACCACTAAACTCTGCTCAGACTTCAGACCTGTTCTGACTTGAGTTGCTATCCCTTTTCAGACTGATCAGACTTATGATTTTTGATAAAACTGAAGATTAAAGTCATAAAATCTCCATAGACTTTCACTAATGAAGTGAAAACTGAATTTTAGATAGAGCGTCCACTCCATCTGTTGGTAACATCACAACATTACACCTGATATATAATACATTTCAATACAGTATGTGTGAACATGTCCATTCCAATGGGCATGCATTTTTTTTTTTTAAATCCTGAAAAAAAACTTGCAGGTCTACAATCGATTTTTTACTTTAATTAGTAAGTTAAATCTCTCTATTTTACATACATAATATCACAAAATTACACCCCTGTCAGTGAGAGCACTGAAGTTTGAACGAATCAGAGCGCTGCAATTCAAAGCCTCAAAGCTTTTCAAAGACGCCATTACTGCCGGAGAGAGAGATCATAATCTCCTAAAATAGATTTATGTGAGAGAGTTTATGATCAAACGGAAATTGTTTCCGATTATCAAGTAACCACTGCAGTGTGTTTGCTTGAAGATTTATGCACTTATATGGCCAAATTGTGACTCTCATTCGTGTTTACTCGGTGAAGGCTTTCCCCCCGCTGATTACTATGGAAACGGCAACTCTCAATGAAGTTCAAACGCGCGTCCTCGCGCACTCGTGTCAGTTTATTTATAACTTATTCCTGAGTAAATATTACATTGCCTTGATTCCTTTATCTGCTATAATTGCCGTGTTGAACTGAAGTCTGACATGGCAGATCGATTCAATCTGAAAACTGCTTGAGATTAGAAAAAACAGCATTACTATCCCCATTGTAATTGTGCAGGAATGATTTAAGAAATACTAATATTTAAGTTATTTTATTTCACATGAAGAAAGGCTTTATACACACACACACACATATACATATATATATATATATATATATATATATATATATATATATATATATATATATATATATATATATATATATATATATACATATATATATACATATATATATATATACATATATATATATATATATATATATATATATATATATATATATATATATATATATATACACATACATATCTATCTATACACACATTTATATAGTAAATAAATGTATAAAGGGCTCCATATATATGCAGTGGAACTGCAGTCTGTTTAGAAAGTGGTAAGACTATATTAATAATGCTTAATTACATCTTTAAAATAGAAATAAAACAAAGTATTCACATGAGTGAAAACTGACCGTTAAAAGCCAAGGATGTAATTAAACCGTAAACATTTTTATAAACTAATTGCAATTTTCAACACTTTGGGGATCAAAAAGCATTGTTATTTATTTTTTGGTATTTCGTTACAACACTGATGATCCCTCATGATGAAAAAACTCCATGTATGTTCCCTAGATGCCATTTTGTGTACTAACCAAGTATTGCAACACTTCTGTAATCAATTAATTATTTACTCATGTTTATTACCAATGTAAATGTTGTTTATTTTAGATTTATATTTAATATTCATTATTATTCTTTGATATTTCAGACCACTCACTGTTCAGCTGAATCATCAATAACCTCCAGTCTCTGCGTCAACTGACTCTTGTGTTCTTTAAAACATTAAATCTCACTAGTGACTTGTTAAATAACATTCATTCTCGTCAGTGACATGTTAACTCATGTTAAATCTCACAAGCGACCTACGAATTAACAAATCTCACTAGCGAGATGTTAGTTCACACTAAATGTCAATAGCGTCTTGTTAATTAACGTTAAATCTTGCTAGCAACATGCTAGATCACGCAAATTCTCACTAGTGACATGCTAGATCATGCTAAATCTTGATAGCAACTTGTTAATTAACAATAAATCTTGCTAACAATATGCTAATTCAGCGAATTCTTGCCAGCAGCATGCTTATTTATGTTAAATGTTGCTAATGACTTCGGAATTCATTCTAAATCTTGCTAGCAACAAGATAATTAACATTAAATCTTGCTAGCAAAATTGATCATCAATTGATTAAAGATTAAATTATGATCAAAGAACATAACGACACCTTAGTAACTGCCTAGAAACAACGCAAGGCAATAACTAACAAGTGTATGCAGTTTTATGCAAAAGTTTAGGCACCTTTCTGAGGCTGCATGGTAATCTGCTCAATCTTTTTAAGTAAAGATCCTAGTGATATGCCATTCATTTTCTAGAGAAAGCTTGATAAAGCAATGTTTTTCAGACCAAAATACTTAGTGTAGCAGTATTTAGTTGTATGAAATAAAATACAATGTGACAAATAGGCGGTGCAAAAGTTTGGCCACCCTTTCAATTGTGTTGATTTGAATACCTGTAGTCACTTAATGCTGATTGTTTGCAACACAAAATTGATGTTATTGGCTCAATGAACATTAGACTGGAAACACAGGTGCAACCAATCATGAAAAAGGATATTTAAGTTTGCTAATTGCCAGTTGTGCTTCTCTTCGATTCTCTACTGGAAAGTAGCAACATGGGAACCTCAAAAGAACTCCCCAATGACTTAAAAACTAGGATAATTCATCAGTGTGAGTTAGGAGAAGCATGTTAAAAGTTATCACAAAGGTTTAAGGTCCCTGTCTGCAGTCAGAAATATAGTTAGAAAATGGAAGGCAACAGGAACAGTCCATGTGAAGGAAAGATGTGGCAGGCCAAGAAAGATATCTGAAAGGCAAAGGCGAAGTATGGTTAGAATGGTCAAATACAATTTACAGACCACCTCCAAAGATCTCCAAGAACATCTCGCTGCTGATGGTGTCATTGTACATCGTTCCACAGTCCAGCGTACTTTGCACAAGGAACAGCTCAATGAAAGGGTGATGCGGAAAAAGCCTTTTCCGCGTCTTGCCAACAAACAGAGTCATTTGAGGTATGCAAAGGCTCATCTGGACAAGTTCTGTGGACAGATGAAACTGAGATAGAGCTGTTTGGTCACAACCAGAAGAGCTTTGTATGGAGGAAAAAGAACACAGCGTTCCAGGAGAAGAACTTGCTCCCTACTGTAAAATATGGTGGTGGGTCCTTCATGCTATGGGGCAAGCACAGGTACTGGAAACCTTGTCAAAGTTGAGGGTCAAATGGATTCCATCCAGTATCAGCAGATTCTTAAGAACAGTGTTCAAGAATCAGTCAAGAGGATGAAGTTATGCCAGGGTTGGTTGTTTCAGCAGGATAATGATCCAAAGCATTGCTCCAAATCTACCAAGGAATTCATGGTCAGACACAGATACAATGTTCTAGAATGGCCATCGCAGTCCAGACTTGAATATCATCGAAAATCTATGTAATGATTTGAAGCAGGTTGTCCACACTCGGAAACCATCAAACCTGACTGAACTGGAGACATTTTGCAAGGAAGAATGGTCCAAAATACCTGCAACCAGAATCCAGGGACTTCTCAGTGGCTATAAGAAGCGACTACATGCTGTTATTTCAGCAAAAGGGGGCTCTACTAAATATTAATGTGATAATTTCATTGGGGTGCCCACATTTTTGCACCTGTCTGTTTTTGCTATGACTCAAATTGTATTGTTTCTGTTGATTCAATAAATGCTATTTCAGAACTGAAATGTTACTGTTTTCATAAGGTATAAATTATATCCAAATGAAGTTGTGGCTTTGAAAGCCCGGCACATTATAAACTGAAATTATGATAATTATTAGGGGTGCCCAAACCTTTGCATAAAACTGTATATGCTCAAGATCTAATTCTTTCCATCTATCTATCTGTAAACTTAAACAACTTTTTAAGCTTTTACAAATAAATTTAACTTTCAGGATAGGCTTTCTCAAGCCAACTGAAGTTTATATCATAAACTTCCTCTATCTAGTTAAGTTGGCTTGAGAAAGCCAACTTAGTGATATTGTATCTAAACTTATTATTATTATTATTATTAAGTTGGCTTGAGAAAGCCAACTTAGTGATATTGTATCTAAACTTATTATTAAGTTGGCTTGAGAAAGCCAACTTAGTGATATTGTATCTAAACTTATTATTATTATTATTATTCTTCTTACCTAAAATTCTCAGAGCATCTCCTCCTAGAGCTTTAAAGCTACAACCACTAAACTCTGCTCAGACTTCAGACCTGTTCTGACTTGAGTTGCTATCCCTTTTCAGACTGATCAGACTTATGATTTTTGATAAAACTGAAGATTAAAGTCATAAAATCTCCATAGACTTTCACTAATGAAGTGAAAACTGAATTTTAGATAGAGCGTCCACTCCATCTGTTGGTAACATCACAACATTACACCTGATATATAATACATTTCAATACAGTATGTGTGAACATGTCCATTCCAATGGGCATGCATTTTATTTTTTTAAATCCTGAAAAAAAAACTTGCAGGTCTACAATCGATTTTTTACTTTAATTAGTAAGTTAAATCTCTCTATTTTACATACATAATATCACAAAATTACACCCCTGTCAGTGAGAGCACTGACGTTTGAACGAATCAGAGCGCTGCAATTCAAAGCCTCAAAGCTTTTCAAAGACGCCATTACTGCTGGAGAGAGAGATCATAATCTCCTAAAATAGATTTATGTGAGAGAGTTTATGATCAAACGGAAATTGTTTCCGATTATCAAGTAACCGCTGCAGCGTGTTTCCTTGAAGATTTATGTACTTATATGGCCAAATTCTGACTCTCATTCGTGTTTACTCGGCAAAGGCTTTCGCCCGCTGAGTAGATTACTATGGGAACGGCAACTCTCAATGAACTTCAAACGCGCGTCCTCGCGCACTCGCGTCAGTTTATTTATAACTTATGCCTGAGTAAATATTACATTGCCTTGATTCCTTTATCTGCTATAATTGCCGTGTTGAACTGAAGTCTGACATGGCAGATCGATTCAATCTGAAAACTGCTTGAGATTAGAAAAAACAGCATTACTATCCCCATTGTAATTGTGCAGGAATGATTTAAGAAATACTAAAATTTAAGTTATTTTATTTCACATGAAGAAAGGCTTTATACACACACACACATATATACATATATATATATATATATATATACACATACATATCTATCTATACACACATTTATATAGTAAATAAATGTATAAAGGGCTCCATATATATGCAGTGGAACTGCAGTCTGTTTAGAAAGTGGTAAGACTATATTAATAATGCTTAATTACATCTTTAAAATAGAAATAAAACAAAGTATTCACATTAGTGAAAACTGACCGTTAAAAGCCAAGGATGTAATTAAACCGTAAACATTTTTATAAACTAATTGCAATTTTCAACACTTTGGGGATCAAAAAGCATTGTTATTTATTTTTTGGTATTTCGTTACAACACCGATGATCCCTCATGATGAAAAAACTCCATGTATGTTCCCTAGATGCCATTTTGTGCACTAACCAAGTATTGCAACACTTCTGTAATCAATTAATTATTTACTCATGTTTATTACCAATGTAAATGTTGTTTATTTTAGATTTATATTTAATATTCATTATTATTCTTTGATATTTCAGACCACTCACTGTTCAGCTGAATCATCAATAACCTCCAGTCTCTGCGTCAAGTGACTCTTGTGTTCTTTAAAACATTAAATCTCACTAGTGACTTGTTAAATAACATTCAATCTCGTCAGTGACATGTTAACTCATGTTAAATCTCACAAGCGACCTACGAATTAACAAATCTCACTAGCGAGATGTTAGTTCACACTAAATGTCAATAGCGTCTTGTTAATTAACGTTAAATCTTGCTAGCAATATGCTAGATCACGCAAATTCTCACTAGTGACATGCTAGATCATGCTAAATCTTGCTAGCAACTTGTTAATTAACAATAAATCTTGCTACCAATATGCTAATTCAGCGAATTCTTGCCAGCAACATGCTTATTTATGTTAAATGTTGCTAATGACTTCGGAATTCATTCTAAATCTTGCTAGCAACAAGATAATTAACATTAAATCTTGCTAGCAAAATTGATCATCAATTGATTAAAGATTAAATTATGATCAAAGAACATAACGACACCTTAGTAACTGCCTAGAAACAACGCAAGGCAATAACTAACAAGTGTATATATGCTCAAGATCTAATTCTTTCCATCTATCTATCTGTAAACTTAAACAACTTTTTAAGCTTTTACAAATAAATTTAACTTTCAGGATAGGCTTTCTCAAGCCAACTGAAGTTTATATCATAAACTTCCTCTATCTAGTTATTATTATTATTCTTCTTACCTAAAATTCTCAATGCATCTCCTCCTAGAGCTTTAAAGCTACAACCACTAAACTCTGCTCAGACTTCAGACCTGTTCTGACTTGAGTTGCTATCCCTTTTCAGACTGATCAGACTTATGATTTTTGATAAAACTGAAGATTAAAGTCATAAAATCTCCATAGACTTTCACTAATGAAGTGAAAACTGAATTTTAGATAGAGCGTCCACTCCATCTGTTGGTAACATCACAACATTACACCTGATATATAATACATTTCAATACAGTATGTGTGAACATGTCCATTCCAATGGGCATGCATTTTATTTTTTTAAATCCTGAAAAAAAACTTGCAGGTCTACAATCGATTTTTTACTTTAATTAGTAAGTTAAATCTCTCTATTTTACATTCATAATATCACAAAATTACACCCCTGTCAGTGAGAGCACTGAAGTTTGAACGAATCAGAGCGCTGCAATTCAAAGCCTCAAAGCTTTTCAAAGACGCCATTACTGCTGGAGAGAGAGATCATAATCTCCTAAAATAGATTTATGTGAGAGAGTTTATGATCAAACGGAAATTGTTTCCGATTATCAAGTAACCGCTGCAGCGTGTTTCCTTGAAGATTTATGCACTTATATGGCCAAATTCTGACTCTCATTCGTCTTTACTCGGCAAAGGATTTTCGCTGTTGAGCACTATGATACTATAGGAAAGGTAAGTGAAGTTTAAACGCGCGTCCTCCTGGACTCGCGCCAAAGCATAACCGTCTAATCGCCTAAGTTTATTTATAGCGCTCATTTATGTACTTTATTGCCGAATTCTGACTCTCGCTCGTGTTTGCACGGGGAAGACGCATGTAAATGGCTTCCCTGAGCAGCGCGCGCTGACTCTCTTCAAATGCAGCGTCTAACAGTCAAAGTTATTTATAACTAATTCTCGAGTATATAGTTACATTGTGTTAATTCTTTTATCTGCTTTTAACTAAAGTCTGACTCCTGTTCTCGAGTTCAAACGCGTTTCCTGAGCAGATTCGCTGATAGATCGATGTTTTGTGAACACTTAAACAATAAATGAAATAAGGTATTTAAAAGGATGCAAAAACGATGGCAGATCGCTTCAAACTGTAAACTGCTTGAGTTCAAAAAAACTGCATTACTCTGCTGCATTACATGAGCAGGAATTATTTTAAAAATACTAATATTTAAGTTATTTTGTTTCCCATGGAGGAAGGCTTTATACAAATATTACATTGCGTTGATTCATTTATCTGCTATAATTGCCGTGTTGAACTGAAGTCTGACATGGCAGATCAATTCAATCTGAAAACTGCTTGAGATTAGAAAAAACAGCATTACTCTCCTCATTGTACTTTAGCAGGAATGATTTAAGAAATACTAATATTTAAGTTATTTTATTTCACATGAAGAAAGGCTTTATACACACACACACACACATACATGTATATATATATACATATACATATATATATATATATATACACACACATACATATCTATCTATACACACATTTATATAGTAAATAAATGTATAAAGGGCTCCATATATATGCAGTGGAACTGCAGTCTGTTTAGAAAGTGGTAAGACTATATTAATAATGCTTAATTACATCTTTAAAATAGAAATAAAACAAAGTATTCACATTAGTGAAAACTGACCGTTAAAAGCCAAGGTTGTAATTAAACCGTAAACATTTTTATAAACTAATTGCAATTTTCAACACTTTGGGGATCAAAAAGCATTGTTATTTATTTTTTGGTATTTCGTTACAACACCGATGATCCCTCATGATGAAAAAACTCCATGTATGTTCCCTAGATGCCATTTTGTGCACTAACCAAGTATTGCAACACTTCTGTAATCAATTAATTATTTACTCATGTTTATTACCAATGTAAATGTTGTTTATTTTAGATTAATATTTAATATTCATTATTATTCTTTGATATTTCAGACCACTCACTGTTCAGCTGAATCATCAATAACCTCCAGTCTCTGCGTCAACTGACTCTTGTGTTCTTTAAAACGTTAAATCTCACTAGTGACTTGTTAAATAACATTCATTCTCGTCAGTGACATGTTAACTCATGTTAAGGCCCCGTCCACACGGAGACGCGGATCACTGCATCCGCACACATTTCTTATCGGATTGGCGTTCCGTCCACACTGATCCGGCGATTTGGGAGACTGAATCCGCTCTCTTTTGATACCGGGTCCTAAAGTGGATAGATCTGAATCCGACACCCTTGCGGACTCGTGTGGACGGCCAATCCGTATATTTTTTTGTTTACCGATGATGTCATCACATCACGTGTCGGCTGCGTCACAGTAACAGCAACAGTGTTGCCAGATTGTACTGAAGATTCCAGCGCAGCTACAGCTTAAAACCCTCCAATTTAAAAAAATACCAGCCCAAAGTGCGTACTCTTATAAATAATGAAAAATATTGAGCGATTTTATGCATCAAAAACCATCCCAAATTTGATCAACCAGCCCAATGCATTTTTTCCCGATCGGACGTGACAAAAAGGTAACTAGCAATCTGGCAACACTGAACAGCAACAACAATGCGCATGCTCAAGGTCGTCTTCTCTGTGTATAGTGTATTATCTGTGGCAGAATTACAGCGCCCCATACTGGTCTGGCATATAAACTACACCGGATTCAGTCGGTTTCAGTGGTATCGTGTGGACGCTGATATTTTTTTTTGAACGAGGAAAAAAAAGATCGGATAGGGAACGCGCCGGCATCGTGTGGACGTGGCCTAAATCTCACAAGCGACCTACGAATTAACAAATCTCACTAGCGACATGTTAGTTCACAATAAATGTCAATAGCGTCTTGTTAATTAACGTTAAATCTTGCTAGCAACATGCTAGATCACGCAAATTCTCACTAGTGACATGCTAGATCATGCTAAATCTTGATAGCAACTTGTTAATTAACAATAAATCTTGCTACCAATATGCTAATTCAGCTAATTCTTGCCAGCAACATGCTTATTTATGTTAAATGTTGCTAATGACTTCGGAATTCATACTAAATCTTGCTATCAACAAGATAATTAACATTAAATCTTGCTAGCAAAATTGATCATTAATTGATTAAAGATTAAATTATGATCAAAGAACATAACGACACCTTAGTAACTGCCTAGAAACAACGCAAAGCAATAACTAACAAGTGTATATATGCTCAAGATCTAATTCTTTCCATCTATCTATCTGTAAACTTAAACAACTTGTTAAGCTTTTACAAATAAATTTAACTTTCACAATAGGCTTTCTCAAGCCAACTGAAGTTTATATCATAAACTTCCTCTATCTAGTTATTATTATTATTCTTCTTACCTAAAATTCTCAATGCATCTCCTCCTAGAGCTTTAAAGCTACAACCACTAAACTCTGCTCAGACTTCAGACCTGTTCTGACTTGAGTTGCTATCCCTTTTCAGACTGATCAGACTTATGATTTTTGATAAAACTGAAGATTAAAGTCATAAAATCTCCATAGACTTTCACTAATGAAGTGAAAACTGAATTTTAGATAGAGCGTCCACTCCATCTGTTGGTAACATCACAACATTACACCTGATATATAATACATTTCAATACAGTATGTGTGAACATGTCCATTCCAATGGGCATGCATTTTATTTTTTTAAATCCTGAAAAAAAACTTGCAGGTCTACAATCGATTTTTTACTTTAATTAGTAAGTTAAATCTCTCTATTTTACATTCATAATATCACAAAATTACACCCCTGTCAGTGAGAGCACTGAAGTTTGAACGAATCAGAGCGCTGCAATTCAAAGCCTCAAAGCTTTTCAAAGACGCCATTACTGCTGGAGAGAGAGATCATAATCTCCTAAAATAGATTTATGTGAGAGAGTTTATGATCAAACGGAAATTGTTTCCGATTATCAAGTAACCGCTGCAGCGTGTTTCCTTGAAGATTTATGCACTTATATGGCCAAATTCTGACTCTCATTCGTCTTTACTCGGCAACGGAGTACATTACTATGGGGAAGGTAAGTGAAGTTTAAACGCGCGTCCTCCTGGACTCGCGCCAAAGCATAACCGTCTAAGCACCTACGTTTATTTATAGCGCTCATTTATGTACTTTATTGCCGAATTCTGACTCTCGCTCGTGAGTCAATATACATTGGAAAAGGCTTCCCTGAGCAGCGCGCGCGCTGACTCTCTTCAAATGCAGCGTCTAACAGTCAAAGTTATTTATAACTAATTCTTGAGTATATAGTTACATTGTGTTAATTCTTTTATCTGCTTTTAACTAAAGTCTGACTCCTGTTCTCGAGTTCAAACGCGCTTCCTGAGCAGATTCGCTGATAGATCGATGTTTTGTGAACACTTAAACAGTAAATGAAATAAGATTTTTAAAGGATGCAAAAAACATGGCAGATCGATTCAAACTGTAAACTGCTTGAGATTAAAAAAAACTGCATTACTCTGCTGCATTACATGAGCAGGAATTATTTAAAAAATACTAATATTTAAGTTATTTTGTTTCCCATGGAGGAAGGCTTTATACAAATATTACATTGCGTTGATTCCTTTATCTGCTATAATTGCCGTGTTGAACTGAAGTCTGACATGGCAGATCGAGTCAATCTGAAAACTGCTTGAGATTAGAAAAAACTGCATTACTCTCCTCATTGTACTTTAGCAGGAATTATTTTAAAAATACTAATATTTAAGTTTGTTTCCCATGAAGGAAGGATTTACATATACATCTAAAAAGTATGTATTAGAGGCTCCATATACGCGCGTCCTCCCGCATTCGCGCGTCCACGCCTAAGCGCCTACGTTTATTTATAGCGCCTAAATCTATTCACACACATACATGCATATCTATCTACATTTATATTGTAAATATAAAGGGCTCCATATACATTCAGTGTAACTGCTGTCTGTTTTGAAAGTGGTAAGACTACATAAATAATGCTTAATTACATCTTTAAAATAGAAATAAAACAAAGTATTATTCACAGTATCACAGTACCATTTATATATATATATATATATATATATATATATATATATACACACACATACACACACATCTATTTCGTATATATAAAAGGCTACATATAGTGTAACTGTGGTGTAACTGCAGTCTCTTTTGAAAGTGATTAGCCTATATTAATAATGCTTAATTACAGCTTTAAAATAGAAATAAAACAAAGTATTATTCACAGTATCATATATATATATATATATATATATATATATATATATATACACACACACACACACCTCTATACATATTATATATATATATATATATATATATATATATATACACATACACATCTATTTAGTATATATAAAAGGCTACATATACATGCAGTGTAACTGCAGTCTCTTTTGAAAGTGATTAGCCTATACTAATAATGCTTAATTACAGCTTTAAAATAGAAATTAAACAAAGTAGTTTTTTGCATTAGTGAAAACTGACCGTTAAAAGCCAAGGATGTAATTAAACCGTAAACATTTTTATAAACTAATTACAATTTTCCAACACTTTGAGGATCAAAAAGCATAATTATAACTTATTTTTAAGTTTAAACTCTCAAAACTTTTCAAGCTAATTAACGATAAATCTTGCTAACAATATGCTAATTCAGCAAATTCTTGCCAGCAACATGCTTATTTATGTTAAATGTTGCTAATGACTTCGGAATTCATACTAAATCTTGCTAGCAACAAGATAATTAACATTAAATCTTGCTAGCAAAATTGATCATCAATTGATTAAAGATTAAATTATGATCAAAGAACATAACGACACCTTAGTAACTGCCTAGAAACAACGCAAGGCAATAACTAACAAGAGTATATATGCTCAAGATCTAATTCTTTCCATCTATCCATCTGTAAACTTTCAAAACTTTTTAAGCTTTTACAAATAAATTTAACTTTCAGGCTAGGCTTTCTCAAGCCAACTGAAGTTTATATCATAAACTTCCTCTATCTAGTTATTATTATTATTCTTCTTACCTAAAATTCTCAATGCATCTCCTCCTAGAGCTTTAAAGCTACAACCACTAAACTCTGCTCAGACTTCAGACCTGTTCTGACTTGAGTTGCTATCCCTTTTCAGACTGATCAGACTTATGATTTTTGATAAAACTGAAGATTAAAGTCATAAAATCTCCATAGACTTTCACTAATGAAGTGAAAACTGAATTTTAGATAGAGCGTCCACTCCATCTGTTGGTAACATCACAACATTACACCTGATATATAATACATTTCAATACAGTATGTGTGAACATGTCCATTCCAATGGGCATGCATTTTATTTTTTTAAATCCTGAAAAAAAACTTGCAGGTCTACAATCGATTTTTTACTTTAATTAGTAAGTTAAATCTCTCGATTTTACATTCATAATATCACAAAATTACACCCCTGTCAGTGAGAGCACTGAAGTTTGAACGAATCAGAGCGCTGCAATTCAAAGCCTCAAAGCTTTTCAAAGACGCCATTACTGCTGGAGAGAGAGATCATAATCTCCTAAAATAGATTTATGTGAGAGAGTTTATGATCAAACGGAAATTGTTTCCGATTATCAAGTAACCGCTGCAGCGTGTTTCCTTGAAGATTTATGCACTTATATGGCCAAATTCTGACTCTCATTCGTCTTTACTCGGCAAAGGATTTTCGCTGTTGAGCACTATGATACTATAGGAAAGGTAAGTGAAGTTTAAACGCGCGTCCTCCTGGACTCGCGCCAAAGCATAACCGTCTAATCGCCTAAGTTTATTTATAGCGCTCATTTATGTACTTTATTGCCGAATTCTGACTCTCACTCGTGTTTGCACGGGGAAGACACATGTAAACGGCTTCCCTGAGCAGCGCGCGCTGACTCTCTTCAAATGCAGCGTCTAACAGTCAAAGTTATTTATAACTAATTCTCGAGTATATAGTTACATTGTGTTAATTCTTTTATCTGCTTTTAACTAAAGTCTGACTCCTGTTCTCGAGTTCAAACGCGTTTCCTGAGCAGATTCGCTGATAGATCGATGTTTTGTGAACACTTAAACAATAAATGAAATAAGGTATTTAAAAGGATGCAAAAACGATGGCAGATCGCTTCAAAATGTAAACTGCTTGAGTTCAAAAAAACTGCATTACTCTGCTGCATTACATGAGCAGGAATTATTTTAAAAATACTAATATTTAAGTTATTTTGTTTCCCATGGAGGAAGGCTTTATACAAATATTACATTGCGTTGATTCATTTATCTGCTATAATTGCCGTGTTGAACTGAAGTCTGACATGGCAGATCAATTCAATCTGAAAACTGCTTGAGATTAGAAAAAACAGCATTACTCTCCTCATTGTACTTTAGCAGGAATTATTTAAGAAATACTAATATTTAAGTTATTTTATTTCACATGAAGAAAGGCTTTATACACACACACACACATACATATATATATATATATATATACATATACATATATATATATATATATATATATATATATATATATATACACACACATACATATCTATCTATACACACATTTATATAGTAAATAAATGTATAAAGGGCTCCATATATATGCAGTGGAACTGCAGTCTGTTTAGAAAGTGGTAAGACTATATTAATAATGCTTAATTACATCTTTAAAATAGAAATAAAACAAAGTATTCACATTAGTGAAAACTGACCGTTAAAAGCCAAGGTTGTAATTAAACCGTAAACATTTTTATAAACTAATTGCAATTTTCAACACTTTGGGGATCAAAAAGCATTGTTATTTATTTTTTGGTATTTCGTTACAACACCGATGATCCCTCATGATGAAAAAACTCCATGTATGTTCCCTAGATGCCATTTTGTGCACTAACCAAGTATTGCAACACTTCTGTAATCAATTAATTATTTACTCATGTTTATTACCAATGTAAATGTTGTTTATTTTAGATTAATATTTAATATTCATTATTATTCTTTGATATTTCAGACCACTCACTGTTCAGCTGAATCATCAATAACCTCCAGTCTCTGCGTCAACTGACTCTTGTGTTCTTTAAAACATTAAATCTCACTAGTGACTTGTTAAATAACATTCATTCTCGTCAGTGACATGTTAACTCATGTTAAGGCCCCGTCCACACGGAGACGCGGATCACTGCATCCGCACACATTTCTTATCGGATTGGCGTTCCGTCCACACTGATCCGGCGATTTGGGAGACTGAATCCGCTCTCTTTTGATACCGGGTCCTAAAGTGGATAGATCTGAATCCGACACCCTTGCGGACTCGTGTGGACGGCCAATCCGTATATTTTTTTGTTTACCGATGATGTCATCACATCACGTGTCGGCTGCGTCACAGTAACAGCAACAGTGTTGCCAGATTGTACTGAAGATTCCAGCGCAGCTACAGCTTAAAACCCTCCAATTTAAAAAAATACCAGCCCAAAGTGCGTACTCTTATAAATAATGAAAAATATTGAGCGATTTTATGCATCAAAAACCATCCCAAATTTGATCAACCAGCCCAATGCATTTTTTCCCGATCGGACGTGACAAAAAGGTAACTAGCAATCTGGCAACACTGAACAGCAACAACAATGCGCATGCTCAAGGTCGTCTTCTCTGTGTATAGTGTATTATCTGTGGCAGAATTACAGCGCCCCATACTGGTCTGGCATATAAACTACACCGGATTCAGTCGGTTTCAGTGGTATCGTGTGGACGCTGATATTTTTTTTTGAACGAGGAAAAAAAAGATCGGATAGGGAACGCGCCGGCATCGTGTGGACGTGGCCTAAATCTCACAAGCGACCTACGAATTAACAAATCTCACTAGCGACATGTTAGTTCACAATAAATGTCAATAGCGTCTTGTTAATTAACGTTAAATCTTGCTAGCAACATGCTAGATCACGCAAATTCTCACTAGTGACATGCTAGATCATGCTAAATCTTGATAGCAACTTGTTAATTAACAATAAATCTTGCTACCAATATGCTAATTCAGCTAATTCTTGCCAGCAACATGCTTATTTATGTTAAATGTTGCTAATGACTTCGGAATTCATACTAAATCTTGCTATCAACAAGATAATTAACATTAAATCTTGCTAGCAAAATTGATCATTAATTGATTAAAGATTAAATTATGATCAAAGAACATAACGACACCTTAGTAACTGCCTAGAAACAACGCAAAGCAATAACTAACAAGTGTATATATGCTCAAGATCTAATTCTTTCCATCTATCTATCTGTAAACTTAAACAACTTGTTAAGCTTTTACAAATAAATTTAACTTTCACAATAGGCTTTCTCAAGCCAACTGAAGTTTATATCATAAACTTCCTCTATCTAGTTATTATTATTATTATTATTATTATTATTATTCTTACCTAAAATTCTCAGAGCATCTCCTCCTAGAGCTTTAAAGCTACAACCACTAAACTCTGCTCGGACTTCAGACCTGTTCTGACTTGAGTTGCTATCCCTTTTCAGACTGATCAGACTTATGATTTTTGATAAAACTGAAGATTAAAATCATAAAATCTCCATAGACTTTCACTAATGAAGTGAAAACTGAATTTTAGATAGAGCGTCCACCCCATCTATTGGTGACATAACAACATTACACCTGATATATAATACATTTCAATACAGTATGTGTGAACATGTCCATTCCAATGGGCATGCATTTTATTTTTTTAAATCCTGAAAAAAAACTTGCAATCGATTTTTTACTTTAATTAGTAAGTTAAATCTCTCTATTTTACATACATGATATCACAAAATTGCACCCCTGTCAGTGAGAGCACTGAAGTTTGAACGAATCAGAGCGCTGCAATTCAAAGCCTCAAAGCTTTTCAAAGACGCCATTACTGCTGGAGAGAGAGATCATAATCTCCTAAAATAGATTTATGTGAGAGAGTTTATGATCAAACGGAAATTGTTTCAGATTATCAAGTAACCACTGCAGCGTGTTTGCTTGAAGATTTATGCACTTATATGGCCGAATTCTGACTCTCATTCGTCTTTACTCGGCAACGAGTACATTACTATGGGGAAGGTAAGTGAAGTTTAAACGCGCGTCCTCCTGGACTCGCGCCAACGCATAACCGTCTAAGCACCTACGTTTATTTATAGCGCTCATTTATGTACTTTATTGCCGAATTCTGACTCTCGCTCGTGTTTTCATGGGGAAGACATGTAAAAAGGCTTCCCTGAGCAGCGCGCGCGCTGACTCTCTTCAAATGCAGCGTCTAACAGTCAAAGTTATTTATAACTAATTCTTGAGTATATAGTTACATTGTGTTAATTCTTTTATCTGCTTTTAACTAAAGTCTGACTCCTGTTCTCGAGTTCAAACGCGCTTCCTGAGCAGATTCGCTGATAGATCGATGTTTTGTGAACACTTAAACAATAAATGAAATAAGGTATTTAAAAGGATGCAAAAACGATGGCAGATCGATTCAAACTGTAAACTGCTTGAGATTAAAAAAAACTGCATTACTCTGCTGCATTACATGAGCAGGAATTATTTTAAAAATACTAATATTTAAGTTATTTTGTTTCCCATGGAGGAAGGCTTTATACAAATATTACATTGCGTTGATTCCTTTATCTGCTATAATTGCTGTGTTGAACTGAAGTCTGACATGGCAGATCGAGTCAATCTGAAAACTGCTTGAGATTAGAAAAAACTGCATTACTCTCCTCATTGTACTTTAGCAGGAATTATTTTAAAAATACTAATATTTAAGTTTGTTTCCCATGAAGGAAGGATTTACATATACATCTAAAAAGTATGTATTAGAGGCTCCATATACGCGCGTCCTCCCGCATTCGCGCGTCCACGCCTAAGCGCCTACGTTTATTTATAGCGCCTAAATTTATTCACACACATACATGCATATCTATCTACATCTATATTGTAAATATAAAGGGCTCCATATACATGCAGTAGCAACTGGATGTTAACGAGATCTCGGGAGACCGCAGCTCAGTAAACCACACGAATAAAATCAAATCTGGTTTATTCAGAATGCAGTTCTCAAAGAAACAAAGAGGACAGGCGATTCTTATACTAATAGCCCTTCCCCCTAATAGGGTGTGGTGATGTAGAGAGAAAGAGAAAAAACAACTCCATATATGGCAGAGAGAGGGACACAGCGTGCGTGTAGTTACACACACACAGAAGCAGGACAAAAAAGTTCAGACTGAAATGATACATAATGTATTATAGAAAAATAAAGCATATAAAATAAAGCATATAATTTCCCTCAGTCCCCTCTTTTAAGCTAAAAGCTTAAGCATTATTCACTGGTACATATCTATGTTGCCTGGTGGTTGCATCAATCATACTATACACTCTATTCATCAGACATTGCAACAAACAGGGCCCAAAAGTACATAGGGCCACAAGAATCAGTAGTACAGGAATTATCATGGTGATAAGTGGTGTCACCCATCCAAACAGATTGTGCATCAAACCCCATCCCCAGTCCTTGGTCTCATCTCCGTACAGCTTATGCGCAGTGTTCTTCATCTCTTGCACAGCATGACCCACAGCGCCCTCAGATTCATCTTCAGCCGGGACGAAGGTGCAGCACTGATCCCCCACCATGGCACAGACACCTCCTTTGTCTGCTAACAACATGTCCAATGCCAGGCGGTTTTGCATGGTCATCAGGCGCAGGGCACCCAGTTCTGTTCTCACACCGGCCATTCCATCCGTGGTGTCATTGACAAACTTAGCTAGTCGATAATGCAGGACCTCAATGTGAGTCCACTGAGAGACAGTGCCGAACTGTGAGAACACAGAGGTCCACCACCTTGTCCAGTGAGTGGTCAGGCGATGCTCAGTGGGAACCTCATCCATTGATACGTCTCTCTTGTGGCGGCCTGTGGGTCGATGCTCGTTGATCCGCTGGAATATCTGGACAGGGTAAGATAGTTGAATTGGAGCACAGATACCAGACCAGTTGCCTGGAATGTCCGGGAACAATGAATTTGGGCCACAATACCACCACCAATCAATATTCAACGTGATACAATTAAGTTTTTGTGGACATCTAATCTGCATAAGGTCAGAGGGGTGCTTTTCTGAATAATTACCTCCCCTGGAAGAACCCCAATCTCTATTGATTATTATTCGACATCTTTTCTCCTTTATGGTGCCTAACGTTCCTATCCCTGTGTTGTTGTAACAAAAAACGAACACAAAATTCAATGTGAACTGTGGACGTATCGTGACATGGGGAGAAAGCTTGTGGGGTAAGGATCGTTTAACGAAGAAAGGGGGGCATTTCGAGCCTGAAGGAACCCAATCATACCTGGAACCGTTGCTTTCCGATTGTACACATATTTGGGTGAGATTCTGTTGGTGCATCACGGGTAGCGACAGGCTAACAACAGACGACATCACTTGTTGACATACATAACATGATTTGTTGGTATACATCCTAGCAGTGTTATTAGCATACTGCCAAAACAAATTATCAGTTGGTCTTGAGCTCCATCCCATGGACAGTGAGCTCATCAATAAAACAAGGAACTGCATTCTGATAGTTCAATCAATAACAATATCATAGGAAATTAAATAATAGTTGGTAAGGATATTGGAGCTGATAATTCTTATGTCATGGACAGCGCTGCGTGTTCAGCTCCTCTGTCATGCAATAACAATTGATCAGCAAATAAAAATGACACGTCGTCAGTCAGCAGTCAGTCCAGTTGCGCACTGCCAAGCCCCTCCGTCCCTTGACGCAGTAGTGACCCCGAAGATCCTACAAAAGTGGCCCCTTGTTCAGGTGTTGACAGCTATAACAGCCTGGATAGATAACATCGTTAACACGCTCAATAACCAATTTAGAATTTTATTTTCTCCTATTTCTCTTGCGAGATGTTGGTGCACATGGTCCTTGCCAGCTTCCTGTAACACAAATCAAGTTAGTCAGATAACACAGGATTTTTATGCAGTTTCAGTCGGGTTGCATGAATCCACTGTGGGAAAGAATCAGTTAATACGGCGGTTCGAGTTACAGCAACAATTTTGGTGGGGGCACTAAATTTAGGTGCGTTCAATGGATCCCCCATTTTTAAGAATTGTTTTATTAATACTTCATCACCCACTTGAAAGGGGTGTGTCGTGTCAATTGGCAAAGGTGCTGAACTCGAATGCATTTTGCTCCAATTTTCGTGTAGAGCTTTAATCAACAATTGTGCATATTCACTTAATGGTACATCACATCCCCCATTGCCCAACACACCCCCACCCTTTCTCCATGGTGCAGGGAAAGGGCGTCCCATCACCATCTCATATGGTGACAGACCTTTTAGACCCTTATGGGGTGCCATTCGCATATCAGCTAGGACAGCAGGCAGCAATGTGGGCCAGTCTTGGTGACCAACCGTCTGCATGGCTTTTCTCAACTTATCTTTGATCGTTCTGTTCGCTCTCTCCACGATCCCTGAGGACTGTGGATGATACGGAATGTGATGCTTCCAGGTGATCTGGAGCTGTTTTGTCATGTCCATTAATACTTTAGCAATGAAAGCAGGGCCTTTATCAGAGTCAATGGCGAGTGGTATACCGTATCTAGGAATTATTTCCTTCAATAGATGTCTGACCACGGTGGAGGCGTCTTCTTTGGGACATGGGAACGCTTCCACCCACCTGGAAAATTTGTCTACAAATACCAGTAGATATCTGTAGGGGCCCCTCTTTGGCAGATGAGTGAAATCTACCTGCCATTGTTGCAGGGGGCCCTCAGGTAATGGTAGCTGTTGATGTTTCGCTACAGGCTTCGCACTATTATTCATTGCACACGTCACACATCGATCTAACGTGTCATTTACAAATTTTGTCAAATTTCGTATGCACACAAATTTAGACATCTCCTCTGTTACCCCTCTTCGGCCGCGGTGAGTGACACCATGAAATTCCCTAACAATGAAAGGCGCACAGGACGCTGGCACACACACGCGGCCGAAACTATCAGTCCAAATGTTATTTTCGTTAGAGCCTGAAAAAGATAATGAGAGAGAGAGTTTAGACATCAAATCTCTTCCTAACAAATTAAAAGGGCAGTCTTCCATAAACACAAAACGATGTGTCAGACGACATTTTGGGTCGTCTACACAGAAAACAGTGAAAGGTGGAGTAATATGACTAGGAAAAGGGACCCCATCTATTCCCACAGAGCTGATTGTTGTTGCTGAAACAGGTCCTTCATATGTGGATCCCAACGAGGATAAAGTGGCGCCTGTATCTAGGAGAAAAGAGTAAGCCATACCATTCACATTAAGCTCAACAATGGGCAAAGTGTTTCCCAATGCAGAGTTAAAGCTTACAGATAACAAAGCGTCATTATGCCCCCTTGTGGCGGAATCCAGGCTCTGTGGGCACCTCTAGTTGCCATAAGGCCCTGGCCCTCCCCTCTGCTGATTTTGGGCTGCGGGGGAAGGTGGCCTTTGCTGATAGTATGACTGAGGCACATACAGCTGTGGCTGAGGATGAGCCTCAGCGGGGGCTGGACCTTGTTGGTATGCCAGATATTTTCCGGGTTGCTGCTTAAAAGGGGCTTGCATCTGTACACCATTACGCTCATCATTCATTCTCTGTCTACACTCTTTGTACCAATGCCCTGGTTTTTTGCAGTAATTACACCTCCCTGGTTTTTTTCCTCCCTTAAAAGGCTTCTGGCCCTGATGGCCACCCCCCATTGAGACACACACAACATTCCTTGCCTTATCTGGAAACAACCCATCTGATTCTAAGGTTCGGATTTTTACAGCAGCATTTTGTACAGTCAAATTATTACGGTCACACAGATGGTGCTTCAATACTTCCTTATGATGTGGTAGGCAATTGGACATATACGTAGCAATGAACATAGGGTTGGCCTCAGATTTCTTTAATTCCATACCCCCTACACTCACCCATACGTCTGCAAAACGGTCAAAGAAACGGGCTGGGGTTTCATCCTTCCCTTGCTTACAATTGGTAACCTGTGATAGGTCTCTATTAGCCGATTTTACACTTAATAAATAAGCCTTCAAATCTTTTGCTAATTTCTCTAGCATCCCTTGTTATCATCTCGCCACGCGAATCTAGTCATTGTCTTCGTTTTGCGTTTCCCCCCCTCCTCCTTTTCACTATATTTTGTCATGTGAGCCTCATCTGTGTCCGGGTGCAGCACTATCACAGACTTTATCAATGCATCCTCATCGTAATCAACCCCCAATTTACTATGCAGTATGAATCGATAATCTGCCCCTACCAGCTGACAATGTCTGGAGGATCTAATCAACATGTCTACGAAATGAATCGGGTTAGATGGGCTGGGGAGGAGATCTATAATATCTTTCAGAGCGCTCGGCGATGGGGGTTCTATATCAATTCCCCCTCTTTTAGCGACCCATACTGCGGCTACGTTAGGCGTTAGTTGGTCTATTTCAGACCCCTGATCAGGACCGACATCTTCGTCTGGTCCCACATTCAGATCTTTGTCATTGTCTCCCTTGGCGTGCGCGGCGAGCGACGGATAAAGCTTAGTGGTTGTTAGATCCTTTGGAGGATCCATTTTAAGTGGTTTTGGCGCGGAAGTGGCTGCGGGCGGAACGTACGGGGGTGGTTTGTCTTTTTTTTCAGGGTTATCGAACGACGCATTTTCCCTTTTGCTTTTAGATGGTTTAGGAACGGTTTTAAGGACTGATCTTGGGACATATGAATTTGTTTTATCCCGCCACACATCTGCCATTTTATACCACACGTCATATCCTCCCTGCATATAGTTATAGGACCAGTCAGGATCACCCTGTCCTCCGTATGTTAAATCATACGCTACTTTTAGAAATCCGGGGTCGAAAGTGCCCTCTCTAGGATATTGCCGCCATTGCGTGTCTGCTGTCCAGCCAGCTAAATTATCAAGATAAGGATTCGTGTACGCAGCTCAGTAAACCACACGAATAAAATCAAATCTGGTTTATTCAGAATGCAGTTCTCAAAGAAACAAAGAGGACAGGCGATTCTTATACTAATAGCCCTTCCCCCTAATAGGGTGTGGTGATGTAGAGAGAAAGAGAAAAAACAACTCCATATATGGCAGAGAGAGGGACACAGCGTGCGTGTAGTTACACACACACAGAAGCAGGACAAAAAAGTTCAGACTGAAATGATACATAATGTATTATAGAAAAATAAAGCATATAAAATAAAGCATATAATTTCCCTCAAAGACTACATAAATAATGCTTAATTACATCTTTAAAATAGAAATAAAACAAAGTATTATTCACAGTATCACAGTACCATTTATTTATATATATATATATATATATATACACACACACATACACACACATCTATTTAGTATATATAAAAGGCTACATATAGTGTAACTGTGGTGTAACTGCAGACTCTTTTGAAAGTGATTAGCCTATATTAATAATGCTTAATTACAGCTTTAAAATAGAAATAAAACAAAGTATTATTCACAGTATCATATATATATATATATATATATATATATATATACACACACACACACACACCTCTATACATATTATATATATATTTATATATACACATACACATCTATTTAGTATATATAAAAGGCTACATATACATGCAGTGTAACTGCAGTCTCTTTTGAAAGTAATTAGCCTATACTAATAATGCTTAATTACAGCTTTAAAATAGAAATTAAACAAAGTATTTTTCGCATTAGTGAAAACTGACCGTTAAAAGCCAAGGATGTAATTAAACCGTAAACATTTTTATAAACTAATTACAATTTTCCAACACTTTGGGGATCAAAAAGCATAATTATAACTTATTTTTAAGTTTAAACTCTCAAAACTTTTCAAGCTAATTAACGATAAATCTTGCTAACAATATGCTAATTCAGCAAATTCTTGCCAGCAACATGCTTATTTATGTTAAATGTTGCTAATGACTTCGGAATTCATACTAAATCTTGCTAGCAACAAGATAATTAACATTAAATCTTGCTAGCAAAATTGATCATCAATTGATTAAAGATTAAATTATGATCAAAGAACATAACGGCACCTTAGTAACTGCCTAGAAACAACGCAAGGCAATAACTAACAAGAGTATATATGCTCAAGATCTAATTCTTTCCATCTATCCATCTGTAAACTTTCAAAACTTTTTAAGCTTTTACAAATAAATTTAACTTTCAGGCTAGTTAAGTTGGCTTGAGAAAGCCAACTTAGTGATATTGTATCTAAACTTATTATTATTATTATTATTATTCTTCTTACCTAAAATTCTCAATGCATCTCCTCCTAGAGCTTTAAAGCTACAACCACTAAACTCTGCTCAGACTTCAGACCTGTTCTGACTTGAGTTGCTATCCCTTTTCAGACTGATCAGACTTATGATTTTTGATAAAACTGAAGATTAAAGTCATAAAATCTCCATAGACTTTCACTAATGAAGTGAAAACTGAATTTTAGATAGAGCGTCCACTCCATCTGTTGGTAACATCACAACATTACACCTGATATATAATACATTTCAATACAGTATGTGTGAACATGTCCATTCCAATGGGCATGCATTTTATTTTTTTAAATCCTGAAAAAAAACTTGCAGGTCTACAATCGATTTTTTACTTTAATTAGTAAGTTAAATCTCTCTATTTTACATTCATAATATCACAAAATTACACCCCTGTCAGTGAGAGCACTGAAGTTTGAACGAATCAGAGCGCTGCAATTCAAAGCCTCAAAGCTTTTCAAAGACGCCATTACTGCTGGAGAGAGAGATCATAATCTCCTAAAATAGATTTATGTGAGAGAGTTTATGATCAAACGGAAATTGTTTCCGATTATCAAGTAACCGCTGCAGCGTGTTTCCTTGAAGATTTATGCACTTATATGGCCAAATTGTGACTCTCATTCGTCTTTACTCGGCAAAGGAGTACATTACTATGGGGAAGGTAGGTGAAGTTTAAACGCGCGTCCTCCTGGACTCGCGCCAACGCATAACCGTCTAAGCACCTACGTTTATTTATAGCGCTCATTTATGTACTTTATTGCCGAATTCTGACTCTCGCTCGTGAGTCAATATACATTGGAAAAGGCTTCCCTGAGCAGCGCGCGCGCTGACTCTCTTCAAATGCAGCGTCTAACAGTCAAAGTTATTTATAACTAATTCTTGAGTATATAGTTACATTGTGTTAATTCTTTTATCTGCTTTTAACTAAAGTCTGACTCCTGTTCTCGAGTTCAAACGCGCTTCCTGAGCAGATTCGCTGATAGATCGATGTTTTGTGAACACTTAAACAGTAAATGAAATGAGATTTTTAAAGGATGCAAAAAACATGGCAGATCGATTCAAACTGTAAACTGCTTGAGATTAAAAAAAACTGCATTACTCTGCTGCATTACATGAGCAGGAATTATTTAAAAAATACTAATATTTAAGTTATTTTGTTTCCCATGGAGGAAGGCTTTATACAAATATTACATTGCGTTGATTCCTTTATCTGCTATAATTGCCGTGTTGAACTGAAGTCTGACATGGCAGATCGAGTCAATCTGAAAACTGCTTGAGATTAGAAAAAACTGCATTACTCTCCTCATTGTACTTTAGCAGGAATTATTTTAAAAATACTAATATTTAAGTTTGTTTCCCATGAAGGAAGGATTTACATATACATCTAAAAAGTATGTATTAGAGGCTCCATATACGCGCGTCCTCCCGCATTCGCGCGTCCACGCCTAAGCGCCTACGTTTATTTATAGCGCCTAAATCTATTCACACACATACATGCATATCTATCTACATTTATATTGTAAATATAAAGGGCTCCATATACATTCAGTGTAACTGCTGTCTGTTTTGAAAGTGGTAAGACTACATAAATAATGCTTAATTACATCTTTAAAATAGAAATAAAACAAAGTATTATTCACAGTATCACAGTACCATTTATTTATATATATATATACACACACACATACACACACATCTATTTAGTATATATAAAAGGCTACATATAGTGTAACTGTGGTGTAACTGCAGGCTCTTTTGAAAGTGATTAGCCTATATTAATAATGCTTAATTACAGCTTTAAAATAGAAATAAAACAAAGTATTATTCACAGTATCATATATATATATATATATATACACACACACACACACCTCTATACATATTATATATATATATATATATACACATACACATCTATTTAGTATATATAAAAGGCTACATATACATGCAGTGTAACTGCAGTCTCTTTTGAAAGTGATTAGCCTATACTAATAATGCTTAATTACAGCTTTAAAATAGAAATTAAACAAAGTATTTTTCGCATTAGTGAAAACTGACCGTTAAAAGCCAAGGATGTAATTAAACCGTAAACATTTTTATAAACTAATTACAATTTTCCAACACTTTGGGGATCAAAAAGCATAATTATAACTTATTTTTAAGTTTAAACTCTCAAAACTTTTCAAGCTAATTAACGATAAATCTTGCTAACAATATGCTAATTCAGCAAATTCTTGCCAGCAACATGCTTATTTATGTTAAATGTTGCTAATGACTTCGGAATTCATACTAAATCTTGCTAGCAACAAGATAATTAACATTAAATCTTGCTAGCAAAATTGATCATCAATTGATTAAAGATTAAATTATGATCAAAGAACATAACGGCACCTTAGTAACTGCCTAGAAACAACGCAAGGCAATAACTAACAAGAGTATATATGCTCAAGCTCTAATTCTTTCCATCTATCCATCTGTAAACTTTCAAAACTTTTTAAGCTTTTACAAATAAATTTAACTTTCAGGCTAGGCTTTCTCAAGCCAACTGAAGTTTATATCATAAACTTCCTCTATCTAGTTATTTTTGTTATTATTATTTTTCTTCTTACCTAAAATTCTAAAAGAATCTCCTCGTACAGCTTTAAAGCTACAACCACTAAACTCTGCTCAGACTTCAGACCTGTTCTGACTTGAGTTGCTATATCATTTCAGACTGATCAGACTTATGATTTTTGATAAAATTGAAGATTAAAATCATAAAAAGTTCCATAGACTTTACATTGAACTAAAATTCACCAATCAGAGGGCTTAGATTACTGAGCCCGCCTTAAGGCTTCAAACTAATCAGAGCTCTAGAAGGAGCGTCCATCACTGAAGATTGAACGAATCAGAGCGCTGTTAGTCTCTGCCAGAAACTGATAGAGCCGCCATTACTGCTGGAGAGAGAGATCATAATCTCATAAAATAGATTTATGTGAGAGAGTCTATGATCAAACGGAAATTGTTTCCGATTATCAAGTAACCGCTGCAGCGTGTTTGCTTGAAGATTTATGTACTTATATGGCCGAAATCGGACACTCATTCGTGTTTACTCGGCAAAGGCTTTCGCCCGCTGAGTAGATTACTATGGGAACGGCAACTCTCAATGAACTTCAAACGCGCGTCCCCGCGCACTTGCCGTCAAAGCGCCAAACCGTCAACGCGCCTAAGTTTATTTATAACTTATGCCTGAGTAAATATTACATTGCGTTGATTCCTTTATGTGCTATAATTGCCGTGTTGAACTGACGTCTGACATGGCAGATCGATTCAATCTGAAAACTGCTTGAGATTAGAAAAAACAGCATTACTATCCCCATTGTAATTGTGCTGGAATGATTTAAGAAATACTAATATTTAAGTTATTTTATTTCACATGAAGAAAAGCTTTATACACACACACACACACACACATATACACATACATATCTATATATCTATACACACATTTATATAGTAAATAAATTTATAAAGGGCTCCATATACATGCAGTGTAACTGCAGTCTGTTTTGAAAGTGGTAAGACTATATTAAGGCGACTCTCAATGAAGTTCAAACGCACTCGCGTCAAAGCGCCTAAGTTTATTTATAACTTATGCCTGAGTAAATATTACATTGCGTTGATTCCTTTATCTGCTATAATTGCCGTGTTGAACTGAAGTCTGACATGGCAGATCGATTCAATCTGAAAACTGCTTGAGATTAGAAAAAAACTGCATTACTTTCCCCATTGTACTTGGCAGGAATGATTTAAAAAATACTAATATTTTAGTTATTTTATTTCACAGGAAGAAACACTTTATATATACATCTCCTTCATTAGGTTCCAGGTTTCTGAAAAAAAAATAAAAAAATAATATCCCATTAAATTAGGCATCTATTAATGAGTAAGAAAAAAAAATCATAAGTCCTTCACAGCAATTTTTGTTGTCAATTGCAGTGGACATTTGGTCTTAACAGCTGTGAATATCAAACTAATATAAACCAATATAAAAAAAAATAAAAAATAAAAAAATCCCAAGGTCAAGAACTTGAACAATATAACATTTCAACTTTTATTTTGAGGTTTTTGTTTTACAAATTGCACATTTAATAAAATAAACCTCTAATAGAAAATGCATTAGAGTCAGTGCAGTCACTTTACACACACACACATTTCCTGTGTGTATCTTTCAAGGTATTCCCCAGTGGCACAGAGCAGTAGTGCACTTTGCACTAATCACATTAAATAAATAATTGTATATTCTGCATATGACATTTTCTCAAAAATGTATTATTACTGTGATAACTGTAGTATTTATCTCATATGAGAACATTACATATTTGCGTCTTGACACAATAATAGTCAATTATGTCAATATTTGCGCTGTTGGCCACTTTTGGATAGAGTGTCCACCCCATCTTTTGGTGACATCACAACATTACACCCCTGTTATTATGAAAAAAATATTTTCAGTATACATATACATTTCAGTAAAAACTTTTAGATCTGAAACCCCAGATCCTGAAAGAAAATTGACCCAGGTAAAAAATCTATTCAAGGTATTCCCTCGAATAAAATATTCAAATTATACGAACGCCTAAGCGCCTAAGTTTATTTATAGCGCCTAAGTTTATTTATAACTAATGCCTGAGTAAATATTACATTGCCTTAATTCCTTTATTTATTATTGCCGTGTTGAACTGAAGTCTGACATGGCAGATCGATTCAATCTGAAAACTGCTTGAGATTAGAAAAACTGCATTACTTTCCCCATTGTACTTGGCAGGAATGATTTAAGAAATACTAATATTTAAGTTATTTTATTTCACATGAAGAAAAGCTTTATACACACACATATACACATACATATCTATCTATCTATACACACATTTATATAGTAAATAAATTTATAAAGGGCTCCATATACATGCAGTGTAACTGCAGTCTGTTTTGAAAGTGGTAAGACTATATTAATAATGCTTAATTACATCTTTAAAATAGAAATAAAACAAAGTATTATTCACATTAGTGAAAACTGACCGTTAAAAGCCAAGGATGTAATTAAACCGTAAACATTTTTATAAACTAATTGCAATTTTCCAACACTTTGGGGATCAAAAAGCATTGTTATTTATTTTTTGGTATTTCGTTACAACACCGATGATCCCTCATGATGAAAAAACTCCATGCGTGTACCCTAGATGCCATTTTGTGCACTAACCAAGTATTGCAATACTTCTGTGATCAATTAATAATTTACTCATGTTTATTACCAACGTAAATGTTGTTTATTTTAGATTTATATTTAATATTCATTATTATTCTTTGATATTTCAGACCACTCACTGTTCAGCTGAATCATCAGTAATCTCCAAATAAATCTTGTTAGCGACATGTTTTAAAGTTTAAACTCTCAAAACTTTTCAAGCTTGAAGCCTTTACAACTAGTTTAAACTTTCAGGCTAGGCTTTCTCAAGCCAACTGAAGTTTATATCATAAACTTCCTCTATCTAGTTACACTTATTGTTGAATCATCTTAATAAACATTTGAATGAAAGTATTAGTTTATTTTTAAAAGGCTGATAATGATCAACTCTGAAACTCTTCTGTCATGTTTTCTTTCACCTTCTACAGGAAGATCATGAACTCAGTGAGTTTTTCTGCTTGTTTTCTCAGCGACTTACATTGTAGGAAGTCGTTCCTGGTTCTGGGAACAATGTTGGTGAAAGTGACTGTGGAAATCAACATGAAGAGTGAGATTATCATGACGAGACAAAGTTATCCTGCATTTCTAATATGATGATCTACATGAAATGAGATGATGGAGGATCATTTCTGAGAGCAGATGAATCTCCAGGACTTTACCTCTGTCACAGATCTTCTTCAGCTCCTCTTTGCAGAAATCCTCCAGTTTGTTTCTCAGCTGATGGACAGATTCTCTCACACCATCAAAAGAAGAGAGAGAACTGAAGGGATTGTCATTGACGTCTGTAGATTCAGGAGGAGCTGAGAGAGACTGGAAACTCTACAGAAAACAGAAATCAAAGCTCATCAGCTCCACACTTCAGTCAATAACCTGCACTGCTGTCAGATTTACTCTTGTTGATCTTCAGAAACTCTCATTGAACACTTACACTTTATGTGATCTCAAGAAATCAGTGAAATGATCAAACATCCTTCATTAACATAAATGAAACAGATCAATTAATCAATGGTGTTGATATTCAGGGCTGTTTCTCTCTGGAGGAATAAATGAGCATCTCAACACCTCTTTAACACGGTAACATGATGAACCTGCATTTCAGACATTCATCATGTGCTGATAAACTATAAGCTCATTTGCCATCTAAACTATAAATTAACTTTCTAGTAAATTCAATGATCAAAAATCCTCCATTAACATAAATGTAACAGGTCAAGCACAGCTCGAGAGAAATCTAGAAATCTGTCTCTGAAGGAACTAATGAGCATCAACAACCTTTAACATGATGAACCTTTTCAGAGAAAAAAATCCTCCACTATGATCCTGTTCTTCTAGATCTCTGTTACCTGCAGGAAAAGCATGTGATCCTGTGTGTGTGAAAGCTGCTCCAGCTCAGCGTCTCTCCTCCTCAGATCATTGATCTCCTGCTCCAGTCGCTCCAGTCGTCCTTCAACTCGACTCACTGCAGTCTTTTCCTGATCTCTGATCCTCTGTGTGACCTCAGACCGGCTTCTCTCAATGGAGCGGATGAGCTCAGTGAAGATCCTCTCACTGTCCTCCACTGCTGTCTGTGCAGAGATCTGTTAGGACACACATCACAATCACACAGAGGCTTCAGTGGGACTGACAGAGGAGAAACCTGACTGACACTTCTCAAACTCCTCTTCTTCTCCAGACTCACTTTATGAGACTCCACAGCCTCTCTCAGCTGCTGAAGATCTTTCTCTCTCTGCTGGATCCTCTGCTGGAACGACCTCTGCGTCTCCTTCAGCTGCTTCTGCAGCACAAACCAATAACAGAGAAGAGACTTTATACTGATTTAATTTATTATTATAAATTATTTTTGATTTACTACGTATAGAGTTCATATGAACAGAGTCAGATTTACTGAACAGAAAGTGTTTGAGTCGCATTTTGTCGCTGCATTTAACTTGCATTATTCTTGACAGAGAATAAAACATATTCTATATTCTTAAAACAATGTAATAATAATAATAATAATTAGTTACATTTATATAGCTTTTTTTTCAGCTCAAATCGCTTGGGAGGGGGGGGGGGGGGAATCTCCTCAACCACAACCAGAATGCAGCCATATTGCGCCAGAACGAACCAGAACCAGCTTATTGGTGGAGAGGAGACAGAGTGATGAAGCCAATTAGAGTATGGGAGTGATTAGAAGGCCGTGATGGAAAAATTGGGCCAGGATGTCAGGGTTACACCCCTACTGTGAAACTACTCTTTCCTACTGGGATTTTTAATGACCACAGAGAGTCAGGACCTCAATTTAACGCCTCATGTGAAAGACAGTGTTTGTTGCAGTACAGTTTCCCCGTCACTATACTGGGGTATTAGGACACAGATCAGAGAGTGATCCCCCTGCTGGTCTCACTAACACCTCTTCCAGCAGCAACCTAGTTTTTTCCCAGGAGGTCTCCCATCCAGGTACTAACCATGCTCAACCCCGCTTAGCTTCAGTGGGCAACCAGTCTTAGGCTACAGGGTGATATGGCTGCTGACAATGTTTGAATGATTTATGAATACAGTAATACCTTGGTTTACGAGCGACTTGGTATACGAGCAAATCGGTGTACGAGCATTGTATCGGTGTACGAGAAAAAATGTCCCTCACCCATGCGCAGTTTTGTGTGGAAAAAGTCCTAACGCTCAGCATCCTTGTGGCATTTTTACATGAAATATCCTAATGACAGTCTCTCATAACACAGTCAGGAGGTTCCAACCCCTTTATAACCCCAAAACTCATTCATTGGCTGCATCATTCACCACGGTGATACTTTTATAAGTGATTTACAGAAGTTTTTACCTCATATTCTAAACATTAATTAATTGTGATCGCTATTTTTCAAGTAGTGAAATATACACATACAGTACCTCTAAGCAGTCATGAATTCAGTGTCTCCTAGTTCTGCCTGAGTGTGTATGTGTGTGTGGTCACTGAACACCTGATTCTCATATCATCTGCCTATCTCCCCACTCGGCTCCCGCGCATTCGTTTGTTCGCAGCTCCCGTGAATTCGTTCGTTCGGGGCTCCCATGTTCCACGACTTTAACTCTGGATTATCACTTTGTTTGTTTTCTGCACTATTATAATAAATTCACTCATTTGCTCTCATCCTTGCTTTCCCCTCTCCCCCCTCCTCCCTCCTCTCTCTCCAAGCAGGCTGCTCAAACCTGAAGTGCATTACAGTAAATTGTCAAGTATTTTTAGAGTTTATTTGTAAATTATTAATTAGTATTTATATGAGATCTTAATGGTTACAATTTTAACTGCAATTAAAACCAAAAAAATATTTAAAATGGGCATTTGTGTGGAACGAACTAATTGATTTTTAGTGCATTCTTATGGGGAAATTTGTTTTGGTGTACGAGCATTTTGGTTTACGAGCTCGCTCTTGGAATGAATTAAACTCGTAAACCGAGGTATTACTGTATTTCTATTTTTCCGTTTTTTTATGTTGCTTCATCAAACCCTGTTTTCCAAAAGTTTGTTTTGATCAATGTGTTTACAGAGCATTTCACCATATTTTCTGTTAAGTTCAGTGTGGAGCACAAACACTCATCAGTGAAACTTCACTTACAGCTACTGTTCATTTCTGCTGACGTCTGCAGTGTGAATGATGTTTCCTGATCATATGAGTGTCAATTAAATAGTGTCAACATTATTTCATACCTGTTTCTCTGTCCTCTGTGCTGCAGCTGATACTGTGTCGTGGTTTTTATGTTCATCCATCGTACACAACACACATATAAACTTCTGGTCAGTGCGGCAGAAAACCTCAAGCAGTTTATCATGTGTTTGGCAGATCATGTCCTGCAGTCGTCCAGTGGCATCAGTCACTTTGTGTCGTTTTCCTTTAAACAAACTCTCATGTTGTTCAAGGTGAATCTGACAGTAAGAGTTCAGACACACCAGACAGGACTTGACAGCTTTGTGTTTTCTTCCAGTACAGACGTCACACTGCACGTCTCCAGCTCCAGCGTAACAGTCAGCAGAAAGTTTAGTTTTCTTCAGTTTCTCCACCATTTCAGCCAGAATGGTGTTTTTAGCTAAAGCAGGTCTTGGACTGAAGGTTTCTCTGCACTGAGGGCAGCTGTAGACTCTCTTCTCATCCTCCTGATCCCAGCAGCCTGTAATACAGATCTTACAGTAACTGTGTCCACAGGGAATGGCCACTGGATCCTTCAGGAGATCCAGACACACTGGACACATGAACTCATCCTGGGAAAATCTGGCTTCTGCCATTTTACTGCATGAAAACAGAGACACAAACACACAACAGCTCAACTGCAGTTCAGTTTGTGTTTCTCTGAACTCACATGATTCCTGTTTCCTGGTTTCCTGGTTGTTTGAGTGACGTGTGAAAAACAGGTTTGTCTGCAAGTCTGTAAAACAGGTTCAAAGTTCAGTTTTAACCAGACGCACACATATTCTGGATGTTATTTTTGATGCCAAATCCTGTTTTAGTTGATTCACATGTTTCTCCTTGTGTATAACAATAACAATCTGATACTGGATGTTGTTTGTAAAGCAAAACCTTTCTTAATAAATTAATAAAATAATACAGTGGAGTTCACTTATCTCGAGTCACGATTAACTCGCCAATACTATTATGTCGACGTTTTTGAAGTGGAACCGCCAAACTGTCTATTTCTCTTAGTATTTTCTCATCTTTTACGTTGATTCTTTAATGTCGCCGAATCCTAGTATCTCGAGCAAAAAAGATCGCACGTGAATCTCCAGTGGTGCCGCGCAGCCGCAGAAGAACTTGCTGACAGTGTTGCCAACTTAATGCCTTTGTCGCTATATTTAGCGAGTATTCAAACCACATTTTCAAAAAAGCGACTAGCGACAAATCTAACGACTTTATCTGGAGTTATTGGAGACTTTTGGAGACTCTCTGAAGTGAAAGCACATATCGTTCTTACGCTTCTCAACGAGCAGCAAGTGCTGATGTGGACCCATTCCCATCCCAAAGCACTCACAGCTGTGTGCACATAAAGCCCGCCTTCTCTGATTTGATTGGTTTTCTCAAATATTTTGACATTGGTCGGTAACGAGAAGGAGGGTAATGAGTATGAGGCTTTGATAAACACACACACACAAACTCTGCTTCAGTTCTGACGTGAGCTATATTGGCTGTTGGTTATCTCGCTAAACGGTTATCTCAATGCTTTTTTTGCAACCCCCTGGCCATCGACATAACCGAACTCCACTGTAGTAACATTTTACTCCTGCCGCTTTTGGAGATACTGCACAGAAACGGTCGGTCCGACGAACATGAAAACAGTGCTCATTTGTAGGAGAGGCTTGTATGTTGTTTGTATAAAAATATGGTTTGTCTAATTCTATTAGTTTGTTGAGGCTTCGATAAACACACACACACACACACACAATCTCTGCTTCAGTTATGAGGTGAACTCTGCTCAGTTTGAAGAAGCCGGTTGTTAAAAAACGGGACAAAGCCAAATTTGTTGAGAAAGAACATTAGACAGGCAGATCGCAAGAACGTATGCATTCTAGTACAGCGTGATGTTTAACCGTTTTAATAGGTTAATACAATGCAAAATATATGATTATAGATGCAGCCTATTCAATGCGGCATAGTTGTAACACTGTGTTACAACTAACCCTATACAACTAATAGTCTTGTTCACTTCAGGACCGGCTAGCAGTCACTGTGTGTTTTTCACATCTTTCAAAATGGTACCATCTTTTAGCCAAGAAGATGGTAATCATAACAATATAAGATTGGACTAACATACTTTCACACATTCTTTGAAAATCGAAAAACAACTACTATAACAAAAAATATTTTCATGCTTTCAAAATAGTTTTTCCTGTGGTTCTCATCCAAATTTCGCTGAAATTTCTCGAAAGATGGCCAGAAGACGTGTGGTGAAAAGCCCGTTAGCACGTCAAATTTAAGGCCGTGCAACTATCTAAAAAGTCTGTGTTACTATTTGCCCCGCGCTCCCCTATCACTGTGGTGAATGATGCAGCCAATGAAGGAGTTAAGGGGTGATAAAGGGGTTGGAACCTCCTGACTGTGTTATGAGAGGCTGTCATTAGGATATTTCATGTAAAAATGCGCACAAGGATGCTGAGCGTTAGTACTTTTTCCACACAAAACTGCGCATGGGTGAGGGTAATTTTTTCTCGTACACCGATACAACTTTGACTTGACTTGATAACTATGAAATGTGTCACTTGATGGCTCTTACGACCCCAGGCTCAAGGGACGCATGCAAACCGAATATTTAAGCTAAAAAAAAGATGTTTATTACTAAATTAATATAACATTAAATCATTGAAAACAGACAATTAAAGAAAATAAGAGTGTTTCTGAAACAGTTTCAGTAATGTCAGCATGTAAAGCAAAGTGCATGGTTGAAAGTGTAATACAATGATGAGAAATAAAGGTGGAAAACAATCAAACCAACCATAACAAAGTCCAAACAAACAAAACCTCCAAATTCTCCTCCACTTCCAATCCCTCAGTCTCTTAAAAAGCACCGGAGGTACTGGACAGTACAGGTGTTAACGGTCTGCTGCCAATCGGTGGAAACACACAAGCTGCAGTAACTGAGGCCGACACAGGCCGTACAGGTCAGTCAGTCTGACCTCTGACCTTTTCTGACACACGGGTCACCGCACATGAACACAACGGCACCAAGTGCTGCTAAACTGTAGCAAGCAAGCGAGAAAACCTCATTTTGTAATGACATAAATATTATATACACTAAATCATTAAATACACTAAATAGGCAATACAAAACATGATAAATAATTGTTTAATAATTGTTAGAATAGACATTAATAAACATCTGTTGTATTTTATTTTAGCATTAGTTTGCATTCATTTTTATCGTTGGATCTTTTGACATTTAGCTCTCATTTTATTTTATTTACAGCATATATATACTTGCTGCTACAAAGTTACACACCTACGTTGATTTATTTCACTAATTCCATAAAAAAGTGAAACTTGTATATTTAATTTATTCATTACACACAGACTGATATATTTCAAATGTAAATTTATTTTAATTTTGACGATTACAACTGACAATATCTCAATATCTCAGCAAATTAGAATATTTTGAAAAGGTTCAATATTGAAGACATCTGGTGCCACTCTCTGCTTGTATCAAATATCACAATATCTTGTATCACAAATCTATTCATCCTGAGCAACCAAATCGTCATAGTGTGGGCACAAACTTTTCTATTGCCTGTGTATTAAATAAAGTATTTTACTCTGCTTGTATTAACCTATGCACATACAACTCACACAAACACACAACTTTGTGTTCAACTATTCAGTAGTTCTTTGGGTTGGTGATAACAGTGAATGCCCCAAATGATCGTAAAGAAATTATTGTGAGAGCACAATAATATTATATATATATATATTGCAATAATATAAATATTGCAGTGCTTATGGGACTGGAATTGTGGAACAGCAAACTGCAACAGGGATGACACCCAAACACCTTCACAGGACACCGATGATGCTGGACAACATAACGTTTGCACTAGACCAACTTCCCCTAATACAGTCTAGTCTTATAATAATAGCAATATTATATATAATAATAACAGTACTACTAATATAGGCTATACATATAATATGTATATATATATATATATATATGTGTGTGCGTGTATAATTACATATTATAGGTATTACAACTAGATATAGGCTAATTTACTGTAAAGATCGAGACAAGATCGACAAGACGCAAAAGGTCATTGCAAAAGAGGCTGGCTGTTCACAGAGCTGTGTCCAAGCACATTAACAGAGAGGCGAAGGGAAGTTTTAAACTGACGTCAGGTGCTCTGGCTCCCAGCAAACATGTGGCTGATCAGAACAGCGGTGTTTTGACCAGCGATTATGCCGTTTCACAGTCACCCAGTGTCCCTGCTGCTCGGGCTCTACAACCGGAACCGAACTTAAATCTTTTGTAAATCGTTTGGCTTTTGCTGAAACCTTACATATTTTAAAAAAAATCTTTGAAAAGTTGTTTATAGGTTCAGGAACAAACATTTTGATTGATGCCCCTTGATACAGACAAATATTCTCAATCACTGGTAAAATATTCCCTTCATTGGTTCGAAGACAAAGACCTGCAGTGAGTTAATAGACTTTTAGTCACGATATACAGTAGATCTGCCTCTGACAGAGATTGAACACATTGAAGTGACAAAATACTGAAACTACGATCCTGGATCTGTTTTTCACAGACCTTAATATGAGGTTTCTACAATTACTGTAACAATTCATTTTCATACATGTGCCTGCCAGGAAGGTTTAGCAACAGACAGTCATTTAAGAAAAATAAGAGGTTGATTTGAGTACAAAGCAGTCGTATCCTCGGTATGACTGAAGCACAAGAGACCCTGCGAAGTGATAGTATAGTAATACAGTATAGTATACAATAGTTTATGTACAAAAAGAACATTAGCCTCTCTCCCAAAATGAAAAAGTCACTGCGACGCTCCTTAGTACAGACAAAATGTAGAAAGTGTTAATAGTCCATAGCCTTGAAAAACAAGTGACCATTGAACAACTTCAAGTTAAGAAAAAAAACTTGTCAGTGCACCTTCACATTTGATCAATTGAACATTGTACAGCATTTTTAGAAAATGACCACAGAATTGGTTACATTGCAAAACTTACTTTATTGGTTTCCATTCTGTAAAATTTTGCATACTAATCAATTTGACTCCAATATTTCATTTGGAATTTGGTTTGGAGTAACACAAGTTATAGGCGCATGATCCATTATAGCTTGAGGGACACGCAGAGCAAGCTTTTCCGGTCTTATATGGAGCCTCTCCTGCCCTGCTCCCCCTAGAACAGAAGCAACATGTTCAGTTGATTACCGTGACTTCTCATTAGTCCAGCCATAGTTTGGTAAATTAAATGACTTGATCCAGTCGCAAATGATTCTTACGCGTTATAGTTGCAAACCAGTAAAGTGGCTTGTTTCCATGTTATCCCAGACACCTCCATGTTTGAACAACTGCTGAGAGCACATCCAATCTTATTGCTGGTGGCCCACACCATCTGAAGCAAGTTAATAAAAAAAAAAATTATACACATTTACAAAGTGAGACACGGAGGACTGGAGTAATGGCTGCTGAAAATTCGGCTTTGCCGTCACAAGATTAAAATTATACATAGACACACCTGATTGTAGTGTCCGCAGGTTAAACCATTGCATGTATCAGGGGAGAAAGTGAATTTCTCATTATACCAGGATATCAAGATATCAGTGAGCGACGTATTTCTGCAAAGTGAAAGAAATTACAACAAACATAAATCAGAATGTGTGGACAATGTGAATATAATACAGAGTAAATCCTGGTGTCATTAGTGTATCAGGTTTTGGATGCTTCCATAAGCGTTTCTACCTTTCAGGGAAAAGGGACAGATTCTGTCCATTGGACACCAAAACCTCAGGCGGTCCATGAGCCCACGTGCACTGAGAGGCCCACGCCTGTGCAGATGCAGCCAGTGCCTCATCCCACACCTGACCAAAAAGAGAGAAAGATCATTAAGACATAGGTCACACAAAACAGACCATCCAATGACAAGGAACTGAAGATGTCAAGCTTAGAGACGATAAAGGTCCACTCAACTAGATTCTAAGGCTTCTGGAGCCATGCATCATGAATTCTGCAAACAGACTGAAGTTTAACTGCTCAAAACTGAACTTTAGTCGTGCTGATGTGTGAATCATGAGCAGCAACTCCTTTGAGTCATAACCTTTAAATGACCCAGCTGATCCAAATGAGAACCTTAAAACTGATGGGAATTATTCAGACTAAACACACTGAATTATTCCGTTAAGGAGTGTAAAAGACTTCTAAATTTAACCAAACATAAATTTGATCACTTGATTCATTTTTGATGAGCTTCACTTTGCATGCAAGTGCGGTTGTCTTGAAGTTTGGCAATCAAGAAAAAAAACGTTGCTTTTTAATTAAACCTTAAAAGTGTATATAATAGAAAAAGAAAAAAAAACACCCTACCATAGTCTCCATATTTGCAGCGCTTGGGGAGACCCGTGAGCGCACATTGTTGTGGAAGTACAGTATTCTCAACATATCTTTGGAGAGTGCAGGCTGCACTCCTGGTGTGCTTGTGTTGCTCTTATTGAGAGGAAGCATCTCCGTTTCACCGATCATCATCATCACCACCATCATCATCAGCATTATGGACGGCAGTGTCCAGAAGGCAAAGAACAACTGAGAACAGGCCAACAGGTGCTTTATTTCTGGAAAGAGATTTCAACATTAAAACGTTCAACTTATGCGCCACACGAAAAGGGCCCTATATTATATATATATATATATATATAAATCCAACCTAGCACATTGCTCTGTTAGTTATAGACAAATATTATTAAGTCCTACATTTAAAAAACCCTGTTAACCATAATTTTCCTTAGAGGATGGGGTGGAAAAAAGATAAACATACCAAACACACTTGACAACAAGTACGCTCATGAATCCAAAACAAGCAGAATGCAAATCTGTAGTTCTCTCGCTGGGTCAATCAGAGAAAAAAGGCTAGGAGTTGCAGTTTCCAAATCCACAGAAGAAAACTGTATTGCTGGCAAGAAAGTGAGATGATAGCTCTACATATGAGTGCAGACCACGATGCATCTGATTTTTGAGTCAAATACATCCCTTTATATATTTTTCTCTTATCTCCCAATGTCCAATAGTAAATGTTCCAGTCCTCTTTTCTTGTAACTCCACCTTGACTACCTGCAACCATACATTTTACTTACATACTTCAGATTGTCTCCGTCAAATCATATGTTCACATCATTAGCAGGATTAATGTCATCACTAGCTCTACACCTAGTTTTTTGAATGACATTTCAATTATTTCAACACATACCAGCTCTGCACTTAAGATTTTTGAATGATATTTTAATTACTTCAACACATACCACCTCTGCACTTAAGTTTTTTAAATGACATTTTAATTACTTCAACACATACCAGCTCTGCACTTAAGTTTTGAATGACATGAATTTCTCCAACAGTCCCAATGTTTATAATTTGTGATATAATTTTGTAGTTTCTGTGCGGCTGATTGATCCAGACGGACCATTTTGACTGCTGGTGTTTCCTGTTTGCTCGAGTGGATTGCGTTTGTTGCGTCTTATAAACTTGTTTTTGTTTTAGATCTTAAACTCGATGTTCGACGTTCGCGGGTCAAAAAACCACTGTTCCATTCCGATTAGAGCATCAAACAGGTTCTCTCCCCACTCAGTGACACACCCACTGAGAAACCTGTTGAAAGTACCCTAGTGATTGGCGATTCTATTATTCGGAATGTGAAAATAGAGACTCCAGCCACCATAGTCACATGTTTACCAGAAGCCAGAGTGCCTGACGTCAAAGCAAAATTAAAAGTGCTGGCTAAGGCTAATCGTAAATATTCTAAGATGGTTATTCACGTTGGCGCTAATGATGTCCGACTTCGCCAGTCGAAGATCACTAAATCTAATATTAAAGAGGTGTGAACTCGCAAAGATGATGTCAGGTACTGTAATTTGCTCTGGCCCTCTTTCTATGCGCAGGAGTGATGAGATGCTTAGCAGATTATCCTCACTCAATGGCTGGATGTCTAAGTGGTGCCAGCAGAATAACATAGTTCATAGACAATTGGAAAAGTTGGAACTGTTGAAAAGAGATGGTATTCATCCCACCTGGGATGGTGCCGCTCTTCTCTCTAGTAATTTGGCACATAGTCTTAGAGCTGAACCTTGACTAATTGGGGCCCAGGTCAGAAAGTAGACAAACTGGCTAAACCGACCGTCTGCTAGCTGTCTCACGTCACAGAAGTCAGATAAATTCCAACACATAGAGACTCTTTCTCCTAGATATCATCCTATAGAGACTGTGTCTGTTCCCCGAATTAGCAAATTCAAAAAACTCTCAAAACCGTTTAAGGGTAAATTTTTAATTGATTTACAAACAACAAAGAACGGATATAACAATAATGAACAAATGATAAAGCTTGGGTTACTGAATATACGATCCCTTTCCTCAAAAGCACTTATTGTAAATATGATTACAGATCATAAACTAGATGTGCTGTGTTTGACAAAAACCTGGCTAAAACCAGACGATAACATTACTTTAAATGAGTCCACCCCTCAAGATTACTGTTATAAACATGAGCCTCGTCTGAAAGGTAAAGGAGGAGGTGTTGCTGTAATTTATAGTAACATGATCAGTACTACTCAAAGGTCTAAATTGAAATATAATTCTTTTGAAGTGATTGTCCTTAATGTAAAATTATCTAGTGCAAGTAATAATTCCTGTTTAACTTTTGTGCTGGCTATTCTATACAGGCCACCAGGGCACCATACAGACTTTATCAAAGAATTTGCTGATTTTCTCTCAGAATTAGTAATGGCAGCAGATAGTCATAATTGTCTGTGATTTTAATATCCATGTAGATAATGAAAAAGACGCATTGGGATTGGCATTTAGAGACATTTTAAACTCTATTGGAGTTACAAAACATGTATCAGGACCCACTCATTCTCGTAATCATACTTTAGATCTAATATTGTGGCATGGGATCAATGTTGATACTGTTCAAATTCTGCAGCAGAGCGATGACATCTCATATCATTATTTAGTTGCGTGTAGACTACCTTTAGCAAAAATCGAAAAAACTAACTACCTGTTACAAATATAGTAGAACTATCACTCCTAACACAAAAGATAGCTTTATAAATAATCTTCCTGATTAGTTTGATCTACTTACCATCGCAGATAGCCTAAAAGAACTTGATGTTGCAACAGAAACTTTTAAATCTCTCTTTTCCAGCACTTTAGACACTGTTGCTCCGTTGCGCTTAAAGAAGATTAAAGAAAATAGTCCAACACCGTGGTACAACGAACACACCCGGGCCCTCAAGAGAGCAGCCAGAAAAATGGAGGAGAGCTAGAAAAAAAATAAGCTTGAGGTTTTTTTGCATTTCATGGAAAGACAGCTCTATTGCATTCAGAAAGACCTTAAGATCAGCTAGATCTACTTACTTTTCTACCCTCTTAGAAGAAAACAAATACAACCCTAGGTATTTATTTAGGTATACAACCCTAGGACTAAACTAACAAGAAATAAAGCCTCAACCCCAGATGCTTTAAAACAGCACAGCAGTAATGACTTCATGGACTTCTTTACTTGCAAAATTCATAATATTAGAGAGAAAGTTATAACCATGCAACAGTCTACTACAATATTCCAAAATACACTACATTTTAGTGTCCCTGAAGAAAAATTCCACTCCTTCATTGCTATTGGGGAGGAAGAATTGTCTAAACTCGTTAAATCATCACAATCAACAACATGTATGCTAGACCCAATATAAGCTACTGAAAGAGATGCTTCCAGAGATCATAGATCCCAAAAATCTTTTTTGTCAAAGATTCTAGAAACGGCAATATCTTCACAACTATGTTCCTTTCTAGAAAGAAACAGCATCTACGAGGATTTCCAGTCAGGATTTAGACCGTATCATAGTACTGAGACTGCTCTCATTAGAGTTACAAATGATGTGCTCTTATCATCCGATCGTGGTTGTATCTCTCTGTTAGTGTTACTGGACCTTAGTGCTGCATTTGATACAATCGACCACAAAATCCTTCTAAATAGACTTGAAAACTATGTTGGCATTTGTGGAATTGCATTAGCCTGGTTCAAATCATACTTATCTGACCGTTATCAGTTTGTAGCAGTAAATGAGGAGATGTCTCTATATTATCTCTACAGCTCTATATTTCTTCTCACCCTGATGAAACGTACCAATTCACTAAATTAACAGAATGCATAACTGATATAAAAAATTGGATGACTAATAACTTTCTACTGCTTAATTCTGAAAAAACACAGATTCTAATTATTAGACCAAAAAGTTCCGCATGTAATAATCTAGACTACTGCCTAACACTCGATGGCAGTAGTTTGATAGCAATCTTTCATTTGAAAGCCAAGTCTCTAGCATCTGTAAAACGGCCTTCTTCCATCTTAAAAATGTCTCTAAATTGCGACATGTGCTCTCAAAGACAAATGCGGAAAAGTTAGTTCATGTGTTCATGAGTTCAAGGCTAGATTATTGTAATGCTTTACTAGGTGGTTGCCCTGCACGCTTAATAAACAAATTCCAGCTGGTCCAAAATGCAGCAACTCGAGTTCTTACTAGAACCAGGAAATATGAGCATATTAGCCCAGTTCTGTCAAACCTGTGCTGGCTTCCTATTAATCACCGAATACATTTTAAAATCTTGCTAATTACTTACAAAGCATTAAATGGTTTAGCTCCTGTTGGAGAAATGTATATGTCATTCAAAGCATAAGTGTAGAACTAGTGTTTGTTGAAGCACTTAATATGTCATTCAAAAAACTTAAGTTCAGAGCTGGTATGTACTGAAGTAAGTCAACTGTCATGCAAAAACCGAAGCGTAGAGCTACAAAAGACATAAATCCTGCTAATGGTGTGAACCTATGATTTGATGGACAGCACCCGGACTGGGCAGAGGGCCAAAACAGATGCACAGATAGTGAATGGCCTTTAAACTGAAACTTCTGAAGCTCAAGAAAAAAGAAGCGCTGTCACCAAGACAACTGGGATGTATTTAAGTAAGATTTATGGATGCAGGTGGTCAAGGTGGGAGTCATAAGAAGAGAGGGCTGACCATTTACATGTATGTATGTGAAAATTTATGATCGCAGATGGTCAAAGTGAAGTTACATGAAAGGGAATTTCAAAGAAACTGGAAATAACTGTTTGACATTGAAGGATAATAGAAAAAGGTATATAAGGAGATGTATTGGTACGCGAGAGTCAGATGCATAGTGGTCTGCGCTCATGTGTAGAGCTATCATCTCACTTTCTTGCCGGCAATAAAGTTGTCTTCTGCGAACTTGGAAATTTCGACTCTTAGCCTTTTTTCTCTGATTGACCCAGCGAGAGAACTTAGACTCTACAGATTTTGCCACAACACTCCACAGTACTTGAGCGATCTCTTAACACGTTATAGTCCTTCACGTCTATTGCGATCCCAAAATACTGTCCAGCTTATAATACCTAGAATATCAAAGTCAACTGCTGGCGGTCGATCTTTTTCCTATTTAGCTCCTAAACTCTGGAACAGTCTTCCTAATACAGTTCGGGAAGCAGACACACTCTGTCAGTTTAAATGTAGACTAAAAACACATCTCTTCAACCTGGCATACACAAAACACATTATACATACATTTTTAATCCAAATCATGTAAAATGATTGTTAGGCTGCATAATTTAGTTCAGCCGGAACCGGGAACATTCCCATAACATCTGATGTACTCGATACATCAGAAGAAGAATGGCATCTACGCTGATATTATTCTCTGTTTATTCCGAGGTTACCGTGGTCAGCTGGATCCGGGCCGTATCAAGATCAGATGAAGGACCTGCACCTGGACACGAGCACAGCACTGCCCTGAAGTGTCTGCGGAGACTGTGACTATTAATCCCTACAGTCTTCAATCCAAGCTTTGAGCTCGTACAAGATCTGCGGTATCATGGCCTTCTCCGGGGGCCTACTCAATCATCACCCCCCACTACTGCACCTCTCCCACAGTGGAGGTGCCACAATTGGGGTGAGAGGAAACAGAAGAGGGGGAAGCACGGAGGTACCCGTGTCAGGCTAGCGGCAAACCCACACAAGCCTGCTATCCCCACCATCATTCTGGCTAACGTACGCTCATTGGACAATAAACTGGACGATCTTTGTCTTCTTTGCTCTACTCAGAAGACTGTAAGAGACTGTTGTGTTTTTGTGTTCACGGAAACATAGCTCAACAACGTTCCGGACTCCGCCATTCAGCTCGATCGGCTCACATGCCATCGGGCGGACAGAGTGCTCGTTGAAGGAGGTAAGACCCGCGGCGGCGGACTCTGTGTTTACACCAATAATGCGTGGTGCCGAGATGCTTTTGTGGTCTGCAAACACTACTCACCCCTAGTGGAGTTTATGATTATTAAGTGTCGGCCGTTTTACCTACCGTGGGAATATACAGCTATTATACTTGTTGCTGTATACATCCCCCCCCCCCCCCCCCCCCCCCCCCCAGCTCCAACAACAACAGGAGTGAGGCACTGAATAATCTTTATCAACACATTAGCGAGCAGCAGACAGCCCACCCAGATGCTTTTCTCATCTTGGCTGGAGATTTCAACCACGCAGATTTAAAGAGTATCACCAGCTCATTGACTTCCCAACACGTGGAAACATCACTCTGGACTTTGTGTACACTACACAGAGAGGAGCTTACAAAGCCCTCCCCCTTCCCCACCTTGGTGCTTCAGATCACATCACTGTTATGCTAATACCAGCATACAGACCACTTGTGAAAGTCACTAAACCAGTTCAGAAACAGATTCAAGTCTGGCCTGAAGGGTCATCACAGGCACTTCAAGACTGCTTCGACACCACTGACTGGTTTAAACAGGCTGCAACTTACCATAAGACCACAGACCTCAGAGAATCCTGAGTACTCCCCCCTGTGGCAGGGGATTCAGACCCTCACAGACTACAAACCCCCTGCACGGACGTGACAGCTCCATACCCCTGCTGAATGAGCTGAACACTTTCTTCGCTTGCTTTGATGCACACAACAGCACCACTGCACAGAAGTCACCACCTCCTCCCGATGACCAGATGTTGTCACTGCCCAGGGACAGCATGAGAAGATCCCTCAGCAGGGTCAACGCACGCAAATCCTGACAACATTCCTGGACGTGTATTGAGAGACTGTGTAGAGGAACTCACTGATGTTTTCACAGACATCTTCAACATCTCACTGAGTCAAGCTGTTGTCCCCACATGCTTCAAAGCAACCACCATCATTCCTGCCAATGTCACGGTGAAAACCAGTGACTACGTTTGTGACTGACGCACGCGCACACACAAACACAACACCAGCACGCATACACCCATGTCCTGTTAACACGACTGACACTGGCATTGACAATCTTAACTGTATTGTGTATTGTCTGTACACATTACCAGGTCTACTTGATCCACCAGCATTTATTGATAAGTGTTGTGAGCCAGAACAGTATCAAACAGTATCAAAGAGGTATTTACCAAACCTTTTATAAAGTCTGTTAAAGTTTGGTTTATGGGTAGATTTGAATTGTTGCCATCTTAGTTGTTGCCACAGGGGATTCCATTAATTGTGTTTGTAAAATGTATATATTTATTTTTGATTTATATTGGTTTTGTAGGTCTGTATTGTTATGTATTGCTTATGATATTTATGTTGTTGTTGATATTGTTTATTATTATTTATGTGGTTTTATGTCAAGTATGTTTGTCTTTAATATGTTTAACTGTAGGATGGTACAGTCCAGGGGGAGGAGTCAGGCCTATAAAATGGCTCCAGTGGCACAGTGTGGGGAGGGTAATGGTAGTTTGTCATGTCTTTGAGAGCTGTTGTGACAATAAAATCTTGTAAAGCTGAAACAACAGTTTTCCCAATGTCATTTTTGATTTCCATCTGCCAGTCATTCTAACACTGCCCCTAAGAAATCATCTCCATCCTGCTTCAATGACAACCGCCCAGTCGCACTTACTTCCATCCTTATGAAGTGCTTTGAGCGGCTAATCATGCACCACATTAAGTCTGTCCTCCCCCCCTCCCTGGACCCCTACCAATTTGCATATCGGTCTAAACGCTCAACCGATGACGTCTTCGCCACTGCCTTCCATTCAGCACTCACTCACCTGGACAATAAAGACACGTATGTCAGAATGCTGATCATAGATTTTAGTTCAGCATTCAGTACAATCATCCCTCAACAGCTCACTCAAAAACTGTCACAGCTGGGACTCTGATTGGCTAAGAAAGAAAGGTAAACAAAATTAGTAATTTTCCACACAAGAGCAAGCAAGCACCAATGCTCTACTGATTGAAGCTGAACTCGGCTCAGGCTCCAACTATCAATAGAGACTTCCAAAACATTCTGATAACATGTTCGATCTGGTGAGAAGTGCAGACAATATTCATTCTTACTCTATGGAAAAAAACTGAAAAGTAAAGTAAAAGTTTTTAATTAATAAAAATCCCTAACTTGATTATAAATCACTCTTTACAACTCATTCAAATAAGAAAAAGAACATATGAAAAATAAGACAAAGAAAAGAATATAGGTACAAATAAGAAAAATAAAGCAATATACATACATACATACAAGCAGCAATGGATTTCCAAATCGTCCTTACAGTGCCGTTTAAGTTTGTTTCAGTGTTTTTAAATAAAGAGTGTTTTCAGTTTGGATCCGACGTCTCTCGGCTTTCTCTCCTTATGGCACACCGCACCCCGAGCTGACACCTGTAAAATGAAAGATTGCATATTCCCGCTGCACTCCAGGTGTGTTTGTGCTGCTGCTGTTCCCCAGCAAATCCACCATTGAAACCTCATTGAGATGAAGCATCTCCGTTTCACCGATCATCATCATCATCATCATGGACGGCAGTGCCCACGAGGCAAAGAACAACTGAGAACAGGCCAACTTCATCTTGCCTCTTTCTGTTCGGTTGGTTACAGGTGCTTTATTTCTGGAAAGAGATTTTAACTTTAAGACAATAAACTTACAGTCCACACCAAAAGTGTGTATATATATATATATATATATATATATATATATATATATATATATATATATATACATACATACATACATACATACATACACACATACATGTATATCCATTCTAATAAATTGCTCTGTTATAGACCAATATTATTAAATACCACATAAAAAAAACTGTTAACAATAATTTCGGATGATGGATGATGGATGATGGATGATGGATGATGGATGATGGATGATGGATGATGGATGATGGATGATGGATGATGGATGATGGATGATGGATGATGGATGATGGATGATGGATGATGGATGATGGATGATGGATGATGGATGATGGATGATGGATGATGGATGATGGATGATGGATGATGGATGATGGATGATGGATGATGGATGATCATACTAAACATGTTTGACAACAAGTTTGTTTAAGATGGTCTACACAAGCAGAATAAATAGTGCAGCAATCAAAGAGGGTAACGAGGGAGGACAGGTGGGGCAAATGAAGCAATAATGAGGGAACAAGATGGGAGGGGTTAGACGATGGACATGGCACAAGGAAACATACACAACAATTAAGCCATGTTCTCACACCAAACCTGACAAAAACACCAACACAAGGCCAATGAACACAATTACAAGACTCTGCTAATTTCGATTAGTTGAACTGTTCAGCAGATACAATTTTTCATACATTTCTGGTTTGGCCTATTGTGAATACAAAGTCTATATATCTTGTTCACAAACAAGAAACTTCACAAAACTGTGTAAATGTAAAGAACTAGTCATTTTGATGAAATGTGTCAGGTTTCATGTATTTCTGAAGCTCCTAGGGCTCACAATAAATTATAAACTCTCTAGCATTAAAAAATTTAGACTGGAATACTAGTTTTGTCCAGAAGAGGCGCTGTCAGCCTAGGATATCTTTAGTCCATTTTCAGTTTGAAGACTGTTCACACGTTTCAAAACATTTGTAACATGTTTATGTATTGTTTGCACAAAATAGAAACTTCAGAAAGCTGTGGTTGTGTGGAGAACAAGTCAGATTGACATGAAAGATCACATGACATGCCGTTTCACACATCCACACAATATTGGCATTCGATATATCTTCTTATACTGATCAACTTCGTAACATGTCTATATCTCATCACACAAACTTCATAAAACTGTTTAAGTGTACAAGGAGGAATAGTTGTCTTAACTCCTTAAATGCTAGACCCAAAAACAACTGAAAGAGATTCTTCCAGAGATCATAGATCCTCTTCTTAGTATTAATTTATCTTTGTCATTAGGATACGTACCATAAAAAAAACTTTAAGCTGGCCATAATTAAACCGCTTATTAAAAAAAAAACACATCTTGATCCTACAGAATTAGTTAATTACAGGCCGATATCAAAATCTTTGTCAAAGATTCTAGAAAAGGCAATATCTTCACAACTATGATAGTATGGTGAAGTGATAGTATTTAACCACTGAACACGTTTTCACAATAGTTTCTGTACAAAAAGAACATCAGCCTCTCTCCCAAAATGAAAAATGCCACTGCAACGCTCCTTAGCACAGACAAAATGTAGAAAGTGTGAATATCCCTGAAAGACAAGTAACCATTGAACAACTTCAAGGTCAAAAAAAAACCTTGTCAGTGCAACTTCATTTAGACGTTTGATTAGTTGGACAATCAATTGAACATTTTACAGCATTTTTAGAGAATGACCACAATTGCTTGCTTTGCAAAACTCATTTTATTGGTTTCTATTCTGTAACACTTCAGAGACTAATAATTTTGACTCTGTCAGCACTTCTTGATTTTGGTTTGGAGTAACACAAGTTATAGGCGCATGATCCATTATAGCTTGAGGGACACTCAGAGCAAGCTTTTCCAGTCTTGTATGGAGCCTCTCCTGCCCTGCTCCCCCTAGAACAGAAGCAACATGTTCAGTTGATCACCGTGACTTCTCATTAGTGCAGCCATCATTTAGTAAATTAAATGACTTGATCCAGTCGCAAATGATTCTTACGCGTTATAGTTGCAAACCAGTAAAGTGGCTTGTTTCCATGTTATCCCAGACACCTCTATGTTTGAACAACTGCTGAGAGCACATCCGATCTTATTGCTGGCGGCCCAAACCATCTGAAGCAAGTTAATAAAAAAATTATTCATACACATTTATAAAGTGTCATGTGACAGGACTGGAGTAATGGCTGCTGAAAACTCAGCTTTGCCGTCACAAGATTAAAATTCTATATAGACACACCTGAATGTAGTGTCCGCAGGTTAAATCATTGCATGTATCGGGGAAGAAGAAAGCAAATTTCTCATAATACCAGGATTTCAAGATATCAGAGATCGACGTATTTCTGCAAAGTGAAAGAAATTACAATAGTCATAATCAGAATGTGCAGACAATGTGAATGGATCACATTGTCTACACATTCTGATAGCCATGGATCCTGATACTATCAGTGTATCAGGTTTTTGGTGCTTCCATAAGGGTCTCTACCTTTCAGGGAAAAGGGACAGATTCTGTCCATTGGACACCAAAACCTCAGGCGGTCCATGAGCCCACGTGCACTGAGAGGCCCAGGACTGTGCAGATGCAGCCAGTGCCTCATCCCACACCTGACCAAGAAGAGAGAAAGACATAGGTCACCCAAAATGGACCATGCAATGACAAGGAATAGGAACAAGGCAAGGAACTAAAGATGTCATGCTTAAATAAGAAGAAAAAGTCCATTCAACTAAGGCTTCTGGAGCCATGAATTCTGCAAACAGACTTAAGTTTAACTACTCAAAACTGAACTTAAGCAACAGCAACTTCCTTTAGTCATAACCTTTGAAATGACCCAACTGATCCAAATGAGACTTAAAATTTGATCAGACTGACACACTGAATTTAGTAGCTGTTAAGGAGCACACAAGATTTCAAAACTAAACCAAAAATAAATTTGATCACTTGATTCACTTTGTCACAATATGCCTTGTATGAAAGTGCGGTTGTCTTGAAGTTTGGTAATCATAAAAGAAAAAAAAAGTGCATTTTAATTAAATCTTAAACAATAAAATAAAAAGTGTATATAATAGAAAAAAAAAAACTGTCCTACCATAGTCTCCATATTTGCAGCACGTGGGGAGACCCGTGAGCGCACATTGTTGTGAAAATACAGTATTGTCAACATATCTTTGGAGAGTGCATATTCCCGCTGCACTCCAGGTGTGTTTGTGTTGCTGCTGTTCCCCAGCGAAGCCACCATTGAAACCTCATTGAGATGAAGCATCTCCGTTTCACCGATCATCATCATCATCATCGACAGCAGTGTCCACGAGGAAAAGAACAACTGAGAACAGGCCAACTTCATCTCACCTCCTTCTGTCCAGTTGGTTACAGGTACTTTATTTCTGGAAAAAGATTTCAACATTAAAACATTCAACTTACGGTCCACCCCAAAAGGGACAAATAGATATATAATCTAACCTAACAAATTTCTTTGTTAGCTATAGACCGATATTATTAAATCCTACACTTAAAAAAACAATTAACCATAATTTTTCTTAAAGGATAAAGATAAACATACCAAACACGTTTGACAAGAAGTTTGTTCAAGAGAGTTAGCACAAGCAGAATAAATAGTGCAGCAATCAAAGAGGGTAACGAGGGAGGACAGGTGGGGCAAATGAAGCAATAATGAGGGAACAAGTTGGGCGGGAATAGACGATAGACAGGGCACAAGGAAACATACACAACAATTAAGCCATGTTCTCACACCAAACCAGACATAAACACCAACATGTAGCCAATGAACACAATAACAAGACTGTGCTCAAACAAAACGAGACACAAGCACACAACTCATCAAGTCCCATTGTATTAAATTCCTTATTCGTTTGTGTAGCGTGATTCCCTAACACTTAAGGGTTGGGCTTCATATGCACAACACACAACCATGTATCTCTAGTGCAAACATAAAGAGGTCAACCGAGGCATCGCTCGTGCGTCACTGCTGGTGGACCGCCCCTTTCCCGTGTCGCTTCCGCTTCGTGGGTGAGTGGTTTGGCTGCAGCAATGGTAGATGCATTGGGTTTTATAGTGAGTTGTCATCTTTGTTTAGAGTTTCTTGGCCAAAACAATAGTGGTTGGTTGGTGGCTGCTTTCTCCTGTCAGTGCGTGTCAAGTCAAGTCAAGTCATCTTTATTTATATAGCGGTTTTTACAATGTAGATTGTTTCAATGCAGCTTTACATTGGTCACAGAAAAAACAATATCAACAAAGTTTGTTTGGCTGAACAGAAGCCCCAAAAGAGCAGGCGAATCAGTACAATTGATGAATTTTAAGTGTTAAGTTTTGAAAGATTGCGACTTTGTGTTGGTATGATATCTACAACAAAGGTGCGTATAGCTACCGCTGTTTGTGCGGGTTTTTATTGTTGCTGATAACATATTCTTTTTAAAATTGTTTTAGGAGGAATGATCAAGTTCAGGCTTGTTGTTCAGTAGACACAACTTGACTCTCAATAGAGGAAGAGTCTATACAGCCGGCAGGGAAATATTTTGACACTGCTGTTTTCTCTGTACTGTTTCTTCGTACTGGTTTCCCGAAAATTACGTGATCCAGCGGGCATTCACCACGTACTTGTTCCTTTAGCATTTAATTTAATTTGTTTTGTTTGTTTGGTTTCATTTTGTGTTGATTAGCCTAATACGCGCTGCATCGAGCATATTCGTCTACAAATCGATGTTTTAACACCGCAAACACTTAGAAAGTACACAGAAGTTTTGTGTACGCTTGAATAAATAAGCAGAAAATGAAAGTATATTACATTTATAATGAATTATAGTAGGCCTATCGGTTTACCAGGGGAGTCAGATTTTTACAGCCGAAAAATTAGACTCACCATATTTATCTTATTATCTCATCATATGGTGAGTCTGTGAACTTTTAAACCAGAGTTAGTGAGGGGAGTGAGATTTTCAAAGGTGCAGAAAGAAAGATTTTCAAAGATTTTTCTGCTGTGAAAATCTGACTCCCCCTGGTAAACCCATTATAAATGTAATATAATTTCACTTTCCGCTTATTTAACCATACGCAAAACTTCTGTGTACGTTTGCTGTGTGAAAACATCGGTTTTTAGGCGAATATGTTCAAGAAAGTGCGTTTCATCTAAATGCAGCGCTTATTAATGCGCGTGCATAGGGGAGTGAGATTTGTCCGGGGAGTCAGATTTCGGTACAACACCGGCTAGCATTACGCTACCTTTCTGTACCAACGAACAGCGTTGACGCAGAGAGAAGCGTCAGTCAGTACACAAATGTCAATGCACCGCAGCGACAGAATATGTCAGCATCCACGTTGGTCGGCCAAGTTTTGGCCACGAAAAACTGTAAACTATTTCATTAATGTCACCTGGCATTGCGGAGCTTGTGGCGTTGTAGTCTTTGTATTTTGTTTACTTTTTTTTTAATACATGTGAACAGTCGAAAAGTGTTTTTTTAGAATACAAAACAGCGTGTGTGACAGCAGATGGACTGATTGCAGTGATTGGTGCCTAATAAAAATTGTACCCATGAATTTTCTGTGTAATCGAGTGTTTTTTCAAAAACCTTCCGTGAAATTGCGAATTTTTACCCGTGAATTTGGTTGGTCCCTAGTGATGAGTTGTAGTGTGCACGCAACGTGGTGTTGCTCCGTGAATAAACTGTGTTTTTATCTTTTAACAGGAAAATAAATGTGTTGCCCCAAGAACGGACTTTATTACTTTTGATTGTTTTGCATTTATCTCTGGTTGTTTTTGCTTTATTCACATTCATTCGTTCCTTTTTTTGCTTGTACTTATTTTTTATATTGTTTATATATTTCATATTTCTGTCTGTATTTGCTTTGTTCATCTTTGTCTTTTGCTTTTGGTTCTTTTGTTTTGTTGTGTGAATATGTATTAGAACATATAATATAATAGAACCTGGCATTTGTGGGGATGAAACTCCATGAGCCAGTCTTTCTCCCATGCTTGGAGGGCCTCCATGTCTTCTTGGAGTGTGACCGCATCTTCATCTTTACTGATTTTACGGTAAAGCACACAGTCATCTGCAAAGAGTCGAACTGATGAGTTGTTTTGCAGGTAGTCTGGCAGGTCATTGATGTACATCAAGAACAAGGTTGGACCAAGCACACTTCCTTGAGGAACTCCAGACTGCACTGGGGCAACACTTGATTTACTGCCATCCAGTACAACTTGCTGGGTTCTTTGGTGTAGGAAGTCGCTGATCCACTTGTGCAAACTGCCACGTACTCCATAATGTTCCCGTTTATACTCTTCCGCCTGAGTGGTTCAGTATGCGGTTCGAAACTTGCTGCGAAATTTTGATTGATCTTTTTTTAATTGAAATTATCTTGCCGAACCAAATATTGGCCGATTGGAGGATCCACTTCAGTACTGGGAGAGACAGAAAGTTAAATTTCCACATCTGTACAGGCTTGCTGTCAAGTGTTTATGTACCTCGGCTTCATATCTGCCTTGTGAAAGGGTGTTTTCAAAGGCAGGAGGAAAAAAAAGACATCGTCTTAGCCCTAAAACAGTTGAGAAATAATATTCTTGAATAAAAACTCCTAAAGAATATCCTCTTCATTATTTTTCTTGTTTCCAAAAATAACAGTCCAAAATACACAAGCACATTCACTGCACTCTGCCCCGTTAAACCCAGACACTTATGCAATTATAAGGTCTGCCTATGACCAAAAATTTTATTTACAAACAATTGATTTGTTTATTTATCCAGGAAAATCCCATTGAGATATCATAATCTCTTCTTCCAGGGAGATCTGGTCAAAAAACGGCAGCACACATAGTTTCAGACAAATTATAAAAACACAGACAATCCAACAACAGTTGGATATAGTTGATAGTCCCATAAATTTCAAGCCAATACATTTATTATGAAGTTAAGTTAGTACAATCATTATATACCACAAGAAAATACCCATTATATATACACAGTGTATCACACACACCACATCAGGCACATCTGTAATGCATCTGATTGTTTTATACTCTTTGGCCACTAGATGGTTTTGTGAGCAAATGAGGCTTCAAGAAATTAACCCTTTTGTGAACCATTTGGCTGAAAAGGTTCAATGCTTCATGAGGCTTCATCTCGCCATCACTACTACAAACTCTTTGTGAGACCTGAAGCTTCTGCTGATGAAACTGAAAACTAAAACTTCACAAATTCTTCTATTGACTGCACTTCTGACTCCTGGTATCACGGTTCTGTCATCGTGGTTGTCAGGTTTACCTGTTAACTCCCCTTTTGTGCGCTCCTCATGTCATCTGTCTCACCTATGTCTTCACTAATTACCTCATCAGTCCCATCAGCTGTCCCCGCTTCCCTAATGATACTCTGTGTATTGAAGTCTTGTGTTGGTCTTAGTCTGTGTCGGTTCTTGTCGATACTGTGGCGTGTAATCCATTGAGCTTCTTGTTTAAATAAAACTTCAATGTATCTTTATCTTTGTCTTCGTGCCTTTATCCTGCACACACTTATGACACCTGGTCTTCATTCAACATATCTGGTCCTCTGGTCTTAACTGTAAATCGCTTTGAAAAGGTGGAGAGTGCGTGGGCAATTCATTCTTCGGTGACATCCCTGGTTAAACAACAAACAAGGTAGAAAGTTAATTTGTTAGGGCTGTCTAAGTGGAAGACACTGGAAAGGGGAGCGGTGGAGCTCTACTCAGACGTGGGTGGGTGTACCGTGGTTTTCTAGTTTTAAGGCCAGGATGGAGGTACAAATAATTACACCAGCCGTATAATATGTAATAAATATCATGTGGTTTTTGGCACTGGTTATGCCAGGGGCGCCACATGGTGTAATAGTCGCTTGAATCTGTATACTGGTTGGAGTCTTTTCTTCCACGCAGGCGAAAGGCACCGCAAGGAAACACACTTAGAAGGGACAGGGGAAGTGTAAGGCACTGGATAGGTACACGGTGGGATTTCCGTAGATCTCTTCCACTTCAGATAGGGGTATCCTGAATTTTGTGAATCAGGCAGTTATGGACTAAACCATTAGTTAGTTGTAAAACAAATAATATAAAATAAATATAGGGCTAACTTGTTTGCCTGGAACAATTCCTGCAAAAGTAAATGAAGTAAAAATTTTGTTACCCGAATTGGTTTGGATCAGGATATGTGACTTGGTGTTTTATAGTATACTTTGTGGTTTCATCACGCAGAAGCCACAGCTGTGTTATTCAAAGATCGACGCCTCCATCTCTTCCTTCCATGACTTCAGGTGAGTATTAACTTTGACTAAAATATGGCTAACAATAACTGAGTAGTCTGATTATTACTGATTAGTTAAATGAGCAGAAAAGAGGCAGTAAACGGCTCTGCTTCTCAAAAGCTACATTTCAGAGCTCAATAAGAATATGCTCCTAGTTTTAATTTGATTGGAAAGTTGTGAGCAAAAGGAAGAGCCTGAACGATACAAATGTCTGCTAGATGTTATAAAGTAACATACATTTCTGGTGTTAAGTGGGTTAAGATGCTAAATAAAGCAGAATACACTCTAATAAATTGCAGATTTCAAAATACTTTCAAATGCTATTGAAAATTTGTATTTTATTTGTATTTTCAGTTCTTGTTCAACTTATAACAAATTTGAAAGGTGACAAAACTAATGAGTATCTGATGAGCCAAATTACAGATATGAATGAAAAGGTTTAGATTTTGGTCATTTGTTGCTGATGCATAAGCAAGTCTAACAAACGCGTTACTGAGAACAAAATTTACTTTAAAGGAAATCTTTATTATTTGATTTAGAATTTTGGAATGTTCACATGGTTTGAATACTGTGAAATTCTTTGTTTCAGTGGAAATAATGATTGAAATGATTATTTGAATTTGTTTTATTTTTTCTGTTTTTGAAAAATAATATTTTAAGATGTCCTGCAATTAAGATGGTACATGCTATTTGCCTGTTAAATGAATGACACTTTCAGTTGAGACTCAAAGCTTAGACTGATTATTTGGGTATTTATTTATTCTTTTATTGTTTTTGTTTTTCATTCAACATATCTGGTCCTCGGGTCTTAACTGTAAATCCCCTACAAGGGCTAATGCTTCTTTTTCGACAACAGAATATTTATGCTAGTACGAATTAAACTTTCTCAAAAAGAAACTAATAGGATGATCTACTACTCCATCAGCATCAGACTGCTGAAGGACAGCTCCAGCACCCACGTGACTGGCATCAACGTGCAACGTAAAAGTTCTCTCAAAACACAGAGACGCAAGTACAGGAACTGAACACAGCAAAGACTTCTTTTGTAAAGCTAATTCACAATTAGAAGACCAAACAAACTTCATCTTACCCTTCAACAAATCAGTGAGCGGTGCCACTATAGTAAAAAAGTTACGACAGAACGATCGATAGTATCCGACCAACCCTAAAAACCTCACAAGCTCTTTTTTTTGTAGTCGGAGAAGGGAAGTTCTGAATGGCTTGCACTTTAGCCTGAATCGGACGTACTTCGCCATTCCCTACCACCTTACTAAGATATGTCACGGTGGCTTTCGCAAACTCACATTTAGCCAAGTTCACTGTAAGCTGCGCATTAGACAAGCGTTTTAAGACCAAAGAAAGGCGCTTGAAGTGAGATTCCCAACTATCACTAAAAACAACCAAATCGTCTAAATAGACAGCACAACCCTCAAGACTCGAAATTACTCGGTTCATTAGGCATTGAAAAGTCAACGGAGCATTTCGTAATCAAAACTCATGACCTGATAAGAATATAACCCTGATGGGATAGCAAAAGATGAGATTTATTGCGCTCTGATGGTTAAAGGCATTTGGCAGTAACCTTTCAGCAAATGAAACTTACTGACGAACTTAGCTGACCCAACCTGGTCTACACAGTCTTCAATACTTGGCAGAGGAAAACAGTCTGGCTTCGTTAAGCTATTAACTTTACGAAATTTTGTACAAAATCTTACTGTACCTTATGACTTTCCAACTAAAATACATGGGGAAGCCCACTCAGAGAACGAAGGTACTGCAATATTATGGTCTTGCATATAATCAATTTCTCTCTTTATCAATTTCTCTCGTTTCTCAGGTGCAACACGATAAAAACTCTGTTTTTTGGCTTTGCATCCCCCACATCAATGTCATGTTCCAGCCAATCAGTACGAGACGGTGCGTCATCAAATAGTTCAGGAAAACTATGCGATAAATCACATAACTACTGGCCTCTTACAGGAGATACGTGATGGAGAATAAACTCTGCAAATATTCTACCAATCAAAATGGTCTCCTCTTCCTCACCCACTAAACTCACCTTACCCCCACCGATGGAAACGGCTGAAAGTGCTGGATGCAAAAGATGCCACCTTCTCCACAGGGGTAACCTCATTTTCATAATAGGGTTTTTAAACATTTGCATGGCACCGTTTAACAGATTTCTTCCATGATGGCATTTCAACAGCATAATTTTCATCAGTCAATTTACGTTGTATAACAAATGGGCCATCAAACTTAGCTTCAAAAGGAGAAGATACCACAGGCCTTAACACCAAAACTTGATCACCTGGTTCAAGAACTCGACGCTCGACCGTACAGACATACAATCGCTTCATGGTATTCTGATGTTGTTCGAGATTAAATTTTACTAGTTCTCTAGTCTGAATCAGGCTGTTTTTGAGCGGCTTTGGAGCTTTATCAACCTCCTGAAATACAGACAAAAGTCCATGAATTTTATGGGCAACAACCAAGTCGTTTGGTCTGAAACCCATACTTTCCTGCACTACTTCGCGTGCGGCTAACATCATCCATGGTAAACCCTCTTCCCCATCTCTATCCAGCTACACACAGTACACACGGAGAAGTGACTTTAATGACTGATTGAATCTCTCTAACGCACCTTGACTTTGTGCATGATACGCAGCAGATTGATTATGCTTAACGTGCAGCGGTTTTAACACTTGCTGGAAGAGATGTGAGGTTTGAACCCTGATCACTTTGGATGATTTTCTGAATTCCGAAGTCCAATATTAATTGGGTTAAAGTTTTTACAATAGAACGGGACACAATGGATACGCTGCAGGAAAGCGTGTGTTCAAACACATCACTGTGAACATATAAGTGCTTCCGAACTTCGAACGAGGAAATGGCCCTACACAGTCGACAATAAGATGTTCAAAAGGTTCACCAGTGGCAGCAATTGGTTTCAAAGGAGCATGTGTTAATACCTGGTTCGGATTATTCGTTAATTGGCAGGTTTTACATATCTTAATGTAAGCAGAGAGGTCTTGTTTTAAGCTTGGCCAAAAAAGATATCGTAAAAAACGATCGTAAGTCTTATTCACTCCCTGGTGACCTGACTGATCATGCGCAATTTCGATCATTATTTCTCGAAACTTAGTAGGAACCACTACTTGGAAAACAGGATCCCCAATGACATCCTTGTGGGGAATCCACTTCCTCAACAATACCCCATTGTGAACAAAATATCCATGGGCAACGTCACACTCTTCTGCTGGAAGAACAGCACTCTGGAACAATAATCTGGAACTAACTCCTCTGAAGAAACAGGAAAAGATATAGGCAGACGTTTCATTTCACGAGTCACTATACATGATGCAACCTGACACAAAGAATTCAGTTCATTTTCAATTTTATTATTAGAGGGCATTACAGGGAACACTGATCTATCAGCCCAGACAGGTCCACCTACTAGTCCATTTCCCAAAATAATATGGACCCCCTCAAAGCTGGTCGTACTCCCACTGCAACCTCACCTTGAATCAGATCAGACTGAAGTCTTACCTTATGAACAAGCACAGACAGAGTATTCAGTCCTATTCCCCGAATTAAAACATTCTCACCAGTATGAGACTGTGAGGAAAAGGGCAAAACTGATTCCAGAATGAATGAGTCCATTGCGCCAATATCTCGCAAGACTTTAACAAGGACTTCCTCTTTCTCTCCAACCAGAGATACACAGCCTTCTGTAATAAAAGGTGAGTAAGAAAAGAAATCAGCATCAGTGTTTTGCTTTTCAAAAATTTCACTCCCTACAGATAGCGCCAGCATTTCTGGTACACATCTACCAGAAACCTTTGATCGAGCGACAAGCAACGACTCATGGTTCCTTCACAGAGAGGCCAAAAATCAATAAATGTAAATGTATATTTCTAGCACAATACAGCATCTGATAAATGCAGAAATGTGAGTAGTTTAATGTTCGAAATAGATTGGCCAAAAAGATGGAAAGATGGATATCTTTGTTTATAATTATGTGCTTATGTTAAGCCAACATAAGAGGAAATAAATTCATAGTTGTGAATCATAATCATATTGTTGTGTTATTTCATCTGTAGCCGGTGGCAGAAGTTCAGTGCTTTTATTACATCACAGAGTTCAAAATCTCTCTTCTGTCCTCATTGGACATAAAGTACAACACATTGAGGCCATTCAACACCCTACTTGACAGTCATTCAGAATTATGGATATTACGGGTCAAAGCAAGGCATTGTAAAATAAAACGCTAAATATTAAAAATGGCTTTTAAAGATAACATCACAAAATTAAACAAGTGCATGAATGATTATTGTAGACAAGAGATCTTCATAAAGACAAGTTCAAAATATCGGCTGATGATGTCACCAGACAGAGAAACTTACTTTATAACCATCATCTGAAAGGAGCTTTAGTTAAAGCTGAAACCTCCATCGCCCACATCAGCTTCCCATGAAGCACTGCTTTATGAGAAGCCCGGCCTAGAGACGGTCCATCAGGAAACTTTAAAGAACAATCTGGAGAAAAGCGTCAGATAAGAAACAAGAGCAAATTAAACTACAAAAAGAAGTGCGTTCACAGGAGCCGTGTGTCATGAGCTCAGGTTTAGGATCTGACTGAGTTAAGAACTCCAACATCTCAACCAAACATCTAGCTTTGAATTACAAATGTTTTGGGAAAAAATCATACCCCTGAAAACTAATCAAGATTGCTGAATAAATGGTAATAAAAAAACAAAACACAAAATAATCAATGAGGTCAAAATTGGTCATTACACTGCTATGAATTACTGCAAAATAGCAAGTGTTGAAGGACAGATGGAAAGATGGTCAACACTTCCACCTACTGGTTACTAAAGACACTCCTGAATGATAAATTGAGCTGCAAAGTTCAACCCTTTTCAAGTGATCTCCATCATAATGATGTTAAAACCTCCTAGAATCTCAATAACAGCCTCATGATCACAGCATGATGACCTCCATCCACTGACTAGCCAATAAAAATGGTGCAACATCATGAAATGCCACAAAACTTAAAACTAAAATTGGCATGCCAAGGCACTGTTATATATGTATGTGTATAAATATAAATATAAACCTATATATATATATATATATATATTTATTTATTTATACTTACACACTGTAAAAAAACATATGATTAATAAGTGTTGATTAATAACTTTCCTGTAGCTCAAAAAGTAGAGCATGTGGCGCTTGCAACGTCAAGGTCATGGGTTTGATTCCCAGGGAAAGCAAAAACTGATGAGAATGTCATTGTGTTTATTGAATACAATGCAAGTCACTTTGGATAAAAGCGTCTGATAAATGCATGAATTAAACTTTTTTTATTGCATTGTTTTACATTGCTCATCAAAATAAGTAAAAAAAAATTTTTTTTAATAAGGTATACAAGCTTAAACTTATGGAAGCCCATTTCCGCCACATAAGAAAAAAAAATTGCGCATGAAAACTCGAAATTATGACTTACTTAAGTCGAAATTATGACTTACTTAAGTCGAAATTATGACTTACTAAGTCGAAATAATGACTTACTAAGTCATAATTATGACTTACTTAAGTCGAAATTATGACTTACTAAGTCATAATTATGACTTACTAAGTCGAAATTATGACTTACTAAGTCAAGTCAAGTCAAGTCACCTTTATTTATATAGCGCTTTTTACAATGTAGATTGTTTCAAAGCAGCTTTACAGGAAAAACAATATAAACAAAGTTTGTGACTTACTAAGTCGAAATAATGACTTACTAAGTCATAATTATGACTTACTTAAGTCGAAATTATGACTTTATCTTGCGTGCACATTTGATCCAACACGACACAGGATAAACTGTGAACACATTAAGGAATACTTTAATCGTTGTTTTACTAATCATAAAGATATAACAACAACTTCAAACCTCTGGCCAATGTCATGATTATAGATGGGTGCACCAAATATGGTATTGTAACTGATAAGGAAACGGTGCGAGTTCTGTTGCGGCTTTTAGATGGTGAAGGGGTTGATTTGTGACTGAGGAGGCGTGTGTATCATAACTTTGCGGGTCCATCTATAAACCATGACATCGGCCAGAGGTTTAAAGTTGTTGATCTATGAAAGCTGCCACCGCAGCAACGTATGTTTTGTTCTTTCTGCGCCAAAGCTTGTTCTTGATCAAAATCGTTTCAAATGTGCGTTTGCTCAGCGCTATATTGTTCCACTAATAATGCAAGAATTTCATTATTAGTAAAACCCAGATTAAAGTATTCCTTATGTTCACCAGGGGCGTAGCCAGAAATTTATTTTTGAGGGGGCCCAGCTTAAAATGAGGGGGCCTTAGCATAACGTAGTCGGCTGGATTCGAACCTGCGCGGGGACACACTAATGGATCTCTAGTCCATCGCCTTAACCTCTCAGCCAAGACTGGTTATGCTGGGATATGCAGCGCGGGTAACACCTTACTAAGTCATAATTTCGACTTAAGTAAGTCATAATTTCGACTTAGTAAATCATAATTATGACTTAGTAAGTCATAATTTCGACTTAGTAAGTCATAATTATGACTAAGTCATAATTTCGACTTAAGTAAGTCATAATTTCGACTTAGTAAGTCATAATTATGACTTAGTAAGTCATAATTTCGACTTAAGTAAGTCATTATTTCGACTTAGTAAGTCATAATTATGACTTAGTAAGTCATTATTTCGACTTAGTAAGTCATTATTTCGACTTAGTAAGTCATAATTTCGACATAGTAAGTCATTATTTCGACTTAGTAAGTCATAATTTCGACATAGTAAGTCATTATTTCGACTTAGTAAGTCATAATTATGACTTAGTAAGTCATTATTTCGACTTAAGTAAGTCATTATTTCGACTTAGTAAGTCATAATTATGACTTAAGTAAGTCATAATTTCGAGTTTTCATGCGCAAATTTTTTTTCTTATGTGGCGGAAATGGGCTTCCATATAAACTCATATTTTGTCAGTTTAATGTAACTTAAGTTGAAATTACTTAAACGTAAAAGGGTATTTAAGGCAGAAACTTATAAACGTATATCTTATCCGCACATTAAATAGATGATTTTGTTTTCGTTTACAGTTGACATGAAACGCTGCAGTGCGCGTCACGCCGTGTTGCGTCATCAGCGCGCGACACAGCAGGAGAGTCGAGTGAGATTGTGAATGTTGTGATTATGAGTGCCGTTCATCAGGCGTTACAGAAGCACTTCGGGTTTGACAGGTTTCGCTCTCAGCAGCAGGAGGAGGCCGTGAAAGCGGTGCTGAATGGTGATAATCACACACTCACACGGGGTTATTATGGGATAAATGACAGGAGCGTCTGGATGCTAGTGCTGTTTCCTGACTCTCTCTCTCTCTCTCTCTCTCTCTCTCTCTCTCTCTCTCTCTCTCTCTCTCTCTCTCTCTCTCTCTCTCTCTCTCTCTCTCTCTCTCTCTCTCTCTGTGTGTGTATATGAATGAATCTCTGTGTGTCTCTCTCTCTCTTTCTCTCTCTCTCTCTGTGTGTGTGTGTGTATACATATATATATATATATATATATATATATATATATATATATATGAATGTCTCTGTTTCTGTGTGTATGTATGTGTGTGTACATGATTGTCTCTCTCTCTCTCTCTCTCTCTCCCTCTCAGGTGACAGGGATGTGTTTGTTTGTATGCCCACTGGAGCAGGAAAGTCTCTGGTCTATCAGCTCCCTGCTCTTCTGGCCAGCGGCATCACTCTGGTCATTTCTCCTCTCATCGCGCTCATCCAGGTGAAGGAATACATGTCCACACACACACACACACACACACACACACACACACACACACACACACACACACACACACACACACACACACACACATCCGTCTGTCAGCGTGGATAAGCTGCAGACACACAATAGCCTTTGAGCTGCTGGTTGATTGGTAAACTATGATTTTGTATCAATGTTAAACTGATTTATTGGCCAAACAGATTAATCAGACAATATTTGACTTTTTTGGGATCATAGTCACACAAAAACCTGACACTAGGGGGATCTTAGGAAGCTTCCTACATCAAGGAATCCCTTCAGAGGTGAGAACACGTCACTAAATTCCCATAAAGGACTTTCTATTAACTGGAAGAGAGGAACTGCACCTCATGAGCCGTAGGATGCAGAGACTCCATGAAAGAAGCGCCTGATTAGAGGAAGATGGTCTGAGGAAGCTGATGTAAGGAAGAAAATCACAGGGCATAAGGGAGATACCTAGTTAATGAACCCAAAAATACATTGCTAAGCTTCAATGAGTCATGTGACATTAGGGAGCTTCCTGCTTAAATAACACCCCTCTAGAGCGGGCAGGGGGGGATGAGCTCTGAGGTTTCTTAAACGCCGCGGACCGCTCTCTCACCTCTCTAAACGGATTGATATTGGCGGGTTAAAGAGAAAGCTCAGTCAGGTTACCCCACAGATGACTCTTGATCCTTCAGAAATCACTATAATTGCATGATTTGATGCTCAAGAAACATTTCTGATCATTATCAGTGTTGAAAACAGTTTTTTTCAGGATTCTTTTATTAATAGAAAGCTCAGCATTTATTTGACATTGAACTCCTTTGAAACACTATAAATGGCTTTACTCTCACTTTTGATCGATTTAATTTGCTTGAATAATGTACAGTGGAGTTCACTTATCTCGAGTCACGGTTAACTCGCCAATCCTATTATGTCGATGTTTTTGAAGTGGAACCGCCAAACTCCCTATTTGTCTTAGTATTTTCAATTCTTTAATGTCGATTCGTTAATGTCGCCGAAATCTAATGTCTCGAGCACAAAAGAGGGACAAATTCGGCATTTCACATGATTATTTCGTGACTAATTTGCATATCTAGTTCACTACGCATGCGCTGAGTTTGCGTTGCACGTGGATCGCGGCCCATGTGTATGGTTGCGGGTTATGCCAATTATTTTTTACACAAAACCCGCTGGCTATATGAGCGTGCGGATTATGTGCGTCTGTGGGTTATATGTGGGAAAATATACGTTAATATATGTAATATGGGTTATCTCGATGCTTTCTTGCAACCCCCGAGACCGTCGACACAACCGAACTCCACTGTAATACTTTTTCTAAAAAGCACATCTCAGGTTAAGCTAGTCAATTATTAGTTTATAGGAATGAAAATAATCCGTGTGTTTGTGCTGCTCCAGGATCAAGTGGAGCACCTGAAAGCTCTCGATGTTCCCGCACGATCCATCAACTCCAAACTTCCGTCTGCTGAGCGCCGGCAGATCCTGGCGGATTTGGAGAGAGAGAGTCCTGCGCTCAAGCTGCTCTACATCACTCCAGAGATGGTGGCGTCTCCGTCCTTCCAGCCCTGCTTGAGCTCGCTGTGCTCGCGGGGGCTCCTGGCGTATCTGGCCGTGGACGAGGCTCACTGCGTGTCCCAGTGGGGGCACGACTTCAGACCGGACTATCTGAAGCTGGGCGAGCTGCGCTCCCGTCTGCAGGGCGTTCCCTGCGTGGCGCTCACAGCCACGGCGCCCAAGAGGGTGCGGGAGGACATCGAGCGCTCGCTCAGACTGCGCTCGCCGCTCGTCTTCGCCACGCCTGTCTTCCGTAAGAACTTGACGTATGACGTGATCTTCCGGGATCTGCTGCCTGACCCGTACGTCCACTTGCTGGCGTTCGCTAAAGAGGCGCTGGGTGGAAATACTGCAGAAAAGGTCAGTGACCGACCTCTCTTTTCTTTTACTCACGCTCACGTTGTTCTGAACCAGAACGACTTTATCTCATTTTTCAACACCAAATTGAAAATAACATTTCCTCTGTCATACTACGGTAGTGACGTGACGCTACATTGGAGTTCAGTAACTTAAAGGGGTCACGACATAAGAAATTAAATTAGCATTATTCTTTTGACAAAAATTAAAGCTCAACTGCAGTTTCCGTCAATAAAAGCTCAAGGGTTTATCGTTTGGACAAATGTATTGTAATTATAATATAATTATGAAATATTGATTTACTGCTTTTGTTTTACAATATAAAGGCTATTACTCTCACAGAAATAATAATAATAGTAGTATATTATTATTATTATTATTATATTGTAATAGTTTGGTTTCTTAAAACATGTAAATGTAATGCAGACTGAGGAAAAAAACTAATGTTTTTTATAAATAAAAGTAATGTTAAAGATTAACTCCTAAACCCAACTTTCAGTGGTACTTAAGCAGATTGTACAAAAAAAACTTAGAAATAACGTTAGACGAATTCATCTAAATAAATTTTTCCTGCAAATCTCGTGGAAGAAAAGACAGTAGGGGTTCAATCTTCAACTGGCTGGAAGGAGCTGCCAGTGACTGGTCACGTGACCTGTCACTTGCTGGTGGCAGCTGCCAGTCTCAACCTGACAGGTAATGTGACCAGTCACTGGCTGGTGACGGCTGTCAGTCTGTCTAGGTTAGTAGTTCAAGGAAACATCAAGTTTTGTCAGATTTTTTCTTTTGATTTTCGCCCTCTGTAGCTCTGGAAATTACATTAGTTTATGTCCATGCATATTGTCAAATTACTCATTATGTTCTTAAACATAATTAGTATTTTTGAGAATTTGATCATTATTATTAGTATGACTGGACTTGTAAGAACCTATTCTTTCATATCGTGGCTGTTTTAAGGGAGTTTGTGCGAAATAAAGCGCTCAAAAGACTGTGGTTAAAACTGGAAGCTTATTCACGCATCCCCGACGCCTCATCCAGTCAGTGGCTGATGAGCACCGAGTGCAGCGCGTTTTCTATTGCTCTCTCTACAACGAAATATATTATTTTTATTATCATGAGTATAATCTTAAGAACCTATTCTTTCATATCATGGCTGTTTTAAGGGAGTTCATGCCAAATAAAGCGATCAAATGACCGTGATAACAACTGGAAGCTTAGCTACGCATCGCTGACGCGTCAGCGGGGTAAAGTTAGTTTTGTTTTCGATAATAGTCACACATTCGGCATAAAATGGCAATAACTCTAAAACTACTCACTAAAAAAAAAATCTTAACAATGTATACTTATGGATACATATGTCTTAATGTTTCACAATCTTCATTTTCGTTATTCTCGCTCGATATAACGAGCACTGAGCCATAAACACCGTCTGAATGTGAGTCTCGCCGGGAAAGCTCGCTCTTTGCAGAGCTGTGAATAAGGGACCGTGTGAAAAGTGCATGTTCTTTTCGTTTCCTGCTATAATTAAAGTGTGTGTAGACATGAGACCAGTGGCATTCATTAAAGGGACAGAAAGGACAACGTTCACACCCTGTCTTTTCAATTCCTTTTTCCACCAGTAGGATTGAAAAGACAGGGTGTGAACGTTGTCCTTTCTGAAAATAACGAAAATGAAGAAATGAAGTCATGCAGGTTTGGAACAACATGAGAGTGAAAAAATGATGAATTCTTTTTCCTAAACTATTTCTTATGTATTATATATTTCTTTCCATATATTTAAATGATAAAAGCATTTTTTGGTTTGCAGGGATGTGGGATTGTTTACTGTCGAACCCGAGAGAGTTGTGAGGAAGTGGCTCATAAGTTGACTAAATTGGGAATTTCAGCCAAGCCCTACCATGCAGGTGATCCTGATGCCTTTTCTCACTTTATGGTTGTTTGTGTATAATGTTATTGTGTACGTTTGCATGGGAAGCTCATTCTGGGATATCTCTCTCTCTAGGGCTTAAGGTTGGAGATCGCACAGAGAGTCAGGCTGATTGGATGTCCGACAAAGTGCCTGTTATTGTGGCCACCATCAGTTTTGGTATGGGAGTGGACAAGGCCAATGTCAGGTGAGTCACGCATTGCAACTGTACAAAACCATTCAATAGGTTGTAGTCCATAGGATTTATTTATGATTTTGAAAGTCTCTTCTGCTCCCCTATGCTGCGTTTATTTGATCAGAAACAGGAATATAATGAAATACTTTTCTAATATACTCTGCTCAGAAAAAAAAGGGAACACTTAAATCACACATTGGATCTCAGTGGATGAAATATTCCCTTTGGAAATCTTAATATACATTCAGTAATTTGTCAAGAACAAAATGATGTGACCAACAGTCAATGGAAACCAAAATCATCAACACACTGAGGGCTGGATTCAAAATCTTACCAAATATGAAGTTACTGGCTGATCCAAACTGGTCATGTTGGATGATGTTCACGTTAATCACCTCACCAATACAGACCATAAAATATATATATTGTTGTCTTTTATATATACAAAAAAGAAATGTATACAAGTGGCAATGGATTTCCGAATCATTCCCGTCAGGTTACACCGTCTCCCCAAGATCCTATCAGAAAGGAATCAAGCTCATTTTCCCACATCTGTGCTTCGTTGTGTTTGATGTTGCGTATAATCGTCTGTATGTTTTCAGGTTTGTCGTTCACTGGAATGTGGCGAAGTCTTTGGCCAGCTACTATCAGGAGTCGGGACGAGCCGGACGAGACGGACTGCCGTCGTCCTGCAGGATCTACTACTCACCCAAAGACAGAGACCAGCTCAGCTTCCTCATCCGCAAAGAAATCGCACGCAAGCAGGTCGGGAACAACATCAAACCTGGATGTCTTCATGCTTTTGAGCAGTTGTAGGTAGACGGTCATTGTGTCTGAAACGCAGCATGTTCTGAATTCAGGAGAAGCGAGGATCAGAGAAAGAGCAGGACAAGGCGCCCATCCTGGACTTTGAGGCCATGGTTGCTTTTTGTGAGCAAGAAGGGTGAGTTTAAACAGACAACCGGTCTTCTGGATTGAAGGTATGTGTTTAATAAAACAGAATAAAACAAACAGTAACAGCCATGAATATTTTATCACTGTTATAAAGTACATATAATTCGAATCAATATAAAAATACATGTTTTTTTTGGTTGCATATTTGATTCAATTTTATTTAGCCAGCATCTAAGCTCCATTTTCCTCTGGATATCACATTATATTTATACAACATGATGGTACTATTATTATTTCTATTATCACTCTTGAAAAACAAAACTTTGACACATTTAATTTTCCGGAAGTCTATGATGAGTAGTATAAAAGAACAGCATTTATATGATAGAAATCTTTTGTAGCATGTTTTTACCGACTCTTTTGATCAATTTAATGCCCTTGCTAAAATAAAATATTATTTTCATTGCTTTTAATCTTACTGACGCCACACTTTTGAATGTTAGTGCACCTCTGGCGCTGTTTACACCTGGTGTTAAGATGCGTTTAGTCGACCGATCACAAATGGACGATGCTAAATTCAGATGTAAACGGGGTCTACAACATTTTGAGCTTGTGTGTTTTTGATCACTTCCAGAGGTTGTCAAACGCATTCAACGGAATTGCTTTCGTAGTGCAAACGCTCATATGCTGGTATGCATTGGAACAGCCACAAAAAGCCCGTCTGCTCTCTTTCTGCTGACTGAATGCATAAACAACATGGGAAATGCAACAGCCAGACGGGATTTAAAGTCGGTCGACTGAAGACGATAAAAGTCTCAAGCACAACGTTCTCACCAATCCTGATTTCTAACACGCACTCATAGCGTTCAGCTGGTGTTGCGTCTGAAATTTAAGCTGCTGTTCTCCGGGTGTGTTCATACGTAAGTTGCGTGAGCTTACGTGACATTTACTTGGATCAAAAGATCTAAAAAAGCACATAGATTTACCCACCCATAGACCCTCCCCTCCAAGAAATCAGGACAAAAGTGGACAAGAGAGACGGATTAAAACACCAGGTGTGAACAGGCATGTGTCCCTCGTCCACTTGTGATCTGATTGACCAAAACACATCTTAGTACCCAGTGTGAACGGAGCCTGAGAGATCTGCCCTAAACCTTCCCCCTCTAGTTTCTTCATCTCTGCTCCAAGTTACTGCAGTTGTGCAAGCAAACAGCAGAGGGCAGTCTTTGGCTGGTTTGCAGGTTGCATTCCTATAATGAGTGAAGTTGGGAATTTAGTGTTTGTTTGTGACATCCGTAACTAAAGGGGAGTGTGTTTCTCAGCCAGATGCTGGTTTCTGCATTTGATGGTGGCTGATGAGTGTTGATGCAGCTTTACAGTGTCCGGCCACTTTCGGATGATATTAGAGCGGTCACAAATAAAACGATCAAACTCCACCAGATTTTATTTTGGCCCATTGTGGTCTGTTGTTATCTTCTTGCTCTTGGTGATGTTCAGACGACAGCAGAGACTTTGTTTCTGGAGCCTGCGGTGCAGCAGCCGCAGCAGCCGTAAACGCATCCGGTCACAATCAGAGCGATGAATGTCACTGCAAGAAGAAAACATGGGGAATACGTCACATGTCGTAATCAAAATGGCTTTTCACACTGGCTTTAACCCGGGTTATTGTCGTCTTAAACACTGCTTTTAACTGCGGGTAAAGGAGCGTTACACACTTGTGATTTAGAAGCGAGTTTAGCACTGTTTCTTACCTGGGGTTATGAAACCCTGTTTTTTTTTCTCTTAAAAAACTGATCAGTGTGAAAGAATGTGGTGTTAAAGTGTTCTGACTAGATGCTTAGCAATCAACAACCAGCAACCACGTGCTTTGTGAGACACTGCGGCTGTGTAAACAGTAGCTTCAGCGTTTGAGGGTAAAAAATTTAAAACTGAGACAAAACGCAACTGTGTGTGTAGCACAGTCTCTAAGTGTGTGTGTGTGTGTATGTGCAGCACAATCTCTGAGTGTGTGTGTGTGTAGCACAGTCTCTAAGTGTGTGTGTGTAGCACAGTCTCTAAGTGTGTGTGTGTAGCACAGTCTCTAAGTGTGTGTGTGTAGCACAGTCTCTAAGTGTGTGTGTGTAGCACAGTCTCTAAGTGTGTGTGTAGCACAGTCTCTAAGTGTGTGTGTAGCACAGTCTCTAAGTGTGTGTGTAGCACAGTCTCTAAGTGTGTGTGTGGCACAGTCTCTAAGTGTGTGTGTGTAGCACAGTCTCTAAGTGTGTGTGTAGCACAGTCTCTAAGTGTGTGTGTGGCACAGTCTCTAAGTGTGTGTGTGGCACAGTCTCTAAGTGTGTGTGTGGCACAGTCTCTAAGTGTGTGTGTGGCACAGTCTCTAAGTGTGTGTGTGGCACAGTCTCTAAGTGTGTGTGTGGCACAGTCTCTAAGTGTGTGTGTGGCACAGTCTCTAAGTGTGTGTGTGGCACAGTCTCTAAGTGTGTGTGTGGCACAGTCTCTAAGTGTGTGTGTAGCACAGTCTCTAAGTGTGTGTGTGGCACAGTCTCTAAGTGTGTGTGTGGCACAGTCTCTGAGGGAGCAGGGCTCTGGTTATGGGCGGTAGTGTCCCGTTTCTCCTTCATTCGCCCTCATCCCCAAAAAAAATTTCATCCCTTTAAGTCATGCGAACAACATTTGAAATTCGAAATGCGATCTTACACAAAAAAGTTCATTAATCTATGGGTGCGGGTTATACCAACGATTTTTTACCCAAAACCCACGGCCTATATGAGGTGTGCAGTCAAAGGTCCTGTGTGTGTGTCGCACAGTCGTAAATACGTAATGGTGATTTAACTGATTGGAAGTACCCGCGTGTTAAATTGTTTTACTGCACACCTTTCAGCCAATCAGAATCGAGTATTCAGTCAGACCATGCTATAGTAATAAATACTGCAATATTACATCGTCAAATTTTGGTGTCACAGTGACTAACCTTTAGGAGCAAAGCTTTTAAGGAATCTAAAGTGAGGTCATTGTGTAGTAAAATGAAATGCTCTACTATGGAACTGTAACTTTGAGAACTTAAAGCATCCTTTGCAGTCAAAAAATATCAAAATGCATTCATGGACACCAAGCTGGAGAACGACTCAAATCTGTGGATTTCTGAGGTCAGAAACCTGAAACTACTTACAGTCCCACAATTACAGTCAAGTATCACTGAAATAGCAAGATAAATATAGACGTGCTCTTGGTGGATCCCTTTAATCACAGCAGAGCCTGTTATAGCTTCTCCGCTTGAGATGCGGGAGCAGAGCCGTAATGACAGCCTGGAGGAGGAAGACGGCTGTGCTTACAGAAGAACAGCAGGATGATGACGAACGCCGTCTGCGTGAGCGGGTGCTCCTGAGGAAGAGCCTGCAGTCTGGTCCAGATGTTCTGGAGAATTCCCATCATGTCCTCTGATGTGCCCATTCTGACCTAAAACAAGCACAAAGGAAGCAATTTTAACTAAAAATGTTACGATAAGTCCACGCACATTGAAAATGAATAAAGCTAACCTTAAGTATCATGTGATCTTACAGTAGAAACTGTTAAATGCACCGCTTTGTAGATCCAAAAGGGCAGATCACCTTTTAATTTACAGTGGAAAGATTTTAAGTGCTGCCAGAATCCAGCTGAGAAATGCTGATGATGTTAAATAACAACAGTTTTAAACTCTAAATGTAAACGTTCTATAAAGTCGTTTTTCTTACTGTATTTTTGCCATAATTATTCTGGGAACCTGAGATGAGATTAAGATAAGACAACTAGCTTTTCCTAGATATTTACATTAACGCTTTGGCAGATGCTTTTATCCAAAGTGACTTCAAGAAACACATTGACATTCTAATCAGTTCTTGCTTTCCTTGGGAATCGAACCCTTGACCATGGCGTTGCAAGCGCCACAATGTAGTGTGGATACAGGAAAGCCTATTTCTCATTTTAATTCCTTGTTTATTCAACTGCAGGATTCTCATAGTCTTGGAAAAGCTGGATATACTCTATGAGGAAGCCTGATGTTAAAAGTGAGATTTCTAGACTTAAATGTTTAACATTAAACGTTAAAGTGCCATGGGGATTTTACGTTTTTCTATTTATGCCACGCTCTAAAATATTTAAAGTGTGTGAGTCCATATGTAAGACTGAAGAACATTCAACTTTTGAAATTGTCTGATGTAATTATTTTAATTGTAATTATACAATTTTAGTTTAGTAGTGATGTACTAAAAATGAAAAAGTTTTCCCTTTGTGTTTTTCTCGTGCAGACGACATTGTCAAAACGAATTGGATTCACACGGATCCACGAATGCTGTATTTTTCATGTCAGGCCAGTAGATGGCGATGTCACTATGTAAAGAAACAATTCACGGCTGTAGACCGAACACGTAACACGCATGACGTCACCGTTTTCACTAATTCACCTAACCCATTTTTGCAGTTTACACAGAGATGATAACGGTATCATTGTCAAAAATGTGCACTTTAGTACCCATTTAAAAAAGTTTCCATTTTCAGGTGCCCAAAATGTGTGTAAATGAGTGTCTTCTGTTTTTAATTGGAAATGCTGTCTTGTAAACGGCCCCCAGTTCCTTCATTAATTTACAGACACTAGAGTGTTCATAGATTCGATTAAATGTTTACGAATCATTACAAATATTGCAGTGGGCATTTGAGGGTCTTGGGGTCAGAAAGGCTCTAATGGGGACTCTGGTTGGTAGATCTGCATTTGTCTGAGGCTTTATGAGAACGGTAAGTGTTAGAATATGTTGTTCTATGTGTGCTGGCAGTTATTGGTCATATGAAAGATAGTAGTTGAGCACTGAGGCTTTGCAGACGGTTTCCTGTGTGGTTTTCCTGAAGAATGTGATAAAACTAGAAAATACAGAACCTGCTAGTTGATTTAGCTAGTCATTCCATTTCTGCTGCATTGTGGGTGTTTCCACATGAGAGACACTGTGGGTGTGCCATCGCTGTATAAAACGAACTCTTGCTGATGAAAGAATCATTCCTCACTGTTGATTTCCTCTTTATTCCCTCTTTTCAGCACCGTTTCCTCTAAGTTATTTTAAAGTGAGTTTTTAGATGGTCCCGTGTTGAATATGATGTGTGGCTGCTCACTGAAAGTCATCAGGATACTGATGTTATTCTGAGTGTTCTAATTCTAGAATTATACCTGATTCTAATTCTATACGACATCACAGTCTGACAATGAGTTTTAATCTGAGAATGTGAAGTTCATTTACTGATAAAGAAAACAAATTGGCTGCAAACATCCTTAATAAAATGATTCAACCCACAAACTTCAAATTTTTTACCCTACCATACTAGTGATTTAACGAGCTCGTAACTCAAATTGCTCGTATCTCAAATCATTTTTCACCATAAGAAATAACGTTCTCGCCCTCTAAAAAACTCCCTTATTAGTGCTTATAACAATGGAAAAAACATTTTTTTAATTGCTATAGAGACACACACACACACAAACAAAAAATGATAGTATATAAGGATTCCTGTGATATAAAATAAAATGTGGTTTTAATTGTGAGTTCTTGCCTTCGAGACAGACGATACAGTAGTGGTTACATAACGCAAACACAATGCGGAAGACTCGCGGGAAATGCGTACAGAAGTCGACTATGGCAGAAAATCCATGGCTAAAAATAAAACAAGCGCAAAACTGATGTTTACGGGTGCGTAAATTACATCGGCGAGCAGATAACAGATCTACATCTGAACAAACGGGAACCTGCGAGCTCATTTTAATCCCAAATTTGACATCATCTGCATTCAATACGCGCATGCTCAATCTTCTCTTGACTGCTGTTTTTGCTCACGTGAACACTTATTTTAGTCGACGAACATGTGAAGTGAAGGAGTGAGGCGGCGTGGGCTGCTGAGTGCTCAAACACCACTAGCGTCGGCGTCTTTAAGCCGCTCGTATCTCAAATATTTACTCGCATCTCAAAGCAAGAATTTATAAGAAGAAAGGATAGATGCCTCTGAACCTCATATTTATTATTATTGAACACGCATAACTCGTGCTGCTTAATCGTGAATCACTCGTCGCCCCCGGTAACCTTCCGCTGTAAAACCAAGCTGCCTCTAGTGGAGATCATATGCGATTACCCCATAAATAAGGCGCTTGAGTGCTGAACACTAGCGCCAACGTCTGTAAGCTGCTCGTATCTCAAATATTTACTCGTATCTCAAAGCAAAACTATTGCTAGAAGGCTTGCTCGTATCTCGGACTACTCGTATGTCGGGACGCTCGTATCTCAAGGTATTACTGTACTTATTCAAATGAAGAAAGGGTAGGGAGTAAGTATTTCGTACGCCTTATCGCTTATGATATACCAGTAAAGTGTTTTGTGTTTTTGAAAACTGTGAATCTTAAGCTTGTATTTGAAAACAGCAATTCACCGTCTCATAAGCTATTCTTATTCACAAAAGACAATTGCACAACCAAATTCGTATTCATAAAGATGCTAAAATGAATCAATATTTTTTATAACTAAAGCCTTACATTGAGTTTTTCTGAAATTTTAGGCCACAAACAGTCTTGAATGTCTTAAGCGGACAACCTTAAATCATTTTAAGATAAGTTTCAGTTTGAGCTTCAAAAGGGTTTAATTGAGTGTGTGTGTAAAAACAATTCAGAGCGGTTCACAATCAAATACATTTATGATGTAATATTGATTAATTATGACAGTGTTTGCCTTCTGGTGTTTATAACGTTCCTGCAAACTCATCATTCTCACAATATATTTGTTATATTAAAGTGAATTTATATTTTCTTCAGAACCCTTGAGTTCACGAGAATCACCTTAACATGATTCATTCATATTTCACGTTTTGTCAATATATGTATATAATTGAATATAATTTTAGAGATATGAGCGAACATACAACAATAATCGTTAGATTTGTAAGAAGAGAAAAACAGTAAAATGAAGACGTTCAGTGAAGAATGACATTGACTCAATTATATACTTCTATATAATAGTTATGGTTATGTAACTGCAATATTTTGTAACACAATAAGGCTTGTTAATATTAATTGACTACATTAACATGAACATTAGAAACATTAGAAATACTTCTAAAGCATTTAATAAACTTATTCTGATTCTGATACATTTAAGTCAAAAGTTGTATGTGTTAATATCATTTAATGGATCTTGACCTGAACAAACACTTTTATTAACTATATTACTAACTATTATGACATCAGTTAAATGGAAAATGATTTGAATGGAAATGAATCAGTCACTATTCCTATGAATTGTGAGGAAACGGGTGGATTGAGACATTGCGATTCTTCAGAAAGTGCGTGTAATGACTAAAGACTAAAGTTAACATTCACATTATTCTGAATGTTTCTCAGTTTTATAGTAACAGATTTGCTTATGTTGGATAATTAGCCCAGCTTTACTTGTCAGCTGTCCTTGAAATAATGCCACTTGTTTTATATTTGATCTAACATTTCTCAACATGTAGTTTGTGTCCAAATGCTTTCACTGGACGCTGTGCAGATTCATGTTTCCCCTCCATTTCTTCTTGTAAATGTCTCTCATGTTTTAGGAAGTTTTAGATGCACAAACTGAGAGGAATAAGTTTTAATGTTCATGCTCACACACAGATCTGGCTCTGCTCTCACCTTTGTTCCAGTTTGTAGTTGACGTCTCCTGTGTCTCTCTCCCTCGTGTTCAGTTTTATCTGTCCGTTACAGCGCTCTGTCCCGTCATACAGTTGTTCTGAGTGTTTGTCAGCTGTGTTTGGCCTGCGGTCCTTTAGCTTTCCAGTATAACAAGTCTTTTGGGCTGGGCTGTGTGGAGTTCTCTCTCTCTCTCTCTCTCTCTCTCTCTCTGTTTACCACGACCATCCCCACCCCCTTTTTGTCTGGTCCCGTCTTTTCTCCTCCCCTCAAATCACCATGGAAACCGTTTTTCCTCCTCCTTTTGTCAAACAAAATCTTGAAGTGCTTTTGAAAGGGACTCTGTGTGTGTGTGTGTGTGTGTGTGTGTGTGTGTGTGTATGCGTGCACTTTGGATTTGGGAAAACAAATTCCCTAAAAAGTAGGGCACTTGCTTTTCAATATGACACATCGATATGTCTTATATAATCTGTTGTTCACCCTCCGCTGTTGTTCGTCTGGAGGTCAAAAAACGTAGTTAGTCATTTATTTATTGAAGTAAATGAATTTATTTTATTTTGATGTTTTTTATTTAATATTTTGTGTTTTTAGGAGATTTTATGGTACTGAATTATATTTATGTTGTGGTTATAATCCACTTATTCACTTTTTGAGAATAGGCCTTCAATCTATAAATGTATAATAATATATAATTTAATCTTAATCTGTCAATCTTTGGAGCTCAGATTTAAATGTCTTCTCTTTTTAAAGAAGACACTTGGCAGATTTATTGCTGAAGTGAACAAAGTTTAAAAAAAGATTGCTATGAAAACATTAATTTCATTAAAAAGATTTTTTTTTAATAATATATATATATATATATATATATATATATATATATATATATATATATATATATATATATATATATATATATATATATATATATATATATATATATATATATATATATATATATATATATTCCCCTCAATATGACGTCTCACCCCACAATAAAAAATTAAAAAGTATTGTAACATTAATATTTTTAAAATACTTTTCCTAAAGATAATGAAGCCGGTTTTAGGACATTTTATTTGTATTGTGTTTAAATAATAATTATTATTTTTAGAATTATTAAAACATAATCCAGATACGTTAAATTAATGTCCGTTTATTTGCCCTCTCTGTCAGACAGCTGAGGAAACTTTCACACCTTATGGAAACACAATGTCATGTCAAAGCAAAATAAAACACTATGTCAGACGTGACCTTTGACACGTCGCATTGCTGTGTGGAGCGACAGCTAGAAGCATCTACACTGGACTCGACAAAGTAAAAAATGTGTCATTAGTAAAAGACATCAGTTTAACGTCAGCGACTTGCCAGATCCAGTGTAGACAGCATCACTGGTTATAATGGCATGGTCAGAATGAGTGACAGTGAGCAGGGCTCTGGTTATGGGCGGCAGTGTTGGCACAGAGGGGCTTTGTGTAAATTAATGTGGGTGGGATTTTGACCTCTCTCTGCTTCATCCAGCTATTTCAGATTCTGAAACCTGAAACCTAGGCATTAGAGAAGTGAGAAATGCACGTCTATTTTAGAGTTCACGCCGTGTGAGCAAGTGTGTGTGCGCACAAGATGTTATACTTGCAGAAAACACCCTCTGTTCTTCATTCAAAGGGGAGTTCACCAACAATCTCAAACAGACATTATCATTTACTCACCCGTTTCACATTCTTTCTGACATGGAGCACAATTGGAGACTCATACAGTGAAATCATACAGTAGCTATGTTTCCAGCCACCAATTTTTATGCGCATTTTGGGATGTTGCATAAAAAAAAACTCTGAATGGAAATGCCAAAATGCACATACATTCTTAAAATACTCATAAAAAGCAAGAACTTCCATGGAAATACATTTAGCAAATAAACTCATTAAAAAGACATGTGACATTGTGCACAGCATCTGAAAGGCTGTTTTTGTGCTCTGAAACGCCTGAGCAAAGAGTGTTTCAGTATCTTCCAGAACTGTCTTACACGACTGAGTTCCCAAATAGTAGGCGTCCGCCTCTGAAAGCAACTTAACTTTATTGCTCTCAGTCTGCGAGCTCTGAGGTGCAAGTCATTTATTATATACGAAAGTATTGTGTATATGGGCCATTCTACAGAATTGGTGCAAAGTCAGAGTTGGAAAGATCTTGAAATATTTTGTTTTTCCCCCACAAATTTTGAACGTATGCAAATTGTACAATATCCAAGGTATACATTTCTAGTAATTGTGCGGTTCGTTCTTAAATTGTGTTTTCAGAAAATGCTGGAATATTTTCATACACCCCAAATATGTCACTACCAAAACACAATAATATGTCATATATTAAGCAGGCTTATAATGACCTATTAAGATTTTCTTTACATCAACCTTGTAAATATATATTTTTTCTATTTAAAAAAATCAGTCTCAGCCATTCAGTGTTTTGGTAGTGACATGAAAATACAGGACACGTTTTTTTTTACATAAAGATTCATGATTTAAAAATAAAACATCTAAAAAAAGATGCGTTTAAAAACAATAATGGAAAAAATTGCAAAATTTTTTTAAATATCATTTTCACAAGTTGAAATTTGCATGTAAGGGTTTGGGACAGCCACCTCCTAATTGAAAGCACCCAATATATGATGATATTATAAATATAAAGCTTTTAAATATTTTTTAAATATTATTGTGCATTTCAATAAATAATTTAAGAATCTTAGTAAACATCTAAGATTTGAATATTTAAATGCTTATCAAATGTGTTTTTTGGATGGTGGACAGCAGTTTTCACCAATTCTATCTTTTCCTACTGTAGCAACTTCCATTTTTCTTGGTGATATTTAGCGCTGGTTTATGAGGAAGAGAGTGTTTTGTTCTCTTCGGCTCGCTGGAGGGAAACGGTGCTTTATTCGCAAATGTTTTGCAATTTTGCACATAAGTTAAATTGATAACTTTGGATGGATTCATAGCTTGTAACCAGCAGGGGTGTTTTGTCTAAAGGCCAATGCCAGCCCAATTTTACAGTTACCTTGTTTTTTTTGCTAGCTGGACTGATTGTCCATGTCGAACAAGTCCTTTTAGGAGGCAAGACAAATCTAAAGGGAAAAAATACCAGCACTTCAAAGATAAGATAAGTGAATATTGAACAAGGTTATTTGCTGAAGTTATTCTGTTCAACAGCAACATCAGCGGATAAAGTGTCTCTTTAGCCTCACTTGAGCTCAATGTGTTCTTCTGGCTGAGAGCCGACCCGTGTGTCGAATGAGTGACGAACTGAACACTTTCAGTCAGTCTAAAAGGAGCCTGTTGGCTTCTAATGGTGCTCCTAAAAGATCACGTGAAGCACTTTCTGTTGGTCAATGCACTGTATTCACATCAGAGCGAAAGTTTGCCGAGCAATGGATAATGTGAATTCACCTTCACTTCTTTTGTTTTTCACCAGGGTCTCCCTAAAAAGCCCTAATTTAAAGGCCATAAGAAGTCTTGAATATTCTAAATGGTATATTATCATTTTAAGAGGTCTTAAATTATGGGACCGTAAAACAGGAATTGACAGGATTGACAAAACAGGATACGAGCATAATAAGAGTGGTGAATAATTCAGAGTGGTGCGCTTGTCCGAGCGCATCTCAGCGTCAGCTCTCCCATCTCTGCAGGACGTCTACACAAAACGATGCAGAGGTAGAGCTACAAAAATCATCAAAGACAGTAACCACCCTGCTAACCCTTACTTCACCCGGCTGCCCTCTGGGAACACCCCCTGCTTCCGAAGCCTGATGGCCAAAACTGACAGAGACTCTGAGAGACTCAGGAGGAGCTTCTTCCCCCAGGCCATCAGACTCCTGAACGCTGTCACTTAACAACACATGACTTCACTTCACTTGTCTTCAGTATAAACATCACATACTGATATTGCACTGCACTTTGTTCTCGTTGTTACTATGTAACGACTCGTTATAATCCTGTTTGCACATTATACTTCTGTACTTCTGTTAACCATGTATTTATTTTTATAGTCTACAGTTTACTTCAGTTTATCTCACTTATTTTATTCCACATCTTTTAGTTTTTACTTGACTTATTCATAATTCTGCATGTATGTGTATGTGTGTGTGTGTGTATGTATATGTGTGTGTATATATATATATATATATATATATATATATATATATATATATAGCACCTTTATTCTATTTCTTTTTTATAATTTCTTGAGTTTTTTTTGGTAATTGTTATTTTCCCTGTCCATGGAGCGGACCTGTTTACATTTCACTGCCGGTTGTATATTCTGTATATAACTGGGTATGTGACAAATAAAACTCTTGAATCTTGAATATTAATAATATATCGTAACTGGAGTTGCTCGAGAAATAACAGAAAAGGTGAACGAGTGAGGCGCTTGGGCATCAGTGTCTCTAAGCTGCTCGTATTTCAAATCTTCGCTCTTATCTCAAAGCAATAATTAGCTAGAAAGCTTGCTCGTATTCAGGAATACTCGTGTGTCGGGATGCTCGTATCTCAAGGCCGTACTGTACTACCAAATTCTTTCCCTATTGTCTATCAAATTCTGCTCTGTTGTGTGCAGAGTTTACCAGGATATCTGGAGTATTTCTGTTGTAATATATATATATATATATATATGTATGTGTGTGTGTAAATTATATATATTATTTGATTACTTTTAATTGTTGCTCTATTCTTGATTTCCAGGTGCAGACATGCCACCATCTCAGAGTTTTTTGGCAATCAGAAGCCCAACTGCGCTGGAGCGTGTGACTACTGCCGTGACCCCAAACTGGTGCGCGCTCAGCTGGCGAGAGCCGCCGCCCTCAGCACCAGAACCGGCCCGGCCCAGAGCGCACAGCCCAGGGGACCGTTCGGCTTTGATCCTGAGCTCTACGCGGGAGGCAGGAAGGGTTACGGGTTCGAGAGGTCAGCTGACCTGATACTGAAGCAGCATTATGAGTCAGGGCAGTTAGTCTGTGGAGACTGAGAGTGCTTCTGTGTGTGTGTGTGTGTGTGTGTGTGTGTGTTCAGACATGATGAGGAATGGGGCGATGAGGAAGATGACTCTGAGAAGAGAAAGAAAGAGTTTGGAAATCTCTTCAAGAAGCAGATGAACCTGAGAAAGGTGAACACATGGACACACTAGGCAAAGCAGGATCTCATAAAACTTATCCAGGTCACATAAAAAAATGAAAAGATGTATAAAAGATATTGTGGAAGTTGAAAAACATTTAATTGTGTAACTTTCACAAGAGCTGGAAGGGACTGTCATGGAAATAATAGCAATATAAACTCCACTTGCTGTTATAGTTTGTGTCATTTTGGTGTCAGCTTTGACCAAAAAGTGCTTGTCTCTGGAGTCTTTTTACGTTACAAATGGTTAGTACAGGGGTGGACAAACTGCTGGGCTTTTTAATCCGGCCCGCCGAACCTGCATTAAACCGCCGTCATTTTACATTTGCAAGCGGCAGTGGCACTGAAGCTCTGGTGGAGAGTAGACATGTGTCGCAAACCCCTCTACACCCCCCTTTATGGCGTTATTTCCGTGCTAAATAGGAATGAGCGCAAAACTGATGTTTGCGCGCGCGTAAATTACATCCGCGAGCGGGTACCCGCGAGCTCATTTTAATCACTCAAGCGCGAACATTTGCCCGCTCTCGACTGCTGTTTTTGCTTGCGCGAGCACTTTTATTTTTGCCAGTCACTGGGCGGGGCTTGCTCTTGTAATAGTAACATCAAACGTCATTGGTTAGTTCCCTTTTTTCCAGAGGTTAATTGTGATTGGACGCCTGTGATTGTCAATCTAGAGCTGAGGCAAATATACGATTCAGTCACATTGTATATTATGGTTTTTCTGTCGATTAAATTGTATTAATATTGTTCTATTGTAATTTCACGTGTCCCAGTCGAGTGATTTAAGACCAAACTATACTTATACAGGTTTTCTAGGATTTCTTATAAGTAAATGTACAGGTATGACCTTCACCCCGGCCCCTCTGTCAATTTTAAGAAACCAATGTGGCCCGCGAGACAAATAGTTTGCCCACCCCTGGGTTAGAATGTGGTATAATAGTCCAGTTATTTTCATTTTTCAGGGTTTTTGAAATTCCTAGTATTCCCGTTAGTTTAGGTTTGGAGTCAGTCAGATCTTTTAATGTTTAAAAAAATAAAGAGTCTCTTAAGCTGTAAGAGACTTCAGCTGTTAACCAAGGCTGTATTTAAATACAGTAAAAACATTAAATATCTGAAATATTATTACAATTTTAAATAACCATTTTCTATTTGAATATATAGTAAAGTGTAATTTATTCCTGTGATCAAAGCTGAATTTCCGGCATTTCTGGCAGTGGAGTAAAACACTAACATGATGTCTGAAATCCCTTTAAATTATGTATTTTTCACATTAATTAGTGGGATTTATTTGCCTCACAGTAATGAAAATTAGTGTAAATGCGCTCACATTTAATGATACACAAACACACAAGTACATGAGAAACAGCTTAACTACAGTTTTTCTTCACTTCACCCACTCAGTCTGAGTCTGTGCCAGAACATTCCTCTCTCTCTCTCCTCCACATCTGTTTTCCAGCTGTGTGTTTGAGGCCTCCCCCATAAAGTTGAGCAAACTGAAGGCAGTTCTGCATTATCTTCAATTCTTTTTTCTCCTTTGAAGAACATGAAATCATTTACTTTCATTTACACTCATCATTTAAGTTCTGTGTCATATTACAAAATCAGAGGCAGTGAGTTTTGCACAGACAAGCACCGCTCCTAATTCTATAAAAATATTGTCCTTTATTATAATTTTACTGTAGTAAAAGTAACTTGGATGTTTGGGCGGAAAAAAATAGTTATTGTGAGGAAAATCCAGATGTTTGTGCATATAGTGATCATGTCTTCAACTTCTCTTTCGTTTGCTTGTTTATAGGGTTCAGATATGGCAAAAGAGACGTTTGTTCCACCAGGTCGGTGCATGAGTTGTTACATATGTAATTTTCCATGCTTGGGACATTTTGAGGAAGGGATTTAGTTATTCAACAACTTTGTGTCCGTGTAAATCATTATGTTGTTGGTGTTTTCTCAGATGCTGACTGCATGTTGAAGGATGCTGCCAGTCAGAAGATCCCCAGACTCACGGTGAAGGTGTTTATAACAGCTTTCACACATAGATGGACAGATACAGTGGTGTGAAAAATTCCCCTTCCTGATTTCTTAATTTTCTGCATGTTTGTCACACTTAAATGTTTCCAATCATCAAACTAATTTAAATATTAGTCAAAGATAACACAAGTAAACACAAAATACAGATTTTAAATGAAGGTTGTTATTATTAAGGGAAAAGAAAATCCAAACTTACATGACCCCAATCTTACATGTGTAAAAAGGTGTTTGCCCCCTAAACCTAATAACTGGTTGTGCTCCTTAGCAAAAACTGCAATCAAACATTTGAGATAACTTGCAATTATTTTTTTTATTCAGCTGCAGAGGAATTTTGTATTTAAGGTCATGCCACAGCGTCTCAGTAGGTTCAGGTCAGGACTTTGACTAGGTCACTCCAAAGTCTTCATTTAGCTTTTTTTCAGCCATTCAGAAGTACTTGCTGGTGTGTTTTGGTTCATTGGCCTGCTACAGAACCCAAGTTTGCTTCAAGTAGAGGTTACGAACAGATTGCCGGATATTGTCCTTCAGGATTTATTGGCACACAGCAGAATTCAAGTCTTCCGGGTCCTGAAGCAGCAAAACGGCCCCAGATCATCACACTACCACCACCATATTTTACTGTTGGAATGATGTTCTTTTTCTGAAATGTGGTGATACTTTTATGCCAGACGAAATGGGACCCACACATTCCAAAGCTTTTGTCTCGTCAGTCAACAGTATTTTCCCAAAAGTCTTGGGGATCATCAAGATGATTAGGAAGCCATGATGGACAAATTTGGCCAGGATGTCGGTGTCAAACTCTTGGGGTAATTTTGGTCAGCCGGCCATTCATGGGAAGGTTCACCACTGTTCCATGTTTTTGCCATTTGTGGATAATGGCTATCTCTGTGGTTTGCTGGATTCCCAAAGATTTAGAAATGTCTTCATAACCTTTTCCAGACTGATAGATATCAATTACTTTATTTCTCATTTGTTCCTGAATTTCTTTGGATCTTTGCATGATGTCTAGCTTTTGAAGATCTTTTGGTCTCCTTCACTTTGTCAGGCAGGTCCTATTTAAGTGATTTCTTGATTGTGAACAGGTGTGGCAGTAATCAGGCCTGGGTGTGTCTAGAGAAATCGAACTCCGGTTACCACGGTTAAGTTATATTTTTATTGTTAATACACTTTTCACACAGGGAAAAGGTTTGGATTTTGTTTGCCCTTAATAATAACAACCTTCTTTTAAAAACTGCATGTTGTTCTTGTATCTTTGATTAATATTTAAATTAGTTTAAAGATCTGAAACATTTAAGTGTGACAAACATGCACCAAAAAAAAAGAGAAAGATATCAGGAAGGGGAAAACACTTTTTCACACCACTGAATATGATAGATAGATAGATGGATGGATGGATGGATGGATGGATGGATGGATGGATGGACAAACAATTGATATATATATATATACAGCTCTGGAAAAAATTAAGAGACCACTGCAAAACTATCAATTTTTCTGGTTTTACTATTTATAGGTATGTATTTGGGTAAAATTAGCATTTTTGTTTTATTCTATAAACTACTGACAACATTTTTCCTAAATTCCAAATAAAAATATTGTAATTTAGAACATTTATTTGCCAAAAGCAACAACTGGTCAAAATAACACAAAAGATGCAATGTTGTCAGACCTCGAAAAATCTAAAGAAAATCAGTTCACATTTATTTTTTAAACAACACAATACTAGTGTCTTAACTTAGGAAGAGTTCAGAAATCAATATTTGGTGGAATAACCCTGATTTTGAATCACTGGTTTCATGCGTCTTGGCATGCTCTCTGCCAGTCTTTCACATTGATGTTGGGTGACTTTATGCCACTCCTGGTGCAAACATTTACACAGCTTGGATTGTTTGATGGCTTGTGACTTTCCATCTTCCTCTTGATCACATTCCAGAGGTTTTCAATGGGGTTCAGGTCTGGAGATTGGGCTGGCCATGGCAGGGTCTTGATCTGGTGGCCCTCCATCCACACCTTGATTGACCTGGCTGTGTGGCATGGAGCATTGTCCTGCTGGAAACACCAGTCCTCAGAGTTGGGGAACATTGTCAGAGAAGAAGGAAGCAAGTTTTCTTCCAGGACAACCTCGTGCGTGGTTTGATTCATGCATCCTTCACAAAGTCAAATCTGCCCGATTCCAGCCTTGCTGCAGTACCCCCAGATCATCACCGATCCTCCACCAAATTTCACAGTGGGTGCGAGACACTGTGGCTTGTAGGCCTCTCCAGGCCTCCGTCTAACCATTAGATGACCAGGTGTTGGACAACGCAGAAAATTGGACTCATCAGAGAAGATGACCTTATGCCAGTCTTGCAAAACCTCAGCCTGCCTCTTCTCTGCTTCTCATTGATGAAGAGCTTTATTCTGGCTTTGCACGACTTCAGCCCTGCCCCGAGGAGCCCGTTTCGAACAGTCTTCAACATGCACTTCTCCCCAGCTGCCTTATGCCATTCTTTTTGTAGGTCACTTGATGTCATCCTACGGTTGTTGAATGACATTCGAATGAGTTAGCGGTCATTCCGGTTGGTGGAGAGTCGTTTTCGACCTCTGCCGGTCTGTAACTTTGTTGTCCCCAATGTCTGCTGCTTAACCACCTTCTTTGAAATTAAGGATGGAAGAAACCGGACGCTCACTGTATCCCTCTCCCAGTAAAGCCAGAATTGAACCCTTCTTTTCCTTACTCAAAACTTTCCTTTTCAATTTTTATGGCATGGTCAATAGTTATTTTTTGATTCCAATTACTTTTGAGGTACTACTATCACTGTTTTTGCCAGCCAGCTGGTCCTACTGCAAGAGAATAGTGATGACCACAGAAGTGCTTTTTTATTCTTTTCCTTATTAAATAAGATTTGGTTCAGGTAATCACCTAATCAGCACCTCATTCAGTAGATTGAGGTGTGCCTGTGCTGGAATTAGACAGACATTGGAATGGAATTTCTTCCATACTTGTAGAGATGCTGATTTAAGAAAAAATGTCAGTGGTCTCTTCATTTTTTCCAGAGCTGTATATATATATATATATATATAGATGGATGGATGTATAGACGGACGGATAGACTTGTTCTATATTTTTAATATTAATGGATTTAATCATCCATTGATGGACTCATTCAACGGTGTGTCGTTCAGATAAACTGGGTGTAAATCTGTTCTTTGTTATCATGAATTGCACAGCGTTGTTTGTTCAGTGAATGACAGTGAGAGATGAGGAGGGCTGCCCTCTGCTGGCACACACGTGTCTCAGTGGTGTGTTGTGTTGTGTGTCTTTCAGAGCAGAGAGCACTGCCTGTCTCTCCTGCAGGAGTGTGTGAGCAGCCACAGCGGGGCAGCAGAGCTTTCACACAGGTACACACACCATCATCCTCTCAAAGATGGGTCCTGTTGTGTTTCAACATCCTCCTGAGTCGTCCATTGTTGTGTGTTTTTGTCCATCAACAGTTATACACAACTATATCACTATAGAGTAATACATGTAATATCTTGTGTAAAATGTATAGTAATTTCTGAGATCTTGCCTGTTGTTTTCTCCTCGTGTAGCTGCGAGGCTCTTGATACGGCTGTAGAAATAGAGCACGAGATATTCAGGGCCAGTAAATCAGCAAACCTGTACAAGGCTGCGGTCCTGAAGAGAGTGAGTGCTGCATCTTCAGCCCATCTCAGCCACAGCCTTTATCAGAAACAATAGCAATTCACCTGTAACCCTCTCCAGGTGTCAGAGATGAAGAAAAGCACAGCTGAGGAGAAACGCTGTGAATCTACTGAAGCGACGGCAACCTGCTCTACATCATCTCACCCTGAACATCCAGACGGCTTCACGTCAGCCTCTCAAGTTTATTCGGTGAGTGTGTCCTTATGCAAAAGCACATTTAAAAGTGTGGTTATATTAGGAAAATTACTCACACTTAACATTAAAACTTGCAATGATAAACTGGACCAGTGTTTGGAAAATGAGTAGATGGATGATTCTGCTCTGATCGCCATCTACTGGTCAGATGTGGGAATTTATTCGTCACAATCGACCCTCAGAGTGCATTATGGGTATTCTCTAGCCATTTCATGTACATATTATGTTGACTCATTATTGTGGTGCATTGTGGGATTGAATGACTGCACTCAATAATGTCCACTATGGTTACGGACATCAGTTTAGAACAACAGAATTTAAAAATAAAAGACAATAGGATAGAACCGTATCAATATGGTTAAGGACATATTTTTATTAAGCTTTAAATCGATAATTATAATGTTATTATAGCCATTCAAGATCACTGTAAAACTATCAATTTTTTTTTTCATTTATTAACAATTACAGAACATTTCAAAGTGTAGATGCTTCAATAAATGACCATAAACATATATAGATCTGTCCATCTGTCCATCCGTCTGTCTCAAAAAATTAATCTTAGCAAATGGCAACTTACTGTAAAGTGTAACCACTGAAATAATTAACATGTATCATTGCAACAAAAACAGGTTTTTCAGTTTGAAATCATGGGGGGACTTTGTTCTTGTTTATTGGGATTCAGTTGGACCAAAAAAAGTAATAAAAGAAAGGGAAGTTTATCCACAGAAATCTGATGAAATGTCATCTTGCTCTTCTCATTCTAGCTGAAGAGGAAGCGTAAAGGCGCTGGATTTCGTGGCTCGTCCAGCCTGTTTCAGACCGCTGGAGATGTTCTGAACTCTCAGATGGAGACGCTCACCACCGACAAAACACCCCGAGACCCCTTCTGTGAGGAAGAGGAGGTGGAAACAGGAAAAACCAAGAAGATGAAAAGCAGTAAAACAACCCCTGCCGACTCGTCCCCCATCAAAGCCAAAACCAGCAGCACTTCCTCCCTGAGCAGCCCAAGCAAAAAACTCTCTAAGAAGCAGCAGAAACTAGCAGAAGCAGCCAAAGACATGCGCAGCATATCGCAGTATTTCGGGAAAAAGCAAGTCGACGTTAAAACAGAGCCCGAGGAGGAAAGATTTCACTCGCCTTCACCAAATCTGAGTGGCTTCACAGCGATGAATAGCAACTCCATGGAGTCAGAAAGCATTGCAGAGGATGACGCCGCTGCACACGCGAGTCCCTCTGTGGAAGAGCCGGCCGTGGACGCAGAGCTTCAGCGGTACGATGGAGAACACGCTCTCTCGGAGCAGTTTGATGTTTAAGGTGTGTTCACACTTGGCAGGTTTGGTTCCTTTAAAACCAACACTAGTGCGAGTTGAGTAAGCGGCATCAATCTGCATAAAAAGTGGTGTGCCTCAAACAAGCAGACTAAGAACCATTTTTTTCTCCACTGACATCTAAATGAACCATAAACAGGATATGATGACACAAGATGCGACCCTAAATAGGACAATATGCTCATTGTCATAATGTTGCCCATCACAGTTCAGTTCGAACCGCGTCTCCTGGCAGCAGATCTTCAGTTTTGTGTGATGGAGGGATTCCCGCCTCCTTTACACGTTTTATAAGCTCTTCACGAGTTCTCAGCTGGTCAAAACACTGTCATATAAAGCTACGCACATACACAAGCATTTATCCCAGAGAACAGCATGTTTTGGATGTTCGGTAACTTCTGTCGCAAAATATACGTCATTTAAAAGCCAGTTTTTGTTGTGTAAATAACCGACGCGAACCAGGACAAAACGTATAATTTTCTTTTTTTCTGGTCTGGATCAAACGAACCAAGAGAACCGAACTACAAGTGTGAACACGCGCTCATTCATCATGACCCGAATGCTCTCAATGTGTTCTGAACCGCTGTTTCTTTGTCCAAACAGAGAGAATCTGAAGTCTGAGGACCAACAAGAATCACCAAAACAAGTAACATCACAATTTATTCTTTATCAAACGAGTCATCCGATTGACCTTAGAGAAGAAAAGTGTATCACCCCTTTAAGACTTTATTCGAGCTGACGGGCATGTCGGTATTCATCTTTCCTAAATCCGTTTCTCTCCCTCAGTCACGTGAGGACGGAGCAGGATCTCCTCCAGTGAAGCTCAGCCGTGTGATGAAGGACGGCAAGAGAGTGACCTTTGACCCGGTGGTGCAGGAGACGCAGATTCACACAATGAATGGAGACGTTTCAAAAAAGCCTGTGACGCTTAAAGAAGCCGCTGATATCGTGGTCCGATGCTTGGATCCGTTCTACAAAAAGGGCAAATTTGCAACGAAGGTGATGATTTCTAATCAAATGTAAAGTATATAAAAAGTAGACTTTTATTAGAATGAAAGTTCAATTTTTATGCCTTGATCCCCTAGGATTTGTTCAAATCCTTTGCCCGTTTCCTCTCCCATCTTCTCACCGAGGGAAAAACCGTAAATCGAGGCCAAGGTGAGACCATCCTTAACCTCATAAAAATCGTCAAGAACTGAATTCATGATTTCTCATTTTTCTCCACAGTGAAGCTGGAGGCGAAGAGGCTCATCAAGAGCTTCTTCAGCAAGATTCAGCGCTGTGAGAGCGAGGAAGACTGGAAACACATGAAAGCGGAGGACAGATAGCGTCCCTCCATCCAAACCTCTGAGCTCCACCAATCCCTTTCATGTCAGAGATGCCGCATGATCAGCAGCGTGTTGCTGTATATCTCAGGTGTATCGTGAGGCCTAAGCATACATTGCACATTAATATAAACTTATGAAAAGTGTTGTTTTATGTTTGAAATCTGAACCAGTAACAGACCTCAATAACTGTTATGTAGCATTAGTTGCTTATAATGCACTCAATGTATTGAAACTACATTAAAGGACAAAAGTGCACAAATGGAAAATGGAGCCGTACTTCATGCTGAATAATTTATGACTTAATTAAGAAGCTCAGTTGTCTTCAATAGACTGGTAACCATCCAGTTCTTCCAGCAGCCATGTATTTTTCTCATTCAGGATTTCAAAAGATTCATATATAAATATATAGGCCATGAAACCAACGCAACAAGAAGTGTATTTTTGTAAGTGCAGAGTGCATAAATTGCTCTGCATTGCATATGATGTAACATTTTCTCCATATGGGAAGTGATTTTTAATGCTAACTTTAAAATTTTTAAGACAGCTGTACTGTAAGCCTCGATGGTTTATGATTTGTTGAAGCCATCTGTTCCCATTATTTCAGCTTAAATTTAAAATTGTTTAAGAGTTGAATTAGTGGTCGAAAAACTACATTACCCATGATGCTGTACAGAAAGTTCCACCAATAAGAGCCTAGAAGGCGCTTACATGCTGCCAAAATACTTAAATGTTTGTATATAAATGCATAGTTTGCAATACACCTAAAATATATTGTTTTATAGATATACCGTATTTTCCTGCATATAATTATATCGGGTTATACCAGATTTTACAAACCCTGCAGGGGGTGCGGTTATATAAGGGTGCGGGTTATATAACAAATTTTGTACACATAATAATATTTCAATATATTTGTTACGTCCCTAAGGACATAAGGTTTTTTTGTTGCACATTTTTTTTTTCTTGCTTATGAGGGTTGTTGTCTCTGGCGCTTGTACTATCACTCTGACAGCTGGCGCTGATAGGCTGTCTGACCTGTCAATCATGCAAGACGACGTGATTGGCTGTGCTGAATGAGGGCGGGCTCTTCTCATCTCATCCGATGATCAACACCTGTACAATCGCTTCTAAAGGGACGAGCTGCTGCACAGCGGGAGAGACTGCTTTTTATTTTTGTTCTGATTCTGACTTGTGTTTGTTTTCTTATTGTTTGAATTTCGTGCACAAGCACTGTGTACCGAGCCTGAACAGTTATAATCTGGATAATTGACGTCATGCGAGCAACATCTGAAATTCGAAATGTGAACTTACACAAAAAAGTTCATAAATCTTTGGGTGCGGGTTATATAAAGGTGCGGGTTATGCTGCCAATTTATTTACCCAAAACCCCAAACCCACGGGCTACATGAGGGTGCCGATTGTCTGCAGGTTATATGTGGGAAAATACCATAATCAGGAACTTTAAATAAATAGTTTAATTAAATTGTCATTCGCAATTCCTCGTGATTCTAGTTCTTTCCCTCATTAAATCCAGTAAGTACATGTTTTTTGTATCATTTTCAAATATTTTTTGTGGCAAATCAAAGCTGTGATTCACACCCGTTGGTAAAGAAGAATTGTAAAAACCTTGTAAAACCTCCGAAATCAGCGCTGATGAGAAAGTGGGCGGGTGCTTAATGCACTATATAAACAGTTCTCTGATTGGTGGATCTCTCTTCGGGATTATGGGTAGTGTAGTTCTTCTCTGGGAAATCAGCTATTAAAGACTTTTGTTAATGTTAAATGAATCGGTTAACCTCGGAGGTCTGTCTTGAAGTCTGTATCTTATTGAAAATCAATTACTTGATGGAGAAAATTACTGAGATTATGAAACCTACTGTCCTGCTCTAGCAATAGCATTTATGCTGCGCCTTTACGAGTCCCCAGATCTCTTATCTTACATTAATCCTCAGTTTTACCACTGAAAATAAGTTGCTTTTCATTACCTCTGGCTTTGTGCTATTATTAGGCACTTCTAAAATTACACCTTAAACATGCCATTGTCGTCTTCTCTGCGGGAAACCTGCTGGAAATAAACGAGTTTAACGCTTCACTGAGCCCACAGTCGCTGCTGAATGGAGACCCCCTAATTATCCCTCTTTAGAGGAAAACCATCCCTCAGATTCCCAGACAAACGGATTATTGTGTTTGCCAGTGGAAGAGGAGAAATTACGATTCCTACTATGCTGAAGGATTCTGCAGTGAGTTGAGTCATGAATATTAATGAACTGTGGTGACGTGTAAGTTCATTTTTCGGTGGCAAGGATTTTGCTCGTGAAGATGTTTTCATGTTTTCAAAAAATGAGTTTCACGGGGAAAAAAAGCTAGTTAACCCTGATAGCACACGTACATCTCAGAGACGTCGATCTGATATGTGTTTTCATCTGTAAGATGTATTTTTTTTAGAGAGTTTGTTTATGTGCAATTCATCTCTAGGACATTTCCTGTAAGATTTTAAATATAAAATGTCTTTAAGACGTTTATAATTCAGGATGGATGTAAAACTGACATCTTAAAGACGTTTCTTAGATGTTTGTTAACAGCAAGAGATGAATGTGATAAATGAATGGGTGACTAACATTTTAAAGTCTAGTCTGAGCAGTTTGTGTAACCAACTGGCCACAGGTTGCATTTCATTTCTTAAATCAAAAGCTGCAAAATATTTTCAGTTTCCTTAATTTTGCAAAAAAAAATTGCTTCCTTTATTTTGCTTTTTTTTAATTACATACAATACAATTATAATAATATTTCTTTATTGCAAAAGAAAGGAAACAGATATTAAATACACAAATCAACACAATACATAACATTTTGTCAACATGAAAAATTAAAAGTCTCTTACAACAGACTCGATTTTACGTATATGTTTTTGAAGCTTTTGAGTTGAAGGTTTTGAGATTGTCTTAAAAGAAGAAAAAAATGACTATATTTCAGGAGAACAGGCAAAAATTGTGATGGCATTGAATGTTTCTCACTGGAACAGTGACATTTATACAGAAGACAAAGAAATATTGCAGTTCAATCAAGATTAACATCCTTAGAAAACCTCTCTCTCTCTCTCTCTCTCTCTCTCTCTCTCTCTCTATATATATATATATATATATATATATATATATATATATATATATATATATATATATATATATAGAATGTATACATACACAAAATCTGAGGGAAAATGTTTTCTTTAATTTACCATTAATGACAGAATATATATGTAATTAAATTCATATATATTTTCCCTCAGATTTAGGAGTAAAACATGACTAGGCCATTTTTGACTCTTCCCACCCTTCCCATGTCTGAGAGCTGTTTCATGAATATTAATAGCGACTGCTGACGTGGCTCTTAATGGTCCAATGGCTGGGCTTGTCTTGTGAATATTTAACAGCCGGAGCTTCCCAATAGTAGGATTTCATGCGCTCCATCCCTATCGGGCGAAACCATCGGGAGCGCGGATGAGGAGCGAGGTCTGCGCCTAGCACGGCTCGGATGGGACAGGGATAAATGGCAGCGGCAGCAGCGTGACATTTTCTTTCTTTCCGCAGGGATTTAGTCCTGGCATGCCGGACGCGTCGCGGGCTCGCGCAGCGCGTGTTTGTTCGCGGTGAGTCGCGCTGTCATTGTTGCGGATGCAGCTCGAAAACACACACAAATATCTGTTTAGAGTGTGTAACGCTCCCCACTCTGTGTTTTTCTGCATCATGAACGCAGATGTTGCTCATGTGTTTGTCTCGCTTTGATAGATCGCTTCCGTTCAGCTCGACGGACTGATGCTCCGAGCCGGCAGGATGGACGAGTTTGTGACGGAGGAGGATGAGCCCTGGTACGACCAGAGGGACCTGGAGCAAGGTGACAAACACCACACCACCGCATCACACTCTCAACAAAGACAGCTGTGTGTGTATGTGTGGGAGAGAGAGAGAGAGAGAGAGAGAGAGTTAGTGTCTGTGTGTGTAAGAGAGTGAGAGAGAGTTTGTTTGTTTGTGAGTGAGGGTGGTCGAATGACAAACCGTGGACAAAGAAAGTGCTCAATGTGTGCAGAAACAATGGTTTCATCTGTCTTGTTCTTCGTGTTTGTAAGTGCATTGGAGAATAAGGGTTGAAGGGCAGATCTGGCCGTCTGTGAGGGATGACGTCTTCCTCTGGATGTGGATGTGTGTCAGTCCAGATGCTCAACATTAGCTCAGCCTGCTTTAATCTGCTCACCGCTGTGTCTGCGGACTCAACGCGTTAATGCGTTATTCAGACAGACAGAATAATCACTTGATATTTGCTTTCCCTAATCCTTCACAACAATGATGCATTGTGTTTATAGATCGCTTGCTGTGTTTCATATCCATGGATAAAAGTGTAGATGTGATTTTGATGGTTTGTTTTCATCAGCTGGAAGAAAATGGTTGCTATCTGAGTTCTCAATAAAATGATTTCTGAAGCTCCTTCCTTTCCAGTCAGCCAGAAAAAAACGGGAAAAGTAATGGGAACTCGACTCGGTCAAGTGGGAGCCGTTTGATTTCTGGACTGAGCAACACAACAGCTGTTTCACATGTCAGGTTAGGTTATTTTCCAATCTGAGTTTTCCGCTCAAATCATCTTTTTAATTCAAAGTCCAGTTATTTGAATATGATCCCGCTGTGTTTGGATGGACGGCACAAACGCACTTCTCTCCTCCCGTCTCTCTGCGTTTAGGATGATGTCATTGCCCTCTCTCTGCCCTCTGGATAAACGCTGAGCCGCTGAACAGCCTGTGACCGATCTTTATGAATTTCAGGACGCTTTGTTTTGCTGTGCTCTAGAACTGATGAGCCGGTGACTGAGATCAGAGGCGCCAGAGTTGTGCAGTGGGGAAAAGAGGAAGGAAGTCCGAATATTTGAGGAATTTGTTTGGAACCGGAATTGGGAACAAAGATATTTTGGCTGAGGAAGACGGCAGAGGCGATTCATTGGGAGCATGCATGTCTTCTCATGCACCAATTATCTCTATTTGCGTGTTGAGACGTGCTTCAGAAATTCGCCGCCAGCTACAGGAAAGCATCTAATGGTGCCGTGTTTAGAGGCGTGTTTTTGCACAATCAAATTAGCGAAGTAATATTCATGCACTTTGTGCTAATGGAGGCCTAACTCTCAATCTCTGGCGGAGACTCCATATCGATCCGTTTCAGGAGCTCAAAGCCATCCATCACGAGAGGAAATGCCGTTTTAGGAAGTGATCTGAAAAGAGTGAAATATCACCCTTGCTCGGTCACTGGCGTTTTGATGAATAACATGGTGTGCGTTGGTTTTGAAGGGGGTTTCAGGGCCATCGTTTGATATAAAATCGTGTTTTTCTAGAGAATAAAGTTCGTCGAGACAAACTTTAGAAGTTGGCTTTAGAAAGTCGGACCAGAAGCTTTAATTTAGCATGTTGGTAGCAACATTTATCATTTATCTTTTATGCGTTTGGCAGATGCTTGTATCCAAAACGACTTGCATTGCATTCAAGAAACGCATTGAATCAGTTCTCGCTTTCCCTTGGATCGAACCCATGACCTTGCCGTTGTAAACACAAATGCTCTACTTTTTATAAGCTATTATTTATCATAAATTAGCAAGTCGTTGCCATGAATGATCTGAAATGAACATGTTTCTTGGGTGTTGCTATGCTGTTGCTAGGGTATCTAGGGTTGTTTCTAGGATGTTGCTAGACAGGTGCTAGGGTATTGCAAGGTTGTTGCTATGCTGTTGCTAGGGTATCTGGGGTTGTTTCTAGGGTGTTGCTAGGCAGGTGCTAGGGTGTTGCTATGCTGTTTCTAGGGTATCTGGGGTTATTTCTAGGGTATTGCAAGGGAGTTGCTAGAGTATTCTGGGTGGTTGTTAGGAGTTTGTGACTCTAAACTCTAAAGAGTGACTTCCCCTGCTGACCCAAAATAATTGAGATGTGATTGAGCGGCTTTAAGGCCGGGCTGATCTGATTAGGACTGCAGACGCCATCTCTATTGAAGGGGTCGATGCAGAATGAGGGGGAAAGACGACATCACTAACCCAGAGACACTTCCGATGAAAACTGCACTACACGCACTCTATACGTGGAGATAATCGGCTTTTATGGGGTTGTGTCTCGGCACGTTATCATTTTATCAGGCAATTGTGATGTTTTAGTCTTTAGTTACATAACACGTAATGATATTTGATGAGCTGGATACTCAAACAGTGATGTTTGCTGAGGTAAACACTGTTATTGCTCATTCTTAAGGGATTTTAACAAGCCTAGAGTTTAACTTTGACTCCTAACTCCGAATAATGGTTTTGAATTCAAGACTTTAAACGTTTAATTAAATTTGAACAATAATAGTGCCATGTTTGACTTTTTTCAGAAATTTATTTTTCTGGTTTCTATGTTTTAATGCTTTAATTTAAGTCAAGTCAGCTTTATTTATATAGCGCTTTTTACAACACAGATCTAAAGAAATAATGCAACAAAGTTTGTTTAGGCTCAAGAAGAGCAGGACAATCAACAATATTGATGAATATTAAATGTTAAGTTTCCCTAATTTACACAATAGTCAATAGAAAATTGTCCTTCGACTAAAGTAACTAAACCTCCACTTTCTCTTTTTTTGCAGTGTAGAGCTTTTAATTGTAATTCTGTTCTCATTGTCAGCCAATGGAAAGTAATTCCACACGAGAAGATGTTGCTGTTTTTATCACTTATTGTTACATTCTTCTGAACAATGGCAATATCTTTCTGTCATTTAGTTGCTCAAGTTAAGCTGAACTCGGGGTAAAATTGTAGTTGTTGGCCTTTATACCAGTACCAGTAAAATTTCATGGTTCGGCGCCATAGCAAAAGCAATATTAATTGTAATACTTTTTTAATTTAATCTGAAGTAAAAGTAAAGTGTGAAGTCTTCAAAAATTGTTACATTAAAGAAGTATTGGGTTAAAAAGATAAAATGAAAAGTTGGTAATTTAAAGAAACGAATGAAAATCAAAGAAACATTATAGTCAGTTTTGACTCGGGCTGTCATTACTTTTTTTTTTTAATTGCATGCTTGTGAAATTAAGCATGCTTTATTTATCTTGTTTAATGCGTTCGATTATGCAGCACAGAAAACTGTCAGATTGAGGGATGATTTTCACAAAGCTGTATTTTCTGCAAGCTTTTTTCAAGGTACATTTAGGCGCTTTACTGAAAAAAGGACCCTTGGAGTCCATACAGCCTACTTTACTTCTGCTTATTATGATCATGCTTCTTAACGATTGTTAATTTGTGGAGATTATCAAGATATAGGAGTCATAATCCAATAGCCTTAAAATAATCCAAAATCCTATGGGGTTTTTGTCACGGGATTCAGGGTGACGGTATCTTCTGGGATGGCCTGCAGAAATGCATAATCTCTGCCGTTCTCTGAGCGGATTTGAACAAAATTGATTTTAAATGCTTCATTGTGTTCACGCTCTCAACAATCATGTCTGAGATTGGCCACAAAACTCAACACTGCAAAAACACATTGTAAAGAGAAACCTTTGCTTTTCACAGTAACGTGCGGCAGGCTTTGAAAGCAGCCACCTATCCTAAATATCCTGTCCTGGATACTATCAGCACTGCAGCACTATGTTTTTAAAATCTCTGTATGGACTTGGTACCAAAGCCTAGCTCGTACAAACCTAAAACCGGACTTTTATTTTGGCGGATTGTTGCAAAGACCTTTGAGTTGCCGGTGAAGTGACTCTCAGAGCAGTTCATGTGTTCAGATCCATATAACGAGAGGGCGTGAGCGTGGAGATGTGCAGATAAAATAGAAGAAATGCAGGTTTCATATTTCAGTAGAAGGTTTTATAGACTCTATTCGCTCAAGTGCACAACCTTGCTGTTCATTCATCTTTCCATATTTTGTCAAATTCAATGGCGTTTCATGCTATACACTAAACCAGGGGTCTCCAAACTTTTCAGCCCGAGGGCCGCATTAACTGTCAAACAGCAGTTCGGGGGCCGACTACACACTCGAGGTCCAAATAAAAAAGAATCAAAACATGATGTTGTTTTTAATTATTTATTTAATATTATTTTATTCAGTTATTAGGCCTACTTAATAACACATTGATACACTACACATGGACACCTGTATTAGTGGGAATGGTGAAATTGTTTCCTGGATGCCAAAATATCAGACATTTCTGGCTTTAGATTTGGTTTCCCTAACATCAACAGTGACCTGAGATTATCATCGGACAAGTTTGTTCTCAAATTGTTCTTCACGTATTTTATTCTTGAAAATGTTTGTTCACACATTGATGCAAAAGTTTTGACATTAGGAATGTCTTCCTTACGCAAAAACGGGAGAAAAAAAACACCAGTCCTGCGGGCTAAATCACACATTTTATATGTTTATACATACCGGTAACATTTTTATTCATTTTAAATATCACACCCGTGGGACATATGAAAGTGCAAAGTTTATGCATCTGCGGATTATATCCGAGATAAAATGGTATATCATCTCATTGACGGTGACCAAGAACAATTAAGCAGCGAATAAGGTTTTGCAATGTAGTTATCGGTTGGAAAACGTCTCCGTTTACTATCGTAACCTCGGTTATTTTTCCATATTCCGTTTAGAGAAGCGTGAAGGAAATATTCTGACGTGTCGTGCTTATGCTGTTTATACTGTCTGTCTGTCAGATCCGCATCGCGCTACGATTGGCCAGTTGTCAACTGGCGTTATCCTATAAGGTTTCAGAGATTACCTGAAGGGGAGGAGTTCCCGCTCTCGAAAGGGAACGCGCTTTTGCGCGCCTCTGTTTTAATTCGGTAAAAACATAACGTCCACGTAAGCGGTGGCTGATCTTGGCAGGATACACGTAAAATTATGGATTTTTTTTCGTAGACAAAAAGGTCTCGGGCCGTAGTTTGGAGACCCCTGCACTAAACGATGACTTCGGCGTTTTATAGGGAAGCTCTGCTCACGTAAATCTGGTTAAACCTGGTAGAGGGTGTAATGATGAGCTGGAGTTTAAAGGGCTTTGCTCTTGTTCTCGGTTTGTTTGATATGAAAGCACACGTGCAGAAATCTTCAGTGCACATGATGCGTCCTCGGGCGCGTGTGTCTGTAACGTGCGTGTTCCTCACAGGAGCTCATCCTCTTTGGGAAAGTTAAATAAGAAACATCTTTAATTGGGATGTGGGTCCGCCGATATATCACGCTGACCTTGTTTCAAGCTGATGCTGAAAATGTCAAACTGTACAGAATATCAGATTCTGCGGTTGAATTCGCAGTGAGAGCAGCGTTAACGGTACAGTGAGGATCATATCAGGAGTTCGGTCTTCTGTTGACTCGGTGTAATTGTAGTGAGCAGCCGGTCCATATGAGAGTTCAGCAGTGAGTTGCGTCATTGTACCGGAAACCCAATCATCAGCTGAGGTTTTCACTAAAGGCCTTGGTTTGCACCTTATTTTTACATTTTCTGTGAATGTGGGAGATTTCTGATTCTATAGGTGATCTAGAAGAATAACTGCAGTAAATGGTTAAAATTATGATGCGTTAAAATATGGAAAGAAATACCGGTTTGCAATTTAATAACTGCTAAAAATAACTGGAAGCAAATTACAACGGATACCCCACACTTTTTTGGCTCTTGAGCTACTTATAAAATGAGTCTAAAGTCCAAATCTGCCTACTGTAAAAGTACAAACGTATATTTATTTATGAATGTATTGCGAATTCTTTAAATGTTGAACCGTCTGAAAATGCCGCTCCACATTTCCCTTATTCAGTATAGCGATGGCAGATTGAGGCAAACGCATTTTGTTAATGACAGTGGAATAAATCTTCAGCTCCCACTCCGCACAGAAGCGCTCAGTTTTTGACTTCTTACTTCGTCCAGCTCCCCCACTCATTTTTATACCTTTTCTTAAGTTTAAAATAAATTGGTTTAGCTCACTGTATTGGGCTCCCCTGCCTTACATATTCAAGTTAAGCAACATCACAGAACGAAATGTGATGTCATTTTGAAGAAAATCAGGCCAAATTAAGTTCAGGAATTCAACACAGTTTACCAAAGTGAACTTTCCAGAAACTACCATTGTTTTTCTTTTTTTTACATAATCATTTGATTCATTGCTTGAGGAATTCTAGTTTAAACCTTATATAATTCTAGTTTAAACCTTATAGAAAACCTTTTCATTGACAATAGAAAAACTGGATAGGTCAGATCTTAGCCATACATCTTTTTTGTTTAGCCAATATCAGTGTGTATTTAGACTCACCTAAAGGATTATTAGGAACACCTGTTCAATTTCTCATGAATGCAATTTTCTAATCAACCAATCACATGGCAGTTGCTTCAATGCATTTAGGGGTGTGTTCCTGGTCAAGACAATCTCCTGAACTCCAAACTGAATGTCAGAATGGGAAAGAAAGGTGATTTAAGCAGTTTTGAGCGTGGCATGGTTGTTGGTGCCAGACGGGCCGGTCTGAGTATTTCACAATCTGCTCAGTTACTGGGATTATCATGCACAACCATTTCTAGGGTTTACAAAGAATGGTGTGAAAAGGGAAAAACATCCAGTATGCGGCAGTCCTGTGGGCGAAAACAGAATGAGAACATGGATCCAGCATGCCTTGTTAATACTCTGCAGGCTGGTGGTGGTGGTGTAATGGTGTGAGGGATGTTTTCTTTAGGCCCCTTAGTGCCAACTGGGCACCATGTCACAAACCTCTGATGCTGCTTCCAGCAGGATAATGCACCATGTCACAAAGCTTGAATCATTTCAAATTGGTTTCTTGAACATGACAGTGAGTTCACTGCACTAAAATGGCCCCACAGTCACCAGATCTCAACCCAATAGAGCATCTTTGGGATGTGGTGGAACGGGAGCTTCGTGTCCTGGATGTGCATCCCACAAATCTCCATCAACTGCAAGATGCTCCTATCAATATGGCCAACATTTCCAAAGAATGCTTTCAGCACTTTGTTGAATCAATGCCACGTAGAATTAAGGCAGTTCTGAAGGTGAAAGGGGGTCAAACACAGTATTAGTGTGGTGCTCCTAATAATCCTTTAGGTGTGTGTGTGTGTGTGTGTGTATGTATGCATGTAAAAAAATACAGCACTGCAAGAACCACTAGAGTAATGAATTAACATTGTTTTGATGCCCTCAGTATTTGTGTTGTACATCATCATTATCAGTGTTTCTCTCTCGACTCCCATGGGATCCGTTCACAGAGAGACAGGAGTGTGTGTGTGTGTTGCGCCGTATTCCCCAAACGCTCTTGTATGATTTATGTGTGTGGTGCTCTGGGCTTTCTAACGATAGCGTGTTTGCTTTGTCGCTGACACGTCTCATCTCGTGATAAATCTCTGCATTATGTCAGTGTAATGGAGGTCAACGGTTCTGCTCCCAACACTTCAGCACCTCCCACGATGTCACTTCCTCCCTGTGTGTGACTCTGTTAGCATGTTCCCTGCGTCTGCTGGGTGTTGAACGTGTTTGTGTCTCTTAGTCATGAGTCCGATCACACTGCACTCTTTACGGAGATACGGCTGGGTGGGAAAAACAAGGAATAGCAGACAGGAAGATATCTGCGATCAAAGGACTCAGAAGGATATAAAATGAACACAATCATGAGTTAGTCGACGTTTCTGTCCAGTGTTGCGCAAAATCACATAAATCATCACTTCCTGGGAAATTGGTGTAGAATATCAGTGATAAAGATGGAAGTTGCTGCAATCGGGGAAGAAAGTGTGACTCCATTTCTACATCTACATTTGAGATGCTGTGATGCGATTGGTCCACTGGTTAGTTCCGATATCCAATCACATCCACTTTTGAGGCACAAGATTTATTTCCATCCAATGGAGTTTTTAATGCACATTTAAAGAATTTAAACACATCTTGCCATTTCCATCCAGTGTTTTTCTGCAATAGCACATGGATGGAAACGGCTAATGTTGTCAAGATTTCACAAAACCTCTGAAATGGCGCAAACGTGCAAATATTCCCTGAAGATTCTGCTCTTGAAATCTGAAAAAAACATCTGAAATCTGAAGTCTTTACATTTAAAGATCCTGTCTACTTGAATGAGTAGTTTAAATCCAGCTTGTGACACTTCTTATTCTCCATCCTAACCTTCTTTCTGCAAAACAAAGAAGAGCGACAGCAGAATTGTTGAACCGCACTGACCTTTATTCCACGGATACTGCCGCTCTTCCTCTTTGTCTCTAGTTTCTTCAGTCGTTTCTTGGCTGACGTCACTCTGGCTCACGTTCATCAGAAAACACGAAGGATTAGAGAAAAAATCACCTTCTTTAGGCGGAATTAAGCCGCAGGATTTTCTCTGCCCTCGTTTCGCTCCTTCCTCAGGTTTTCACACTGAAGCCAGTAATTCCGGCTGGAGCAGAAACACGCTCGGCTTTCATCAGAACGAGCTGCTTGAAAATAACAAGCGTCCGCACACACAGTGCTGAGGAGTGAGAGGCCGCGCTGTGTGTGTGATTCAGTGAAAATGTGATTCATGTGCATCACTCTTGCCTCGTTTACAGACTTATTTAAAGGAGCAAATGTCAGAAAATGACGTCTAGCAGAGATCAGTTCAGGTGTTTGTCGTCTTCTGGTATATTATCAGCCTCATTCTGTATTTGATGTGTGCCAGAATGACTGATATTAATGGTTTTTGCTTTTAATTTATTTATTATTAAATAAATAAATAATTTTATAATTATAATAAATTGTATTTTTATTATAAAAATATATAATAAATTTATTTTAAATATATGTATTATATACATTTTATCTTTAATAAAATCTGCATGCTCAGATTTGCACTACTGCTCAAAATGTTGGGGTGGCTAAGAGTCTCCCTGTTTATTTAATCAAAAAAACATTTTTTTAAAGTAAAAATCTTGTGAAATATTACATTTTAAGAGAACTGTGTTCTATGTGAATGTATAGTAAAGTGTTATTTATTCCTGTGATTAAATCTGTATTTTCAGCATCATTCGTCCAGTCTTCAGTGTCACATGATCCTTCACAAATCATTCTCATATTATATTTGATGATGAAGAAACATTTCTAATTATTATCAATGTTGAAAACCGTTTCTTTGATTATAAAGTTCAAACAGCATTTATTTTGTAAAATGGAAATCTTTTGTAACATTAAATATGTCTTTATCAATTTAGGTGTAATTTGTTTTTAAATCCTTCAGACCCCAACAGAATGATTTCAAGCAAGTCTCTTAGCTTTTTTTTTAAATTCCTGCTGTATTTGAAGAAACACTTGCTGTTTTTTCTTTAACTGCCTCATAGAAATGAATGGTAACCAGAATCAGTTTCCCCTAATGCTGAAACACTCCAACAGTAAACGTGTTGCTTGGAGGAGAAAAAAGCAAGCGAGCCGTTCCCTGCCTGATGTTGTGTTTGTGTGTCAGATCTGCACTTGGCAGCAGAGCTGGGTAAAACCCTGCTGGAGCGCAACAAAGAGCTGGAGGACTCGCTGCAGCAGATGTACATCAACAATGAGGAGCAGGTGCAGGAGATCGAGGTACAGATCTGCTCGTCTCATGCTCTTTATGTGGGACAATACTGCTCATTTCACAACTAATCACTCCGGTTTCTCCAAACTAAGCTCAGTATTGTGAAAGCGTTATTAGCCATTAAACGGATTAAGCGTATTCGCCCGTTTGCTGCACGCCGGGTTGGATTGCCGTCAGACCTGGGTTTGTTTGGATGATGTAAAGCTGGTCTGGGTTCAGTTCCCTGCTGATGTGAACTAAATCAGATGCTGTTGATGAAATATGGTTTCATTCCTCAGCAGAAAGCGATTAGATTTAGTATTTGCAGTGCATTTGCTGCTTTCTACTGCATTTTCGTTACCAAACAACAGGCTTTTCTCGATTTATTGCTGTTTTGATGCAAGTGCACCGCGATTCAGAGCCAAATTATATAATGAGCACGATCCAGCAGAGGGAGCAATCAAAGTCTGGTTCGACAAGCCAATCAAGCGCCGCAGAATCTCCACCATATGCTGTAATAATGTGTGATTATTGCCAATAATTCGAGTAAGGAAGATGTTTACATGACTCGCATTTATCGGCTGCGTTACTGGTCAGCGTTTTAATCTACGTCCCTCAACTGCAAAACATTTTTATGGATACATAGGATTTTTTTCTGTGACGTATAAAATGAGGTCGTTTTGACGTTTTCGTCCGTTAATACTGCATTATAGTCACGTCACGCAACATTACCAACATGAACTCACAACGCCACAATATTCCCTAAATCTCATTATCACATTATGAGGGTACATTTTTATTTTCCATCAAATTTGCTAAATAATTTTATAATTATAATAATTTTTAATTTTGTCTAATTTGGAATGTTTCAATATATTGAGTAACTGTAAGGTTATTAAATGTAACTAAGGTAATTTTCCACCATGGTGTAAGCATGAATGCATGTTTATATTTCATTATACAGTAATACCTCAGTTTATGAGTGACTTTGTATACAAGCAAATCGGTGTACGAGCATGAAAAGTCAAATCGAGAATTTTTCCCTCGCCCACGCTCATTTTTTTGTGGAAAAGTCCTAACGCTCAGCATCTTCGCACGCATTTTTACTTGAAATATCCCAATGACAGCCTCTCACAAAGCCCATCACTCGTTCATTCTCTCAGCATCGCTCGGTTTGGTTCATCATTCACCACAGTGATACTTTTATAAGTGATTTACAGCGGTTTTACCTCGTGTTGTTCACATTAATTGTGATCGCTGTTGTTCGCGTAGTGAAATATACACGTACAGTACAGAATATAGACAATGAGCTCAAGATGAGTAAGAAAGAAGGGATGAAATTCTCCCTGTGAGCAGTAAAACCCTCCTCTCGTCTCCTTCACGCCAGCAGCTACTCAAAGATAAAGTGCGCGTTACAGTAAATTGTCAAGTATTTTTAGTTTAATTGTCCATTATTAATTAGTATTTATATGAGATCTTAATGGTTATAATTTTAACTGTAATTAATAGGGTAAAACCAAAAAAATACTTAAAATGGGCAATTATGGTCGTGTGGAACGAATCGATTGGTTTTTAGGGCATTTTTATGGCAAATTGTTTTGGTGTACGAGAATTGAGTTATGAGCTCTTGGAACGAATTAAACTCGTAAACCGAGGTATTACTGTATTTTTATTAATGCATTTGGGAGACATTGCATTGCATTCAAGAAACACATTGACATTCTAATCAGTTCTTGCTTTCCCTGGAAATCGAACCCATGATCTTAGCGTTGCAAGCGCCACACTCTACTGTTTGAACTAGTATATGCATTAAACAAAATTATAAAAATATTAAAAAAATTATAAAAAAATTATAGTTGAGTTAGGGTTAGTATTGATTTATTAATATCATTTAAAGTTTGGAGAAATATCCAAAATGTTGTTCAGTTTTGATATTGATTCATCTTGTTAAAAATGCACTGAAGTTAGTGAATTCTGCTTCCTTTCTGCTGTGTGAATTCAAATTGAGGAAATGAGTTTTAAAGGATTAAATGGCACACGTCCCTGTCCTGACCCCTGACCTGCGTGTCCCAGCGAGGACTCATTTTCCCAGATCCTGAGGGATGAGCCAGTGACTCTAATGAAGTGCGTTTTAGATGAGTGCACATGCGGTGGGAGGCGCCCGTCGCCGTCGGTGTGCCGGATCCTCAGAACAAAGACTCCATTACACATCTGAGAACAATGAGCTGCTGTTTCTCACATATATTCGGATACTGGCCTCATTCTATATGGGTTGCTGAGAGGTTTTGGCTGCGGCCGAATGAATTCAAGCACAGAAAAAAAGAAAAGTAAGAGGTTTATGGCTTAAGCTTTAATGAAGGAAAGTGCAATGTTTAAAACAAAACACATTTCTCAAGAGATTACCAAACTTTCCACACGATTATGCCATTTTATAATACCTTGAACGCTGATCCCGTTTTTATTGTAGTTGTGAACATTGTGATAATTTGTTGTCATTGGAGTCTTATGAACGGCTTCATATTGGATTGATTCACTGAAAAAGACTCTACTCTCATACTGTAAATCATAAGACTATGAACAATCACAGTTGCCTCTGTTTCCAGTGATATCTTCTATTCTGGCTAATGCACGCGCGTGTCTTTGTGTCAGTACTTGACCAAGCAGATGGAGATGTTGCGTGAGATGAACGAGCAGCACGCTAAGGTCTACGAGCAGCTGGACGTGACGGCCCGAGAGCTGGAGATAACCAATGAGAAACTGGTGCTGGAGAGCAAAGCGTCTCAGCAGAAGATCGACCGGTGAGCCATTCCTGCCCAGAGCATCACTGTGCCGCTCTAAAACCGACACAAACAACCATAACGTTGTTCTGTTTTAAGCTCGTGCTGCGCTTTTGACGCCTGCCGCTTTAAATGCTCATGTTCTGATTGGCTGTCAATGAAAAATCATTTCCAACCACTTGTGGCGTGAACTTCACTATTCTTTAAAATCTTATCAGTTATCGCCCTTGGTGTGAAGCGGCTTTTTCTCTGGCAAAGGCTCAGCTCATGAATATTTATGTGGTCATGCTGATATTGCATTATATCCTTCCTGGAGCCTCTTTCAATTATTATTCATGAGCTAAACCGTCACTATAGGACGATTCATTGATTATCGGACTAGTTCCTACTTACCAATTTGCCTTCCAGCAAATCAGGTTTGATGTATTGATGTTGTGGCATGAAGTGCAGCTTCAGGCTACAGTCTTGATGTTTCTTCCCCCTTTTGTATTCCTTTAAATCCTGTAAGTGCCCTGATGTAATTTCAGTAAAGGTTGTTTGTAGTCCAATGGGCAACACCAGAGAACCGTACATTTCTTCATATTCATCCAGATTGACCGGCACTATGGAGATGCTGCAGGGGCAGGTCGACACGCTAACGGCTCGCGTGGAGGAGTTGCGCACTTTGGAGGAGCTCAGGGTTCGCAGAGAAAAGAAAGAGAGGAGGAAGACTGTGCACTCTTTTCCCTGCCTCAAAGAACTCTGCACCGCTCCCAGGTACAGCCCCAGTTATCCCGTCTCGTTAAAACAATGTCTGCTGGGAAACGTGATACACAAGTGTTGTTTAAGAAACAAAAGAACAGGATGAAGTTGACCTCAGTGAGGAAGCGACATATTTACTTTGTGATGGGAACGAAAATGAGGCTGAAATTCAGTATGACTTTATCAGTGTCCTTTTACCTCATTTTTATTCAGATTATTTTTATTCATACTATATAGTACTTAATTTTTAATGTTAAACAAGCAAGTTTCAAACCAAATGTAGTACCTAATACAGTATTTGACTTGGGGACCGTCCACACAGAGACGCGTATCACGGTATACGTAAACATTTTTATCGTATTGACGTTTTGTCCACATCCACACGAATCCGGCATTTTGGGAGACTGAATCCGTTATTTTTTTAAACCGGGTCCTAAAGTGGATAAGTCTGAAAACGACACCCTTGCGGTTTCGTGTGTACAGCCAATCCGTATATTTTGTGAAACGATGATGTCAACACGCAAGGTTATGCGCATGCTCAAAGTCGTCTTCTCTGTGTATATCTGTGGCAGAATTACAGCGCCCCATACTGGTCTCTGGTTTTCAGTGGGTTTTAATGGTTTTGTGTGTACACTGATATTTCTTGAGACGACGGAATTTTTTTTAGAACGAGGGAAAAAAAAGATCGGATAGGGAATGTACCGGCTTCGTTTGGACGTGGCCTAAAGGAATGCATGATTAAATGCATTTGGACGTGGCCTTAGAACACCATTCCGAGTTTGCATTTCCTCCACTATTGATGTCCAACATCAACCAATAATGCCCTACTTTAATTATTTTCTCCATAACTCCTGTATATGTGCCACAATATGCAATGTTTCCATTACATTGTGACTTTAAAAACATGATGTTGTCTCTTACTATCAAATGTTCCGTTCTTTGGCTCCATCATGCTGTGGTCTCTGTGCCTATGGTTTGGTGTTTCTTTTGCAGGTACGAGGACAGTTTCATGGTGTCTTACCCGGGCAGCGGAGACCTAGAGGAGTGTCCGCCCGCTGACGAGGAGAACGAGCATCTGCGCGTGATGGTGTCGTCCTTGCGTGCCGCTGTGGTGGCGGAGCGCAGCCGGCGTGAGGCCGCGGAGCGGGAGTGTGGCGCGGTGCTGCAAGAGTTCGAGCGCTTGGAACAGCGTCTCACGGGAGCCGAGAATTGCCAGCGGCGCGTTCATGAGCTGGAGGCGGAGCTCCAAGAGATGCAGCAGCTCCGCAAGTCCCGAGCCTGCCTTCTGAGTGGAGAGGAGGGCCTGGAGCAGACGCTGCTCAACTGCGCCCCCGAGACCGACACGCCGGATGACGCGGTTATGGCTGGAACTCAGAACGGGGATGCAAATGATGGCGCGGCACCCGTCCGGAAGAGCTGCAGCGACACGGCTCTAGACGCCATCTCTGCGCTCGACGCCTCAGGGAGACGCAAAGGCAGCTACGCCCTTCATGCTAACGGCGTCCGGAAGAGAGGCATGTCCATCCTGCGAGAGGTGGATGAGCAGTATCACGCTCTTCTGGAGAAGTACGAGGAGCTGCTGGGGAAGTGCCGGCGCCACGAGGAGAGTCTTCGTCACGCTGAGGTGCAGACCTCTCGGCCCGTGTCCAGGGACCCGTCCATGAAAGAGTGCCGGGTCGCAGAACCCCAGCAGCCGCCCACTCCTCCGCAGACGCCCTCCACTCCGGAGGCCCTGGAGGGCATCAGCCGGCAGGTGGAGGCTGTGGACAAGCGCCTCAGCCAAAACACTCCCGAGTACAAAGCCCTCTTCAAGGAGATCTTTTCCCGCTTGCAGAGGACCAAGAGCGACATAAACTCCACCAAAGGGAGGAAAGGCGACATGAACTCCACCAAAGGGAGGAAAAGCGGAAAGTAGATGATTTCGCTCTTAATACTCGTGCCACTGATTTAGTTTCCTCAGTCGTTCATGTAATGTCTTACTTTTGTTTTTTGAAACTACAGTCAGAAACTTGTTTAGCGCTTAGCATAACCTGTCCCTGAATCATTTGGTGCCACATATCAAGAGACGAATGGTGGTTTTCTGTTAACAGGATGTTTGCCGTATAATGTGCTTTTGCCGGGTTGGCCTTTTAGGGTAGACCATATTTACTCATTATTGGTTTAACTGTAATCATATTCACCCAGAGGATAATCAAGCACAGGAAGACATGATGCTTATCATTGCTGATTATTTCCTTTCTCTCGCATGTTCTGAATAATCACAGCGTTGTGTAACCACTTCTGTTCAATATTAAATCACACTTTGCTTTAGAAGGGTGTTTGATACGTTTATTACCTTGAGCGTATGGATGGAGTGAGTGAGAAGAGTGATCAGGATGAAACTGCTATAGGGTGTCTAGATGGAAACCTTGTTCTGTGAAAGATCTTGCATGCATACGCCCACAGACTGAGCATCTGACGCACGTTTCACACAAAACCAGCAATTGCAGAAAATCGAGTTCTAATAGTTCTGGCTTTATGTAATGTCTGAATTCAGGAGAACTTGTCCAAACAGGAACTAAAGATACTCAAGGTCCTTGATTGTGACGAGGAAGTCCCTGGACTTAAAGTTTTAGGTTCTTTCCATCAAGTTGTAAGAGACAGACCTTTATATTCAGTCAAACAATTGCTACTTCTGGTTGAACAAATTCTGATCAAAGTCTTTACCCGTGTTTATGTTGATTCATTTTTGGTGTTAGTCGACCATTTAGAATAACTAAACGAACTGTGGACGCTTTGTCAGTTGTCTTTAGAATAAAACCTGAATTATTCTTCCCTTGTCCATGCAGCCATTTTGTTTTTGTCTGCACAGACAACAGGCCCATTAAATCGTGTACATCCATCAGTTTTCACTATCTGCATTTACATGGACCTTAATAATCCAGCTGTAATTGGATTAATAGCAGTCGGCATTGAAAGTCACATGCAACCATGTCAATCAAAATAAATTGGCCAAATCAGATTTCATTCAGATCGTAAGCGTTTTAGATCAAAATTTTTTCTAATTCGATGGAGAGAACATGTGACAAGCAGAATGAGCTGTTAAATAGTCACGCCCTTGTAAAATCCTTTCCACTCATCTATGAAGTGGAACAGGAAAACATTTTCCCAGCAGTCCTTATTTCAGACTTTTTTTTTTACTCTTCGATAAATATAAACGGCACAACGGTTCATGTGCGCGTGGTCACCTAGTTAGGACCCGACATAAAGTCTGTTCTCTGAAGGCATTAGTCAATCTTTTCAAAGAAAAGCAGCAATGCAGGAGAATAGTTAACATACGCAAAACAGCGGGAAACTGTATTCATGCATAAACGCACACATCGGCCAGATCACTTTATTTAACGTTCATGTAAACTGCATTTGGATTCATCCATTGGAATAAACAAAAAGGTCTTCATGTAAACAGACTATGAATACAACTGTTCACTGAACGGGACAAAACACAGAAAATGAAGATGCCAAGATGTAATGCAGACCAGGCTTTATACCAACAGTCTGCAAGGCTCATCAACTCCTAACTGAAGTTTTGCAGAACAAGGCTTACCATCTAGACATCACCCTGTTGAAGTAAAAAAACAATGGTACAGCATTGATGTAGGTGAATGGAAGACATAAGAAACGGTCTGTTCTGAACACTTTAATGTTGACACAGGTGGACAGTAATCTCCAGATAAGTACAAACAGGTGAAGACAGAAGCAGCATTCTGGACCAGCACAACAACACACTACTTTGCAGGCAATGTCACCAAAACAAACATACAGTACACTGACGCATGAGCACATCCTCTCTTATTTGAACATTGAGGTCAGACTACACCTGGACTGGAACTGAGAGTTGAGATTTAGGTTCACTCCAGATCTGTCCCACTACAAACGCACCTCCTTTAGAGTACAAACTCTCTTTCCCTTCGGTTTTACGCACCAAGAGCAGCTCGTGTTCGTCAATACTGGAGGCACAATCTATGGTGTTGGTTATTTTTCCGTAGAGTAGTTCAATACTTGAGATCTGTTAGTGAATCAGACCTTCTCTGCTTTTAAAAAACACGTTCTAACTGGCAACTCAAGCAAAGAGCACATTCTGCAAATGAAGCACCAGTCGTCTTTGGAGAGTTTGAGATAACTGAAAATGTTGGGGGAAAATGTTTGCTCAGCGTCAAGGTTCGCTAGCTTCTACTGGCCTTCAAGGTCCTGAATTGAGCCAATCGAGCGAGGCAGAAGATGTGACCGCCGGCCCCTTGAGGGAGCAAGAGTCGGTAAAGCACCTCGGCCTCAAAAGAATTGAGCGGATTCAAACCTAGACGCTAAAAGGCAACTCCTCAATGTCTTGCTACAGGAATCGTTTTTTAAGGCCACATGGCGATGAAATGGTTAAAGAAAAACCCTACGCAGTTAGAGCAGGGCAAGGCTGGTTCTTACTACAGCTCCCCTAGTGGACAGAATCTTCACATCCTGCGAAGCCTAGCGTAGCTAAAACCATTATCGGACACGCACACATTCATACCGACCCGCTCTCCACTATTAATCGCTAACACTTCTACAGTTTCCCATGCTACACTAACCCTAGGCTCTTCTCAAAGGCATCGGACGCGTTCCCTCTGGGCAAAGGCAATCTTGAGTTGTGAGGGAATGCCAGTGGAAAAATATCAGCAAGTGGCACCTTCTCTCATTACACTCAGAAAGGCAGATCATGGTTAAAAAGAAAACGAGGAATGTCAGAGAAAGGAATGACATGGGATTAACGGGAAGGGTTCGGGACACGAGAGGAAGACGAGGGAAGTGAAGATTACTAACAACAGCCATGTCAAAAGTATCCATGAGGTTTTTTTTGAATATTTTTTTCCTCTTGTTTTTCCTTTTATATACAAACAAACCAAAACACAAAATATGGATTGTGCACGTTTTTGTTTGTTTTCACATATATATTTCATGAAAAGCCTCAATACTTATTTGGGAGGGAAGGATAGGAATATGTAGGGAGGGATGGAAGATGGGAAAGTGGACGGAGTGAGAAAGATCCTTTTCCTTTAAATCGGTTAATCCAGGTGATTGGGATGATGATGACGATGATGGAGAGGATGAAAGGAAGGGAGGAAGAATGTAGGAGAATGGCAAGAAGGAAAATGGGGGTTTGGAAACAGCTCAATCTTTCCAGTCCTTCTTGATGTTGAGGTTCCATTCCCAGGACAGGTGGTCGTGCTTGTCGTCGTCAGTGAACTTGGATTTAATGTTGTAGGTGCCGCGGGCCAGCATGCCTTTGGGGGCCTCCTCTAAGGGCGTCAGGAACTCGTACTCGTTCGGCCGGGGCCCGTAGCTGCCCACCATGTAGTCAGACTTGTCAACTGAACACAAGAAACAGGTGAAGAGGTTTCAGTTAAACTGACTGGAATAGCCGCTATATTAATTCACTGTCAGTGGTGTTTAGCAAAAAACATTGCATTCAGTTAGTGACCCCAAAATGCAAGATATGTGGGCAAAAAAGGCCTTGCATGAGTTCTTGTATTTAATATTAAAAACATGATCACGTTAAAGTTCTTCCCAAACGTCAGTGTGATTGTAAATGTGACGCTGTATAAAATCAACAAGTTGTTGATACCGTGTAGCATTTAGACAATATTCAGTTAACTTCTTTTTTGTAAATTAAAATACGAGATCCAAGGAAAGTCAGCAGAATCAATGCGTCTTTAAGCAACTCACAGAGGTGTTTGATTACTTAACGAATACATGTAAACGGAAATAAACTTGTTATAGAATCAGGTGAGTCAATGATTCGAACGATTAAATCGTAAAGTTCCTGAATGAACGACATTGTGCCGGTTTTTAATATTCATTTCGTACATTAACCTCACAGAATTATCTATACAATTGAAATGACAGTGTAAATTCATTCTGGGCTGAATTAAACGCCACATCAGATACAGCTTCTGTTTGCAAAGATGAATTTTGCACACTTGGCAAAACAGTCTAATTAATGTATTTTCCCACATATAACCCACAGACGCAGATAATCCGCACTCATACAGCCTGTGGGTTTTGGAGTTTCGTGTAAAAAAAAAAAAATTTATTCACATAAACCGCACCCTTATATAACCTGCAAACATAGATTGATTAACTTTTTTGTGTAAGTTTGTTCACATGACGTCAATTATCGTAACGGTTCAGGCTCGGTACACAGTGCTTGTGCGCTTGTCACACTTGGCAAAATCACGCTGTCAATATCGCACCCTAATTATGTTTATATGCAATTACAAGTACAGTAACACCTCGGTTTACAAGTTTACTTCTTTCAAAGAGCTCGTAACTAAAAATGTGTGTACACCAAAACAATTTTCCCCATAAGAATGCACAAAAAAAAAAAAAAAACACTCGATTCGTTCCACACGACCATAAATGCCCATTTAAAATATTGTTTTGGTTTTACCCTATTAATTACAGTTAAAATTATAACCATTAAGATCTCATAAATACTAATGGACAATTAAACTCTAAAAATACTTGACAATTTACTGTAACGCACGTTATCTTTGAGTAGCGTCGCTGCTGGCGTGAAGGAGACGAGAGGAGGGTTTTACTGCTTACAGGGAGAATTTCATCCCTTCTTTCTTACTCATCTTGAGCTCATTGTCTATATGCTGTACTGTACGTATATATTTCACTACGTGAACAACAGCGATCACAATTAATGTTAACAACACGAGGTAAAACCGCTGTAAATCACTTATAAAAGTATCACTGTGGTGAATGATGAACCAAACCGAGCGACGCTGAGAGAATGAACGAGTGAAGGGCTGATGGGCTTTGTGAGAGGCTGTCGTTACGATATTTCCAGTAAAAATGTGCGTGGGCGAGGGAATATTTTTCGTGCACTACGATACAATGCTCGCACACCGATTTGCTCGTATACCAAGTCACTCGTAAACCGAGGTAGTACTGTATTTAATACTGTTTATTGCAAAGTATTGTTATAAGAATGAGATTTTATTTGATTGTTGAAATACAGTAAGTCTCACGTTTAAAATACTTTTACTATAATGGAATACATAGAGGAAATATGAATATTGAGAAATATTTTTGTTGTATTTTACTGCCCATTCCTACTTAAATGTTAAATCTAAACAAACGCGACAGAAAAAAAAACTTTCAACATCTAATTTCTCAAGGAACCAAAGGATTTTCTAGTTAAATAAAGCAAAATCCCATAACAGCATTCCAAGAAGGATGGAAGCTGCTCTACAGGGAAAGGGCGGCAATATCCAATAAATCTCGCATATCGATCACCAAATCAAAACAATATAATCCACAAACCCCTCAAACAATACTGGGATGATATTGTAAGAACAACACTTACTCTTCACCCCTTTCCTAAAGGTCTGCTGGACGTACTTCAACCCCGAGACGATCTCTTTGTTGACCTGTAAACAGATATAAACACAAGTGACGTCACATTATTTGTCTGATAAACAGATCCAGGTTCAGGTCAGAGTGTTTACATGTTTACATTACGGCGGTTTACACCACGGCTGATTTATTCACGCAGCAAAGACGAGAAGAAATGCTGAGTCAAGTGGAAGTAAAGGGCGGCCAAGATTCAAACAACACGATCAAGTAGCAGTAATTTACTGGATTATTCAATCAAAGGCACGAACGCATAGTTACGAAACATAAGCTTTACTGGATAACATACACAGATGACACGCCATGAATTGTTATAGCATGATAAAATTAGTGGGATAGCAATTATTGTTTGAATGTTGTGATGATCGAACCTTGAAGCTGATCTTTATCCTGTACTCCACTCCCTCCTTCAGCACAAACGACTGCTTCTTATAGGACTCCAGATCCCCTGAGAGGAACACACAAAACCACAATCACACTCAATCCTTTCTCTTCTGTTGAAGATGCAGTTGAATCATGTTTCCAGCAGATGGCTGCAGGACACACTCTCCGTCTTCATCGCTCTCTCACTTTATCCGGGTCATGTGACCATCCCACCACATGTTTGTTTATCTTAGCCAAATAACGGTATGAAACCTCAGACCATCACTTCACAACACACGTACTGTTGTGACGTGATTACATGAAAAGGTCTTTGAATATGCAAACTATAAATCGTCTCAACATTACAGGTCTCATGTTTGTTGAACTCTTTAACACAATTTGAAATGTTCATTGCTAAACAAAACAACAAGGTTTGTGTTCAAGCACGTCGAGCTTCCGCTTACCGTATTTGATGTGTGCTGAGTAACGTTTATACGTGAAAAAAACTAAATGTATGGCTTTAGGGTCAAACGGGTCAAATGTTTACAAACGTTTGGAAGCTTGCAAATGCCTTTCCACGGATGGACAGGTTTCTCCTCACCTTGCAGGTCAAGGGTCAGAGGGTTGGGAGCCGTCTCACACATAAGCGTTAGCCGTGTCACCTGAACATTGGGAGCGTTCGGATCTGCAAATGAACAAAACACAAGTGCGTAAGAAAAGGTGTTTCATGAAGAAGATTCAACATTTCCCTCACCAGAATAGTCTAATTTATATAACATTTCTGCATTTATCCAAAGCGACTGCATTGCAGTCAAGGAACACATTGAATCAGTTCTTGCTTTCCCTGGGATCGAACCCATGACCTTGGTGTTGCAAGCACCAATGCTCTACTGTTTGAACAGACACTGATAGCTTGAGGAATGTGTGACGACGATGGCTTCCAGAAAACACTTGTGTTTGTTTGAGCAGCTCTGATAATGTCGTGACATCAGAGCGGGTGTTTGCTCGACCCAGTAAAAGACGAGACGCGGGTGTGTTTGGGAAACACCAGCTTTTGCAAATCCGCCTGTTCTGTAAGCAACTTCACCAGTGTGTTTAGAGAAGGACCAACAGCTGAAAGAGAGCTGGTGTTTACCGTGGGCCGTCCGTCAGTGCCGACACGATTAAACGCTTCGGGACGAGCCGTGACACACGGGGCTGATGTAACGGAGGACTGCTGGTAAAAGCTAAAAGAGCAGGAGCTGGAGAGACGTGGCCTGGTTTCTGAGCGTTCCCCACGAGTCAACAGATCCATGATTCACCCGAGGACGACGCATTCCTGGATCAACACCATCTGATACGCAGCTCAACACCGGATTAAAACTCTCAGAGAACTATCCTTTAAAACGCTCGCTCTAAGAAATATACTTCCTGGAATCATGTGATTTACAAAAGAAGTTTCATTTCAGTAAATGTCAGGTTGTGTGATCAGAGAAAAAGTACTGAAGTCGGTCTGATTTTAAATGCTCAGAAATACAGTAAAAGCAATATTGTGAAATAATGTATAAGAATGTTTTAGTTCATTATTTTTGAGGATTTTGGATCTTAGGAAACAATTGCATTTAAAGAACATATTTAGTGTCGCGTGATTATTCTTACACACGTTATATTGACCTGAACTAACGCTCCCTTGACAGGAAGGTTTTTATCCAGCGAACTCAGTCATGAGGGGCTGCAGGGGGTCTTCTTACATCTCCTGACATTTTATATAATATTACATAAATGTATATAAAAATAGGCTCATTATATTAGAGGTGTAGTTCAGTCATTGTTTGGATGAAATTCAACTAAACGTACTTTAACACAATAATACAAGAGAAAAGAAAAAATAAACCAAACCACAGAAAACAATCTGCATTTTATATTAGTATGATTTACATGCCGTTTTCATCAAGACCAATAAATGTTCTCACACTCACACTCACACTCACACTCACTCACTGTTGCAGTGGATGCAAAGGAATTCTTATCAAATAGGCTAAAAATGAAAGTTTGTTGAAAGGAGAGCAGGTCTATGGGATGAATTCTGGGAAAGGGAAATCTCAGATGTGTGTGTGGGTGTGCGTGTTTGCATAGACACATTTATTAAACTAGGCCAGAGAGTGTGTCGAGGACAGCAACACACCTGCAGCAACGTCGCAGGTGCCCAGCAGCGCCTCCTTGTACTTGCGAAGGCTTTCGTCATCTTTGTCGAGTTCCTGGATCTCCTGAAGGCTCTTCTGTGCCGGCGGCTTGTAGTTGACCGCCTCACTCTGCTCGTTCTCCGCTGCGATAGCGGCCAGCTGCTCTGGTGTGGGCTCCTGCTCGGCCATGTTTGACAGCTGGAGGGAAACATCAGCACGGTTAGGGGAGAGCAAACAAACACAGGACATCTGACCCACATTACGTCATGTGATCACTTCCTCCAGCGTGTTAATCTTTAATAACATTAATGGATGTGAAATAAATTCACCACACACACACAGCAACGGAAGAGGACCTAAAGTGGCCTAATGTGGGCATCTGTATTCAGCACTATTGCATTAGTGGTCAAAGCCCATTACTGCCGTCAATCACACACACACACACACACACACACACTGCCCAGCGCTGTGTGCGTCCAGACTATTTTTAGGTTCCAAAAAAAGAAAAATTCCCAGTTTTCTTTCAAATGCACACCAGTTGCAGATAAAGATTATGTAATAGACAATAGTGTTTAGAGGTTAATTTATGCTCAACAAAACAGTAGTACATTATACAGTTTAAGTTAATGCATTTTCAATGATAATTTCAAAGCTGTATTTTCTGCATCATTACTCCAGTGTCACAAATCAATAAAACGCAAGAGTAACACTGCATAGGATGAGTGCAGCTCTTAAAGTGACCGAAGCCTAATATTCCTGCTGCCGTTTCTATAATGACATCAACAACAAAACAATTCACTTGCTGTTATTAGACTGAGTAACAATATTTGTATTGCATATTTTACATTTGATTATCTTAAAACCCTTTATTTTATTCATTTCTTTGTTCAGTTTTAATAATGTGTGTGATTGCTAATTTGTTTATTTGCTTTATTTTTAATTACCGAGCACTTTCTTGTCTTTAATAATGCTTGAAATGTAAATATTTGTTAGGCCAGTTGTTTTTGCTGTGATATTTGAACTAGATTGAGTTTCTTGTGTAAGTGTTTGTTGGCCTGTTGATTGTCATTCATGGTATTCAGGAACTATGAAATATTTTGCACGTGAATATTATTTATTTAATAAATGTGAATGATTTCCAAGCCTTATTGATAAACTTCAAACTCTGGCACATACAGAAACTACAAAATGGTTATTCTATTAAGATGATCAGTTCTTGGTTTCCCTGGGAATCGAACCCATGACCTACTGTTTGAAGCTTACATCTTTTTATACCACAGTAGTGTGAAATGACGAGTGAAACCACAAACAACTTCCACTTAGGAGCAAAAAAGCCTTTAAACTTGAAAGTAATAAAATCTATCAAGATATATAAAGAATTTCACACTTACTGTAATAATCATTGATAGATTTTATAGGGAAATCTTTTCCTAAAAGCCTCGCCAATCAACATCACGAGTCCTTGATGAACTACAGTATTAATTTCTTCGTATACAGAAAATAAATCTGATCAACCTTAAATCTTCAGTGTATGGTTTCAAACCACTTCAAAGGACTGAGTGTAAAGACGGTAATCTGTGCTCATGATAAATGATTGGATGTTTACACGCGTCTTCACTCAGCGAGGCTCAGGCTAAATAAAGAGGAGAACAAGCCGTGTGGGAAACGCTCGTGCTGCAATGCAGCAGGTCTGGAAGAGAAAGAGCTGGTGTTCAGCTTCACCTTCACAGCAGTTTCAGTTCTGCAGAGCACGCTTTGCTCATAGACGCTTCCTTTCCTTACATGGTATCGGCAGAAACTCCAATCGCTTTCACCTCGCGTGAAACATGCATCTGCGAAAGAGCAACTGCAACCTTTTGCTCCTGTGATTTTGGCAAGTTTCTAGCAAACAAATGCAGGTTCTAGTTTCTTAGCGAGTGAGTTGTGTCAACTACACATGCGTGAAAGTCATGTATTACCTAAAAAAAATTTCATTTAATATTGTAAATAATACTGTATTGGAAAACATTTCAAAATGTCAGTTATTTTCAGCATCATTAGTTTTCACATGACATACAGATAATTTGTTATTATCATTATTTTTTAATTTGGGTAGCAATAGCTTATTCGAATCAATGAACAATTTATATTAAACAAAGACAAGCCCAAATAAAAGCAACAGAATAAAGGGTTCGACAAGAAATAAATGTGGCTTTAAGTTTTTCAGGCGATTCGAACAGTATCTCCACGCACAAAATACTACAGAAATTCAATTGGAAGATAACACTGGATAGCTATTGTTAAAATAGTGTAATCTTTAAAATGAAATATTTAAAAGTAGAGAGTGACTTTCTTTGATGAACTGACAGACAGCAGGAGGTTTACGAGACGGCTGTCACTTTAAGATAACAATAAACTGTTGTGCGCCAAGACATGCGTTTTAAAATAATCTGTTTATTTCTTGACCATTTAAGCTTAATCATGAAAAACATTCGGCTTGAGGTCGAAACATGTGCGCAACTGCTTAATGTGCGCAACACTGTAGTTTTTTGTGAGCGTGAAACCAGCGGAATCAGTAAAACACTTTTTAAAACCTGTTAATTTCAAAACAAACAAGATAATGATCAAAATACTAAAATAATAAACGAGACTTGCATTGCATTCAAGAAACGCATTGACATTCTAATCAGTTCTTGATTTCACTGGGAATCGAACCCATGACCTTGTTGTTGCAAGCGCCACTCTCTATAATTTAAACTACAGGAAAGTCCTAATCGCTGAACTCATATTCAACTACGCACGTTACCATGAAAGGATCAAGAAGAGAAATTAAACTTGGCCGCCAACAGCGCAACGATTTCTATGAAAACCGACAACTTGTTTTAAACAAAGCGTCAAGATCTGCCAGCTAATCTGACAAACAATTGTAATGAGGACCACATACGAGCAAGATATGACCCGAGAGCGGCAGGGAACAGAGGAAAAACCTCTTCTCAGCATATGGTGTTCTTGTACAGTCTGTCGGTCCTGCACATCGAAGACAGATGTTGTTTGCGTAACACTTCCAGAGACTCCCAAACTGCGTTACGGCTGCACACGATTAGCGGTTAAGTGCCATAAAACCAACAAAACCATTTTCTGCTCCACCCCCCATCATTAAAATGGAAGAACTACAAACTAGAAACTTATGCAAGGTGTGTAACATTGCAGCAGAATCTTCAAAGTCATCTTTGGCGCGTGAAGAGTCTCAGTTCTGGCATCGGGAGGTTTTGGCCGCGCAGACAGGAATTCAGATAACATTCAGATAACACTGCAGCGCTTTTTCCATTCTGGGCCTCATCACGACCCTGACCTGACAGCGAAAGAGGCCGTTCTCCATCAGCACACGGATCCAGCGGCCGGGGTTTCAGGTTGAGGATCAAAAGCGAGAAAGACACGTGATGGGTTGTCCTGTAAACCAGGCGTGTCCGTTCCTGCTCCCGGAGGACCAGCACTGATTCAACTGATCTGAATAGACATCTCTAGTGATCCTGAAGGGCTGATGATCTGGATCACGTGAGCATGACGCTCTGAAAGTGGGTATGCTAAACAGCACATAGAAAGAAACCTGCTTTCCTTGGTTTCTGAAAAGAAACGAATTTGATGTAGAGCTGCACGAATAACGGAGTTATTATTATTCAGTGATCAGCAGTAAACACTCACTATGGGAATCTGTTGCTGAATAAACAGAAAATTGAAACACTTTGATTGGTTAAAAATGACTAATAAATAAGAGTATAACAAGATACACAAGTCGCACATCCAAAACTCCTGTTATGATCAATGAAGCCGTCCACGCTGTGCAATGAATCTTTTATCGTCATTGCGTTAACACTTTGTTGGTTATAATGAAATGATTCGAAAAACAAAAACTTTGAGATATTTTGAGAGGATTCTGACTAACTTAAACACGTCTGATTTGCAATTGCGTTCACACGCTCAACAAACATGTCTGTGATTGGCTACAAAGCGCAACACTGCAAAAAAGCATTGTAAATAGAAACCTTTGATGCTCTTCATACGAGCGGCGGGTGCCGTCACACGATCAAACATTTCTTTATCGAGACAAAGACTCATTCTGGCAGCCGGCAAAATATTTTCAATGCAGAAAAAATTAATTATTTTGAGCTGAACAATAACACTAGGGATGCTTTGATCGATTGCGCAGGTATCATCACGTTCTATGACAATTAAATTCTGGACAGTTTATTGACATACAACCATAAAAAGTCGTTGCCGATGCGCATGTATACAGATGAGGCTTTTGCGCCACATTCTGCTTTCTAACTTCGCAAAACATGAGTCAACTATAGTAAATCACGTGTTTATTTAGAGCAGGTCGTCTCGATTCCTCACGGAGTGACATGACATGCTGCTTCGCTAAAGCTATAGGACTTCCAGGATGTCGTGACGCAGTGTTTTCCATAGTTCCACCGATTGGATCTCGGCTACGGTGGGTTGGGATGATGTGTAGACTAATCGAACACGGTTCTACAACAAGAGTGGGATTAGATTGGATCGATCGCTCAGACTGACGGGTCTTGAGATACAGAGCACAGCTGAAACTGTGCTGGAAGATCATCGCATCTTAGTACTTGTTTATTCCATGTATTAGCTCTAATAAAACACCGAGTCTGGAGAGGTTTTTGGACTTGAATTAAAGACTACCATGGATCCAAAAGCTATAACTTTTGATCGTGTTGAGATACACACAACATTAGGATCAGATGCAGTCGACATGATTGCGAACAAGCCCAAACTTGACTATGACCCGTAATATATACTATTATTGTAATAATTTCAAGCATGTATAACAACAAAATAAATCAATTTATTGCATCACTTTTTCTGGAGTTTCTCAGCAGTCCAAATTTGAAAGGTTTTCTACCAAATGAGACCAAGCACTTAATGATGCGTTGATTTTTGTCTAGTATGGAGTTATAAAAAAAAGCTTTTTTTAACATCTGAAATCATGAAAAAACGGAAAGCTTACATATCACTACTATAAAGCTGGAATGAAAGGAATCAGCCAATCATGATGACAAGAGGAAAGCAAGAACTGATCACAATGTCAATGTGTTTCTTGAACGCAATGTAAGTCGCTTTGGATAAAAGCGTCTGCTAAATGCAGAAATGTAAATTAAAGAAAACGTTGCATTTTTGTATATTAACGTTTAGAATTTATAGAGTCATTAATAGAAATTATGACCTCAGTGTTTTAATGGAAATTGACCTCCCTAGTCGAGTAGCTAAACTGGCTGAGGGAAGCAGAAGAGAAAGAAAACACACCAATGCGTAATAAAACACAGCTCACGTCCCTTCTGGAGCGGGCAAAACTTAATTAAGAGTGATGAAATACAATCTGTTTCTGCTGAAGAATCAGCAAAACATGAAAACAAGGCCCATGCAGCTGAAAGCATTCATGCCATCCCTCCGTCCTTTCCTCTGCCCAACAAACGCCGATAGAAATTTGGCAGTCGCCTCGACGCACATGAGAGCGCGGGATAATTTAACACAGCCGAGCGCGACGGCGGAGACGTTTAACAAGGCTGTAACAGTCTTTCCTACACAGAGAGAGCAGGTATATAACCTAGAGAAACAACAGCGGGTACTTAATAAAGCGGCTGATCGATGAAAGAGTGCGCGAACACGGACGCGGCTTGGATTTGACATTGGCACCACTGACTTCTCCATGCCGTTCTGTCCTGCTGAGTTTAATTCACTTTAATTAGGGATTATCCACAGCCATCACCACCAGGGAAGCCTGAGCAAGACCAACATGTTAGTCTAAGGGTTAAAGCCCAAGATTAGCCTCGTTACTGAGCAACCATTACACTTAACAAGCTTATGAAGTCAAGATTAGCGCTAATTAAAGTGTCGGTAAGAGCGGTGGATGAGGATTTACCTGACAAACCCAATCAGTTTTCCTCAAGAGACGCCGCTGTCCTTCCATTTACGCCATGTGCAACAAAGACGTGTGAAGTGTCTCTCTCTGAATGAAGGCTATGAACTCTGCATTGATACAGCAACTCAAACGGATGTTAGGAATGGTGTGATGGGGAAGAAAACGAGGCTGTTTGGTACTAGAACTATAAAACCCATTGAAAACACTCCCATTCTTCTCAAGTGTAGGAGTTTTGATCATATATAATCAAACAAACATTGAATAAAAAGGTATTCGGTGTAGAGAAACCCTAGAAAATGTTGACAAAACTACTGGTATTTTCTTATAAAATGGACTCATCTTTATTTTCAGCTTTGAAAAATGTCTATTTCTTTGTATGGTAATTAGGAAATTCATTAATAATGTCTAAGTGTGAACCGTTTCAGAGTATGTGATAAAGTATTGTCGCGGTAACATCATCTTTGCAAGAGAATTGTCCCAGTAAACTATTCTAACGCTAAAGCAGAAGCCTCTAGCTCTGGATAATAATATGGTTACGCAATGCGATCTTCCAGCCCGGAGACTGTAGCTACGCAGAGCACTCGTGTTAATTAAACAGCAGGTCTAATCCGCTGGGAAAGGGAAAGTGAGAGACTCGCTAGATGCTCCTTTGCTTTCCAAACATAACTCTTTTCATGCTTTCGACAGACACCAGACTAAAAGAAAAGGCTCTTCGTTTGAAACATTTCTGCAACTAAAGACAGAACCGGAGGTCGTTCATTTCCATTGGAGAGAAGTGCAGGTGAAGTATGGATCTCGGATCATACGCACTGAAATATTGAAGCTTTGGCATCTAGACGTGACGTGAACGCCTGATGCATTCCAATCAAAAATATTTATACTTCAAACACTATTTTCACAAAATCGGTGGTTATATCGAAATATTTTTTTTTCCATTGATTAGCTCTAGAAACTTACTAATATTTGACGGAGACCGCTGCTTCACTAAAGTACAGTAGTACCTCAAGATACGAAAGGCTCAACTTACGAAAAATCCAAGTTACGAAAGCAAAGACGAAAATTTTTACTGCTCTACATACGAAAAGTTTTCAAGATACGAAAGGTTTCTGAAAGTCCGAGATTCGCCCCATAACAATTTTGAAACTCGCGCCGCACGCCGCCATCTTAGTTATAGTAGACTCGCCACCATCCTCCTGCTCTCCCATTGGTTCCTGATGCTAGCCAAGCCATGAGATCCTTCTCTCTAATTGGACAGCATCCCTCCCATCATGCATCTTCTATACGTACGTGCTAGCGTGCTTTAGCTCAGCCACTCCGCACCCGAAACTTTAAATTTTGTATGTGTTTTCGTAAAGTTAAGTGTACGTACGTACGTACGTTATCTGCCGTTTGTCCTCCTCCTCCTCTGCCGCCACTTTCGGAGATAGCTTAGCTTTCGAGTGAGGCTTCGACATTTTACGTTATTTCATTGTTTATAGGTCAATTTAGCTTTATTATGAAATTTAATGGGGTGTTTTTGGAGGGCTTGGAACGGATTAGCCATTTTACATGTAAAATGTGTTCAAAGATACGAAAAACTCATACGAAGAACGGATTAATTTCGTATCTCGAGGTACCACTGTACATCAAGCAAACGCAAATGTTGCGAATGAAAAGAACGCAAATGTCAAAAGAATGAATTTGTTTGGATTCTGGTTGAGTTTTGGGTAAGAGCCGGTTCTTATCCAACCCTCGTCTCAAACTCAGAACGCCTGAAGAATAAAGTACGCAAAGTCAGAAATCCTGCAGGAATTTGCACTGTGTTTATAACTGTGACAATGGCCACAAAAGTATGTGAAGTAAATATGTCCAAGAGTTTTACACATCGGTCTGTTATTGTAGGGATATCAACGCTAGCTTCTAGCCTAATTAACCTGCTGATCCGTGGAAAGGTCCACAATGTGAGTTCCTGTCCCACTTAAAACCCACACCTCATTACAACGGTAACATATCCTGTGGCCACCGAAACATTGCGAAATATTTCATGGTTAACGAGTGAACTGAAATCTGTGCAAACGGGCAGATGACAAGGCAAAATGGGAAGAAAACCCAAAGAGACAAGCACCGAACAAAGTGGGGTAAAGTAGAAAGAAAGATGAATGGAGGCCAAACAGCCACAGTGAGCAAGAACAACAATTATCCCCACCGCCGAGTCATGAGTAGCCCAGCGCAATGGAGGAATTGTGGGAGCACCACAAGCACTTGGACCCAACCCAAGCCAACCAAACTTAATTAGAGTGGATGAGTCAGTAAAGAAACACTGAACACACAATGTTCCTGAGCAGGTGAACTTCACATAATAAACCATAAAACACTCCACATTCAATAATAGAGTGACAAAATAAAAGCTCAACGAGTGCAAGTTGCTTTCCTACGCTGATGTACTTCCTCTTGAAACAGGAAGCTGAGGAGAGGTAATCTAACCTTGTTACAGTGGAACATCCTCATTACAGGGAGGATTTATCGGGATACGGATTCGTCCATGAGTCATCAATATCCCAGAATAGAAAGACGGTTTAATTTTAAATCTGGCTGTCTCCTAATGGCTACATTAATTATTCACGTTTAGGAAGAGCTGAAAGCCCCCAAACTCTTATTTTAGATTTCATGGATCTGAACAAATGTCGAAAGTGACGCATTTTGAGGACAATTCCAATGTAAACAAGAGGAACTTTGTTCATATCCTTGCCTCACCCTGGAACTCAGGGAATACTTCTATAAACATTCCTTTCTTTTCCCGATTGGCCTTTGCTCTCCATTCCTACAAACGCAGCTTTCTAAGGCAAGTCTAACTGAAATCAAATCGAAACAGTGGAGAATCTGTACTTCACTCGAGTCAACTTTCACTTTTACTTCCCAAAACACATTCATTACCTACAACAAAAGTCGAATCTTCCCAACTAAATGGTTAAATAGACACAGCTGTCAAAACCCTCATCATGGAGTATCTTACGTAAATTAGGCTTATATTGGATCAAAGTATTCGGTCTTAAAGTGACAGCAGCTTAAAATACCTAATCACAGCTCCCAAAAAAATCAAGTCTCTACCTACATTTTTCTCCTTCGAGAAGCTCGTTTTAATAGTGAAGAAAAGACTATCGCAACTTACACTTCATGCTGACTTAAAGCAAAGTTTTTATATGCTGACCATCTGATGAGAGAGTCAAATCCTGCAGAACTAAAACAAGAAGTGATGGAAGGATGCAGAGAGAAGTGTAGCGTGTCGGGAACGCAGGTCAGTGGCGTGTTGAAGGTTCATTAGCACCACTAAGGGGGGGTCAGCGTGTGACAAGCTTCCCCGGGAATAGACGTGAGCCTCACACCTCACAGTCAATAGCGTTTCCCCCATCAGAGGCACATGAGGAGTTTGGGATCTGCTGGAAACAAACATGGAGCGATCCCTAAGGAGGATTCCCTGAAGAACTTTAGTTTAGCTGAAGGTTAGACGTGTCAGGCCGACTGCCAACATTGTGCTGTATTTGTGTCCATTGACCTAATACTGTAAAAACCTTGAGAAATGACTGAAGACGGCCTCGAAGACGGAAAGAGACACAAGGACAGAGACGACAGGAATAGATGCCACTGACAGCTCCTCTCACAAACCCTGCTCAACACACACTTAGAGAGCAATTTAAAGCATATAACCACTAATATTTTGCATTAAGAAGTGCAGTAACTACTAATATAAATACTAATATGGTTTATTTTATAGAAATTTGACAGTAAAGCAGTGAGTTTGAGTTGAGATGCAGATAAAGTTAACAACAGTTATATGTATAGGTCTTATTTTCTCATTTTAAATAAATATTTTTGGTCATTGCATTAAACTGGATGACATTTAGAGCTTTGAATTGCTGGGAAAAGTGTGTCTTAAACGTGAAGCACAATAGATCCATGGTGAGTGTGGTGACGTGGATTGAAAAACTTAATGGCAAAATGTGTCTTACGGCAAGAAACAAGGTCCCAAAATGCTATAATTGGGCCGCTTTAAAAAGACAAACATTCTGCAATACGACCACAATCTGAGTTATTTTGTTTTACATGAACAATTTATGTCAAGTAAGTAATTTGAGGAAATAAGGTTGTTACGGTACCAAAATTTTAGCAAAATTCCACATTTATCAACACTACAGGAAAAAAACGAATACGAATAGAGCTGTGAAACACCAAAACATTATTTGTAGGTGAATGCTGTTTTACGCGAACATAACGTTGTTCGTTAAAGTTGTTATTAAATATAGCATTGCAACCATGGAAACATTTGGATTCGTGGCGGACGAGAGGACATGCGACATGGGCCCATAAATGTGAGCCATGTGTTGTGCTGTGCCACCCAATATTTCATAAATTCAACAATATTCCATGAGTTATTCCACTGCACATTGAATCTCCTTTTTCTTTTCCCAAATCTTCACTCACATCTCACCTATTTTTGCAAAGCTTCTTCCGTTCATTCACTTTTAAATACTATATTCACATGCTTTACTGCAGTAAAGCAGAAAACCGCTGCAGGGCAAGGCACCTTTTCACTTGCACATCAAACTCCATTCAACACAGTTCACGCTTGTTAGGCTTGGAGAGAAATGTTACGTTTATTTGCATAGTTCATTTCACACACGCCGGTAACAGTTTCACATTGTCTGGCAGAACAACATTCAATTCATTTATTTATTTGGCAGATGCTTTTATCTAAAGCGACTTGCATTGGTTTCAAGATACACATTGACATTCTAATCAGTTCTTGCTTTCCCTGGGAATTTAACCCATGACCTCGGCGTTGCAAGCGCCACACTCTACTGTTTGAGCTACAATTTAACGTACAAACCGGCATATTAACATTTTTTTAACCTAAACGCAGATGTGAACGACGGATAAATGCATTGCAAAATCTCCTTCCACATGCTTAACGATTTTGAACAACTGGAAATAACTTGCTTTTCAAGATTTTCTTCAAACTGTAAACTGACTGAAGAGGAGGATCAACGCCGATTCCCAATAAACAAGGCCTTCTTACAGCAAAACTGCCAGAACATCCGGTCGCATTATGAACACAAACACGCATTATGTTGAGATGGTTCTAATTGGAGAAATAAAAGTTTAAGAGCAAAGATAACTGAATCATTATTTCTGTCTTACAGTGAGTCAAATGATCACAGAAGTACTGGGATAAAAGTTTATAAGCTCTGATATATATGGTAGTGATGAAAAAATAAAGTAAATCTGCTAGTGAAAGTGGCATGACAATTCAAATAAATATTGTATCAATGACATCGTTACACCAGTAGGCGGAGAAAGACTTAAAAATTAGTCATTGAATCATTCAAGAGATTCGTTCAGAAACGCAGATTCATCCAGAAATTAAACTAGTATTTATGAGCGAGTCATTGAATCATTCAAGAGATTCATTCAGAAACGCAGATTCATCCAGAAATTAAACTAGTATTTATGAGCGAGTCATTGAATCATTCAAGAGATTCATTCAGAAACGCAGAATCAAGAGGAGTAATTAAACTAGTATTTATGAGAGAGTCATTGAATCATTCACTCAAACTGTTTTTAGTAATAATCAATTCAAATTAAACATTTTAAACTGACTGCAGCAAACATTTCGTCAGAACCTCTAGTGAAGTACATGTTATTTTGTTTAGTTCTCTGCTCAGAAAATCTATTAGAAAAAAATTAAGCAAAAAATAATATTACATGATTCTCAATTTATCCAGAATCGAGCCGCTCTAATATTTATGCCCGTCTACAGTGTTTAGATGAAACAGTGTTGGAAGTTCAGCATTGCATCAGTAAGAGCAGAAGAAATTAATTAGCAGAGCAACTGCACACAAAATACTGCAATCCACACAACATATCATAACAGGACAAATTATGTGTGCTCGTCTCTGGCTCAGGACAGCGAGTCTTTGTGGTGTATGGAGAGAGCTGTGGTATCCAGGGCAATCGACACAACACCACGCAGGATGAATCAAATCCAACGGGAGTAACTGGACGCAAGAGGAAGCTGTCTGAAAGGGGCGTCTGGATACTAATCCAGACCATCCAAAACACATAAAACCACAGCTGCCCGACCCACTGCAGAACTCGCCTGTTTCCACCAAAACTGTTGGTCAGGAGCCGCAAAGTTCCTGCTCAGCTGCTATATGGTCACTCATACCAATAGCAAACGTCAGGTTCATTGGTCCCAACCATGTAAAACTCGGGCTGTGGACACACACAAAAAAAAAAAAAACCTGTATTGTTCACTGCCTTTCTGACTTGGAACAAAAACCAGAAAAGCTCTAATGTTCTGAACAAAAAACACTTATTTGAAACTACCATTAACGTTATTATACGCAGATTGGCTGCTGCATCGCAGGAGTTTATCTGAGGATGCGTCACCATGGCAGGTTATATCCAGTATTTAGAAACCAGTGAAAACCGCAGGTTAGTGAATCAGCGCTACTATTCAGCACTGTGTACCGAGCCTGAACAGTTATGGATAATTGACGTCATGCGAGCAACATTCAAAATGTGAACGTACACAAAAAAGTTAATCAATCTATGGGTGCGGGTTATATAAAGGTGTGGGTTATACCAACGATTCTTACACAAAACCTGCGGGCTATATGATGGCGCATATTATCTGCGTCTGCGGGTTATATGCGGGTAAATCCGGTAATCGCTATTTAAAAAAACAGATCATTTTTTTATGATTACACACCTTGTTATGAAAGTCAGTATTGTGGCTTCGTTTAGTCAGACACTTGCGTTGTTAAAATAATATTTTTCCAAAAATCAAGTTCACATTTACAAGGTTTTTCACCAGTGAACGTCGGAGATTGGTGTTTTTTCCATTGCATCTGAGGCCGAAAATGCATCACATTAAGTTATTATCAACTACAAAGTTAGTCATGGCTGTGTGTGCACTCGATTATTCCCATTGTTTATTAAACATCAAAGTGAAGTTGAACATCTCCCACGGCCTGCAGTCACCAGATCTAAATATCTCTGAACACCGGAAGAGGAACGCCTATTAATCCCTTTAGCCGCTGCGCAGGACTTGTATAGTCAATCCCGAGAAACTCGGGAAGCCGTTTTGGCCACAAAACCACAATCTACATCACACTAATAAATGATTGTGGTCTAAAACCAGGTGGTTCGGTTTCACTGTCCAACCCCTGGGGGATGAGATGAAAAAAACCAAAACATTTGTGCTGTAAGTTGTTATTGCCTCGGGCTTGACTGGGGCGAACAAACGACCGCCCTTCTAAAGCTGACCTTTACGCGTCTTCATCGCGTCCCTCTGATGTGTCTCACTGCTGCTCTCTCAGCTTCATAAAACACACGTCAATCTATTATTCATTCAATCCACTGAAATACACAACCATCAGACAACGGCGTGAACAAAACACACTAACAAAAACAGGTTTACTTGTTACTTCACATATTACTGCATATGGACAGGAAATCACTCAGAATCGTAAACCATAAAGAAGGCAAACGCATATCGCCCAACTGCTAAACACTCACTTTCAACCTACTTTCCCTTCAGTTTCCCCTAACAACCCCGAAATATTGAATTGTTGTCACATGTGTGTGTGTATACACGTATACATACATAAATGACCACAATACAATATTTCTGAAAATGAGAGAGACAGACACACATATAGAGCGAGAGAGACAGGCAAAAAGAGAGTGAGGGAGACATATATATATATAAATAAATGTATATATAGAGACACACACACATGAGACCCCTTCATTTTACTGCAATATTTCACTCTGCACATATTTTTAAGGCAATAAAAAGACCAAAGTGGTGGTGGACAGGTGCACTGATCAAACATCTGCCCAAACAGTGTCTTTAATCTGTACTTTAAGCCCAATTTAAACAAAACCTTAAGTTCAACAGAAGCACATTATTCTTCCATCACCATCAAACACAGTGCCTTCATTTATAAAGATCGTTTGTGAAGCAAACTTTCAACAAACCACACATTCTTACAAGCCTAATCTCTGAGAGAAACACTGAATAAAGACCCAAACTGCTTCTCGACACACTTGAGGACAAAGTTTAAACACCGAGAGGCTTGCAGACACCGCCCAAATCACGCACTTCTGCAACGCGCAGCTCATGAATATTAATGAGCACCGGCCTGAACGAACGGGCCCGTTCAGTCACGTTACCTCATTAATATTTAAACCTCTTTGTAGAAGAGCTCGTTGATTCGTCAGCGGTCTGTGGCTTTCAGCCAATCAACGAGCCGTACAAGGCGAACGTCAGCTTGCGTGTTTAATATTAATGACTCAGTTCTTCACCATAGTAGATTCGCGCGCCAGAGAAGGAACTAGAAAAACACTAGACAGGAAGGAAATTACTCTTTTGTTAATGAAATCAGGAGTCTGGTTGCAAACACGACATTGACCTTTCTGAACAACTATTATTAAACTGAAAATAATTCGTTATGCCCAAGAAAAAAAAATGAACTTCTAGACATATATACATAGATACCGCAGATGTTCAAAACTCTCCACCAATCCAGGAAGTTCCTGCTGCTAATCGACGGAAGTTTAAAAGAAAATAAAGTTTAAACCGTCTCCAATCAGACTGCTAATGTTTACAAATCATGAACTTATGCAACAAAACCGTGAACACAAGTTGCTTTTTCACTCTCAGTCAACATGCGCGTCATAGCGCGCTTTAAATGCACGTTTTCAGCTTCACCGCGCGCGGATCGGCGTTACAGATGTTACACGCATCTCTACCTGCCGGGTGTCGCGGGGACTTACCGTGGACCTGCGGGTGCTGCGAGTGACGGGTTCGAGAGCGCGTCCCGGAGAGCTTCTCAATGGCGCGATGAGGGAGCGACAGCTACAGCGACTCACTTCCGGGAACACCGCCGGACGCCTCTGCGCATGCGCGACGACACCCGCTTCTCTTCGCGGATCTCTCGAACGGATTCGCGGAGTTTGGTATAATCAGAGGCTTCGCATTGTGACTCGTATGATCAGTTAATTATATATAGTGCCGTACACGAGTATCTAATTAGAGGCTGTTGTTTAAAGGAAGCGTAAACATTACGGAAGCGCGTTTGAACCACTGAAGCTTCGAAACCATGTGCGAGTCGATTCATCAGTGATCCGAACGCTGCCGGGGTCACGTGACTGCGGTGACAGCTTGACGTCATACACGCCGAAGCAAAATCGGTGTGAACGCACGTTCACGTCACGATCCCGAATCACCGGAGATTTAACGACCCGTTTGTGTGATAAAAATGAAGAGTTGTAGTTCATAGTCTGACTAACCAAAACCCTCATAAAATAATTAAAACAACAATGAATATAATTAGAGATTGAAGGACATTTCTTATTTAACTCTTCTGAGATTAGAGTAGATTCATTAATCAAACTCTTAATTATAATTAAGGATGATTTGGCCTTGATTTAAAGACAATCAGCAGATTATAATCTCTTAAACAAATCAAAGTAAGCTTTAAATTCACTGTAAGCCAATTGTACTGCACTTAATATTGTTTATAAAATAATTTACTGAAGTATTACTATAAAATCAAAAGCACTTGTCTAAGGCTGTTGTTCGGAGTTGATCACATACAAATTAAAGTTGCTTTGAGCTTTAATGATAAACATCCAGCTGGTGCCACACATTGATCTCCTGTAACTTTTATCATAAAACAATCACCAAATACTAAACCTTTCTGACCACATGCGTTTTGGCAATATCAGAAAATATTTTGACCAATTAATTAAAATAATTGTACAACAATATAAAACCTGACTCCGCCCAAAAGGGGAGGAGCTTCCAAGATCATTTAGAGGACTGTTGCCATGGCAATATCCAATCTCAACTAATCGTAGGGCAAATTTTTAGTTCACTAGCTTTAAAAAAAAAACAATTATAAAACATTAAAATAAAAAACAAACCAACAGGTCTTTTTAGAGTCCAATGGAATTAAACATTCATTAGTTTCTTTGCCAATCAGAATCAGGTGTTTTATACCTTGTTTGCCTTCATTTTTTGAACAGGGTTTGAAAACCACCTTTGAGAAAGTGGCATAAGTTATAACCTGGTATTATGGCCACTTTTGTAATGTTCTGAATACTAGTTGCTATACAACTAAGTTTCGGGACATTGAAAACAAAACATTGTAGCTTCATAAGTGGAACACCATCAACACTCATTTAGTGTCTGGAAAAAGCACTGCCACCATTTCTCCTTTAAATAAGAGTAAAGAGAGAGATGCAGACACCTGGTGGCCGTCAGGAGTACTGCGCTGTTCGGTAATTACACTCATTACCTTACGTGTGTATGAGAAAGCAGAGGCGTCGTGTGGTTACTAAATACTGCAGGTTTTATTTCAATGATTACACAAGGATGATTAAAATAAGCACATCCCATAAAAATCCTACAGTCCAACCAGGTTTTGTCAAAAAAGAAAAGGAGAAACAAAATAAAAACAAAGTAGGTAAAAAACACGAGCATTTTAAAAGGAGCAAGTTTGTTACACAAATTTAAATCACTTCTGAAGACGTGAGTGTAAAACATCCGGCATGTTCAAATCTTCAACGATGACCGTTCTCTCCCATGTGGAACAGCGGGAGAAACACACAGCTGCTGGGGTTTAGCTGGTGTCCATCTGTTAGAAACAAGCAAACGGCGATTACCATCAAAGCATGACGCAAGAAAGGGATTTTAAAGCCGGTGTGAGATGGAAACGCACCCTGGCGTTGTAGGCGTCTAGCTGTGCGTCGAGCTCCTCCGCCGAGAGCTGCTGTTTGCTGCCGCCGCCGCGCCCTCCTCGCCCGCGACCCCTCGCCCCCCCACCGCCTCCACGAGCACCACGGCCCTTCTGTGCGCCGAAGCCTCCGATCCGGCTTCTGTTCATGCCGCCGCCTCCACGGTTCAGACTGTCGGGAAGAAAAACTCCGTCACAAACATGCGACAATACGCGAATAAGCCAGCCGTTTTCAGTTTAATCCTCACCCCTGCATCGGAGTCCGCCTCTGTGCGTCAATCTGTGACGTGACCAGCTGAATGTTCATTGGGCGACCTAAAGGAGAGAGAGAGAACATTTAACAGGCTTTCCTCCCATAACGCAACTATTAGAGAGGAACGTCCTTCTAAAGGCCTTCGAGTGAAACGTGACCCATTTCAAACAGGCTTCATTGTTAGCGTTAGCAATGGCTAGCCAAAGGAAACTATCGTGAACTGCTGGTAAACCGCATTTAACCGCCATTGCTCTGATAATGAGGTCATAATAGGTGGGCGTGGCTCCGAATTTCATGTTCGTTCATCAATGCGAGACGATTGGAGAGGAACTCCCTTCTAAAAGGCCTTCGAGTGTAACAGGCTTCATTGTTTAGCGTTAGCCAAAGCAAACTTTCGTGAACTGCCATTGCTCTGTGATGATGTCATTATAGGTGGGCGTGGCTCTGAATTTCGTGTTCGTTCATCAATGAAGCTGTAATTCGAATTTAAAGACCGTTTAAAGCCGATTGTTTGGGATGGAGGGTGTGGATCACAAGCAGAGCCACAACAGATGCTCGACTAGTTTTACAACCGCTGCCATTGTTGTGTCTATTTGATCGACAGGATGTTTACACAAGCTAGTTGCTCTGACCTGTGTGGGCGGCATCAGCGCATTGATACTCAACCGCAACCTGTCCTCGAGTAATCGAGGCCTTCAGAAAGCTAGGACACGTACCATCAAGGGGAACGCCGTTGTACTGCTTCATGGCTTTCAGAGCGTCTGCTTTCCTCTCGAAGTGAACGTCCGCGGTGCCGAGGCTGCGTCCCGACCGGTCGTAGTGTACGGCTGCTTTCTTCAGGGTGCCGAACTCTGCAAACAGCTCCTGTAGCGCGACAACAAACCCCACACGTTACCAACAGAACAAACCTACGCCTCAACACGTCACGGGCGTCGGCGAACCCGTACCTGAATGTCTGCGTCAGACACGCCGAAGTCGAGATTGGACACGAGGAGTTTCCCTCCCGTCTCCACGCCGGCTCCTCCCCCGCCGCCGCCGCCAGCGCTCGCACTGTAGCCGTTGTCGAACAGGTCGTGCTGCCACTTGTCTGGGAGCTGCTTGGGCTGCAACAGATGAGAGAGAACGCACCTGCTGACTTCGGTCCCAGTCTGGCACTGACAGTCCACTCGGCTGGGTGTTGGGGCAAGCAGGGGGTTTCCGCTTCAACACGGCCAGGGGCACCCAGTGCGCGCCTACTGTGACTCCCAGCAATCCCTGCCCACCCCATCACGGCACACAAGTAAACCATGCCAGCTCCTCAACAGACTCAGTTCACCGGCTCTCAGAGGAGGCCAGCTTAACCCTCTGGTGACACTCAGCGGCTTCAGACCACAAATCAAAGCCTTACAGTTAAGGGGGGGGGGGGGGTGATCATAGATACAGATGAATTATGGGATGTCCCAACAAAGTAGTCTAATCTATACACCCAAAAACAAGCCAACACACTAGCAACTAGATCTATACAAATTTCGCTCTTTACCAACAATAACACTTTAAACGGAAACAAATGGTTTACAACTTAAAGCATGACATCATTGCAAAACATTACATTCATGTTACTAATTAAACAGTTACTTTTCCTTTTTTTGCCCATTTTAAGAGTAGGGATGCACTTTCATTAAGGTTCCAGATCAGATTTATCCAATATATACATAATTTATCCAGATATTCAACAAAGGGCTTAAATTGCTTAAAATATGATTTACTTTGTGTCATACAAGCAACATTACATTATAGTTGTGTTTGGGGAAATGGCTTTGAATGGACTTTAATGCATTAAATTGAATGGTTTTAGTGTATAGATATCGGTTTCAAATATGAATCATCGATATCAGCCAAGATCTCAAATCAGTGCATATCTAAAGCTAAACCAGAGGGTTAATGAGACAGTTCATGCATTATCAAACAGACAGCGACTGGATCCTGGCGTCAGACACCAGTTCCTCCCTTCGTGACTTCCCCACCCCTTCGGCAGCGAGTAAAGCCCCCAAGAGTCTCTGTGATCCTCCACACGAGTCCAGCAGCCCCGGCCAGGGGGACACGGTGACGTCACGAGGGCCTCCGTCGCGAGACAGCGCAGAAAGTCCGGGGAAAACAGCCGGGGAAACCCTGATGTCCGTGACGGCGTCCATTTTGAGCCAGCGCCATTTTGACGAGCCGAAACTCGCTCAAGGCCTCACTAAATACACTAAAGATTACAGGATCAACAGCCTCAGTCCCGCACGATCCAACACTAAGCGACTATCTCTCTGCCTTAATGGCGCAAAAAGGGGAAAAATAGGGATGGTGGATTATGAAACGCCTCCGAAGAAAAAAAAATGGCATCAACTCCAGCGAAGAGCAAAGGCTTTCTTAAAGCACAAAGGAGGAAATCTTCTGAAGGCCTGGAGAAAACAGGGGTGTCCGGCTGGACGGAGGGATGATGGACGACCGCAGAGACACGCGACACACTCGCGCTTGAGGGAGAAACACATTAAGCACAATATAAATCTAGCGCTCGCCCGACCCGCTGCCGGGGCGCGTGTGCGCTGAAACCCTAAACCCGTGAGGCGTGTGGACGCGCCCGCCACTCTCCGGTTCTCCTACCCTGCTGTACGGCGTGGGTCTGCTTCTCCCGCGGCTCAGGCTCTGGCGGCTCCTCATGGGGCCCGACGACCCCCCGCCGCGGCCTCCAAAGCCTCCGCCTGTATTTCCGAGCCGCCCGCCGGCGCCTCCTCCTCGGCCGCCTGTGGCTCCGCGCCCGCCGCCGCCTCGTCCGCCTCTCCCACCGCGCCCGCCGCCGCCGCGCTGCCGGTTCTGCTTGATGATATCGTCTAAGGACATATCCATCTTGTCTGCCATTGCCTGGTCTTTGTTAACGCTGAATACCGTCGTCGATTAACACAAACCCGCGCGTCTGAAGCCGAACTCTCACTCGAACGCAAACAAACGACGTGCTACTGCCGGATCGCGCTTTTATAGCGGGAGCGCCGATGACGTACATCCGCCGCACGAGCACTTCCGGTTTAAATCCCCCGCGGCGGGAAAGCGTTTGTTTATTATGATTTAATAGCAATGTTGTAGAGTTTCTTCTCAAGTATTAGTGGTTAATTCTAAGAGTTATGATTCTTTTATGTTATTGGGTTCCTTTCCAAACTCACAAATGTGAGCCTCACTAAAGTTCAGCAGAATTCTGAATTATTGTTGACAAAAGCATTGGTAACCTTTGTTTATTTGCCCTGAAATGATTTATCATGATTCATGAGCCTGAAACACTCAGACTGATAACTATTTTAATTGTATTAGCCATATATCAAAATGCCAAAACAAATCCTCACAATGAATATGCGGCCATAAAATGCATAGTATTTCTGAAAAACATAAACATATATAAGGGGTTTGTGATGGGCTTAACAAGGGCTTTTGAGAAAGACTTGAATTCATATAAATCTACAATCATGATCCCTTACTTGAACTGCTCTCTAAAACATAAAGCGCAGCTTTTCTCTCTCACGGAAAAGATGATAATCAAAAGCAAAACATAGATCCCCTTCAAAACGAGATGGCAGAAACTAAACTGGACCGATGATGTGGGTCAAGATTTTTTATATAAACATGACTAATGAAATACAAGTCACAAAATAATTTGCTCATTAATAAATACTGAATGTAGAGATGCTCATCAGACACTAAAACCCACCAAAGATATGTTATTCATTTGTCATTGGAAGATAGTGTTTTGCCTACTGCATGGATGCAAGCCATTGTTACTCCTGTTTTAAATCTGGAGATCATTATGAAGTTATTAATTATAGACCCATAAGCACACGGTGCCAGACACACACTCGATTCCTCCAGTCTGAAACTACCCGAGGAAAAGAAGCACCGTCATTTCACATCAGCAGAAGTAAAAATATTGGTTTTGAAGTATGAAAGTTACTTTTTGGATGTATTTTTCTTCTGCTGTCTAATCTGCAGGTTGTTGACAAAAAATGAACATACTATAATACTATAACAAGTTAGGCACCATATATATATATGAATGATCTCCCCATGATCTCATTGTGTTTTTCTGCTAATATGTCCATCTTGCACAGTTTCATTAAAGTTTGGTTAAAGACTGTTCTTGATTCATCAGCTGATTGATGTATTTGAGTAAAGATTTAAATAATTAAAATCAAGTTAGAATAGTTTAGTCTCCTGCAAAAATATAAATAATTTTGCTTTTTGAATGCATATGATGCTTGACATCTAAAAGAATTTGAATCATATACAAAAAAAAATCCATCTTTCTCAGTGAAAGCTACTAAACTCTGTAAACATTGACATGGCTGCAGTTTAATGCATTTCTTTTTTTGTCCCTTACAGGATGCGCGTGTGTGTGTGTGTGTGTGTGTGTGTGTGTGTGTTATTGTACATAGGAACCGTTTATGTTACTTTATCATTTATAAATCCATAACAGTGCATGATATTGAAACATTTATGTTAAAAATTGTACATGGTCCCTTTTCAAAAAACAAAATGAATAGAGCAACTGATACATTTGTCAATAAAAGCTCTAAGTTTTTAGATTTTCCTCAACCTTGCTCATTTCACTCATCTCCAAAAAGCTCATCATTTAAGAAATGTAAATAGAGACATGAACCATGATTTGTCACTGTTCATCCTAAAGAGTGTTTGCTAGACACACATTTGTACAGAGCCAGAAGCTGAAAATGTCAAGAGGATTTTCTACAAAAGAAGGATTGCATATTTCAAAACATACGTCTGATAAATTTTTAAATTACAGAAAAGCATACGGACAACCTCAAAGTCAACAGACAAAACTTCAGGATAAATACAATGCAGAGAGTCTGAGATAACATAAAAGTAACTTTTATTTTAAAGTCTGGTAACGATGGATGTGGAAAAGTCTACTTGAAGTTCTCGAAGGAATCAATTAATAGTTAAAAATGGAGGTACGTCTACTAAAAACATTTGCCGAGCCAAACTTACCTGCCCTATCAGACATAGCTTTCTAATTCTATTCAATCAATCAATCGATCGATCTCTGAATCTACTAACTGAACAGTCAGTCAGAAACTCCTCTGCTGTGGTTTGAAAAAGGAGTCAATTCCAGCACTGCATCCCATTTAGAGAAAAAGTCTGTGTAGAGTCGGTCCAACAGTTTATCTGTTCTGTGTCTTTCCCGTTTGTCATCTCAACATAAAAAATGTAAAAATGCACACGAAGAAGAACGCAAAACAGGTCTGTTATTTTTCCCATCTGCAAAAGAAAAAGCAAGCAAGCTCAGAGAGCCCCGGATGAGCATGAAAAACAAGGAATGGCCACTCAAACGGCTCCTGAAACTGTAACTCATAAATAGACGTCAGCCTGTACGTCCAGACCACGGGTCCATGAGGCGGAGAAGAGAGAAGCTTTCTGGACTCTGTTGGCCGACTGAAGACTGAGAGAGTAAAAAGGTCCCGAATGTAAAAGGGAGGACAAAAAAAAACTGCTGGATCAGAAAGAGAAGGAATGGTCTAAGACTTCTTGGAGTCTTGTGTGTTCCTCTTCTTAAGGTCACTCAGGTCCACTGGTATAAAAGCTGAGGAAACAATGGACAATAAATCAAGTTGACTGGTTTAAACAAGACATAAACTTCGTCTATATGAATGAGGAGAATGAAAATGCTTATTGGGTCAATCCGTGTCACTCTACTAGTGTTTTAGTGTGTTCCGTGGAAAATTATTCAATTTCACCAAATTTGTCTAAAAAATGTTTTTTGAGCGGCTGCAAGCGGCAGTGGCGCAGTAGCTTTGGTGGAGAGCAGGTAACTACCGAGTATCGCCCCTTCCCCGTCAACAACCGAGTATCACGACACCCCTCCCCCCCACCGTCAACAACCGAGTATCACGACACCCCTCCCCCCCATCGACAATTTGATTTTTTTTGCATCTTTGGTTGGTGGGGTGCCAGATTTTTTTCAATGAAGACATGTACCTTGGCCCAAAAAGGTTGAAAAACACTGCTCTACTAAACCAAAACGTTTGATCGAGATTTATGAAAAATACATAAATGAAGAAGAAAGTGTTCACTGTTATATAAAGTGGGTCAAAATGACAAGTTTTGAGATTTGGAGCCAAATTAAAAGGGTAAAAAGAACATTACATTACACAAATCTGAACCAGAATTGGACATCTAGAAGGATATTAAGACATCTGTAATACTTTTATATTTACAGGTGCGTAATTCTTTGGAAGAAGGATATTTTATGGCACTCAAAGGTTTATTTTACACAATTGTGTTTGGAAAGAAAAAGAGAAATATTTCTAGATTTAACATTACTTGTTGTTCAGATACTCTTTACTAAATAAAAAAAAGCATCAGCTGTCTGAAAAGGGAACCACAATTAAAAACTGACCAATTTACTCATGGAGTCGCATTAGGATCTCCATATCTCTGGGATTAAACCACATGAGGCCTTTAAAATGAAGATGCCAAAAGAAAACTTTAAGAACCAGAATCTAAAAAGTATATTAAGACATCTTTAATACCTGGAGCAAAAAAAATTTCATAAGAAATGCCGTTGACATATGATTTAACTAATGTTCTCTAGGTGAAGATAAAATGATGATGCTGCCATCTTTCTAAAGTTATTTTGACCCTCCTGTAATTTGGCTCCAAATCTCAAATTGACCCCCTCGACAAAATAACAGATTACTCTGTAAATATACAGCCATTACATTTAACATTTTGGCTTTCATCATGATTTATGTTTGTCTTTCTACAGAAACAAAATTAACAATCAAAAATTTGAGCCAGGGAAGTTTCTGAAGTTTAGATGATTAGACATGAAATAGGAAATGTTGAAGATTTTTTACATGAAAATAAACTTACAATGTAGGTTGGGATTTGGGTTTTTCTCCACATACTCCTGTGGTCCACGATCATTACGTTCACTATTTTGTGGGGATTTAATGTCTCTCAAAACACAAAGCCATGCTGGAAAGAAAACACACGAAAAGAAGCATTTAAACAACATTTATTGTCTTAAAGTCAAAAGGTCCTACACTTTTTGACCAATGAATTTCCATTAATGTTTAGAGGATAAGGATTTTAAAGATTGATCCATGAAGCATTGGTTCCCAAACTTTTTCTTCCAGGGTCAAGATGTGTAAAGAAAAACAGTGTACAGATTTAAAAATTAATCTAATTTCAGACATGACCAAAATCCTACAGGTTTGATTGGAAACACTCTAACACATTACTACAACTACAACGCCAAGGTCATGGGTTCGATCCCAGGGAAAGCAAGAACTGATTCAATGTGTTCCTTGAATGCAATGTAAGTCGCTTTGGATAAAAGTGTCTGCCAAATGCATACATGTAAATCTATTGGTCTATTAGGCCATTGAGTCATTTACAGGGAGTGCAGAATTATTAAGTTGTATTTTTGAGGAATAATTTTATTATTGAACAACAACCATGTTCTCACTGAACACAAAAAACTCATTAATATCAAAGCTGAATATTTTTGTATCAATATTTTAAGTAGTTTTTAGTTTTAGCTATTTTAGGGGGATATCTGTGTGTGCAGGTGACTATTACTGTGCATAATTATTAGGCAACTTAACAAAAAACTAATTTATACCCATTTCAATTATTTATTTTTACCAGTGAAACCAATATAACATCTCAACATTCACAAATATACATTTCTGACATTCAAAAACCAAACAAAAACAAATCAGTGACCAATATAGCCACCTTTCTTTGCAAGGATACTCAAAAGCCCGCCATCCATGGATTCTGTCAGTGTTTTGATCTGTTCACCATCAACATTGCGTGCAGCAGCAACCACAGCCTCCCAGACACTGTTCAGAGAGGTGTACTGTTTTCCCTCCTTGTAAATCGCACATTTGATGATGGACCACAGGTTCTCAATGGGGTTCAGATCAGGTGAACAAGGAGGCCATATCATTAGATTTTCTTCTTTTATACCCTTTCTTGCCAGCCACGCTGTGGAGTACTTGGACGCGTGTGATGGAGCATTGTCCTGCATGAAAATCATGTTTTTCTTGAAGGATGCAGACTTCTTCCTGTACCACTGCTTGAAGAAGGTGTCTTCCAGAAACTGGCAGTAGGACTGGGAGTTGAGCTTGACTCCATCCTCAACCCGAAAAGGCCCCACAAGCTCATCTTTGATGATACCAGCCCAAACCAGTACTCCAACTCCACCTTGCTGGCGTCTGAGTCGGACTGGAGCTCTCTGCCCTTTACCAATCCATCCATCTGGCCCATCAAGACTCACTCTCATTTCATCAGTCCATAAAACCTTAGAAAAATCAGTCTTGAGATATTTCTTGGCCCAGTCTTGACGTTTCAGCTTGTGTGTCTTGTTCAGTGGTGGTCGACTTTCTGCCTTTCTTACCATGGCCATGTCTCTGAGTATTGCACACCTTGTGCTTTTGGGCACTCCAGTGATGTTGCAGCTCTGAAATATGGCCAAACTGGTGGCAAGTGGCATCTTGGCAAGCCTTGGTTTTTCCGCACGCTTCTTGCAACCCTGTTGACTATTTTGAATGAAACGCTTGATTGTTCGATGATCACGCTTCAGAAGCTTGGCTATTTTAAGACTGCTGCATCCCTCTGCAATATATCTCACTATTTTTGACTTTTCTGAGCCTGTCAAGTCCTTCTTTTGACCCATTTTGCCAAAGGAAAGGAAGTTGCCTAATACTTATGCACACCTGATATAGGGTGTTGATGTCATTAGACCACACCCCTTCTCATTACAGAGATGCACATCACCTAATATGCTTAATTGGTAGTAGGCTTTCCAGCCTATACAGCTTGGAGTAAGACAACATGCATAACGAGGATGATGTGGTCAAAATACTAATTTGCCTAATAATTCTGCACTCCCTGTATAAACAGGTAATAATACTTTAAAAATCAATTCTAAATGTAACTGGAAGCCAGTGTGAGGACAGGTGTGATATGTTCATACAGTGGGTACGGAAATTATTCAGACCCCCTTAGATTTTTCACTCTTTCTTATATTGTAGCCATTTGCTAAAAACATTTAAGTAATTTTTTTCCCTCATTAATGTACACACAGCACCCCATATTGACAGAAAAACACAGAACTGTTGACGATTTATTAAAAAAGAAAAACTGAAATATCACATAAACAGACAAATCGACTAGTCCAACAGCGACAGAAAAGCACCGAGGACAAAGCACACCGCTTTCAGTTCCAAGCGGTTGATAAGCCCCCTGCTCTGTACCACAGACCTGAAGTGGGTACACCCTCGCACACTGCACCCCTGTGTCGTCACCAGTCCCAGGGGAACATTTCTGGGTCGCACCGCAGACTCAGAGCGCTGACGCAGTTATGAGTGAACATGATGCACACGGCCCCAAGGCTCATGGCCTCCGTGATATTTGAGTCCTCAGTCAGCAGGGGCTTCTCCTCGGTCTTTGATACCTCTTCCCAGATCCCGGTCATTGCTTGCAGCGAATGTCCGGTTCAGAACGAGGAGCCACAGGCGCTATATTTGTGGATTTCGGTTTAGCTTGCCTGTGGGTGGGGCGGGGTGCCTATGAATACCTAGATCTTGAAGGTGGGTGGAACGAGTCTGGGCATCACGTGACTCGTGCGCCTTGGAAAAAGCGCTCAGTTACCAACTTCACAGCCTCATCAAAGGGGCCAGCGGGAGTGATGGGATGTTGAGGAGCGTCTTGCAATCAGAATCCTTCTAGGTGAGCTAGAGTTAACCATGGGTGCCAGTGAAGGACCACCATGAAGCTCATAGAACGACCGGTGACTTGGGAGGAGCGCTTAGTTGCCATGAGCGCGAAATCTGCAAGACTTGGATGGCAAACTGACATCCCTGCAGAGCGTTGAAAGAGACGATTCGGAAATCCATTGCCGCTTGTATATATATTCTTTGATTTTTCTTATTTGTACCTATATTCTTTTCTTTGTCTTATTTTCATGTTCTTTTTCTCTTTCTTATTTTAATGATTTGTAAAGAGTGATTTATAATCAAGTTAGTTAAAGCCTTTCTGTATTTTTCTATAGCGTAAGGATGAATATTGTCAGGACGTCTCACCAGATTGAACATGTTCTCAGAATGTTTTGGTTGATAGTTGGAGCCTGAGCAGAGTTCAGCCTTGGAGAAACTGTGTATCTGTGTGTGTGTGTGTTAATATGGTCTGTATTGGTGAGGTGATTAACTGACACCATAAAACTTCTGACGCCTAGAAATGCATATCTGTCACGTGGAAGGTCACTAACCCGTCAACCATGTGATCAACAAAGATATGCTTCAGACTGTCTGCTCTTGTGTGGAAAATTACTAGTTTTATCTTTCTTTCTTTCGTTGCCAATCAGAATCATTTAACCATCATCAATGACGTGGTTAGCACCCTCTGTTAGAGTATAATTGCTGTAACAATGTTATTGTATGTGAGGCGGCCTACGAACTCCTTATGAGACCTGAAGCTTCTGCTGATGAAACTGCAAACTAAACTTCACTAAAACTTCTTCTATTGACTGCACTTCTGACTCCTGCTCTTCATTCAACACATCTGGTCCTCGGGTCTTAACCGTATATCCCCTACAGCGTGGTCAAGGAAGGGACAGTTTCCTCGATAGGGGGAATAAGCACATAGCCATGGGTTTCTACCCCATGGGAAAAGATGGCCACATGCTGACTGGGGTGCAGATCACGACTTCAACACATGCACATTGGAGAAAAATGGAGACTTCCCCTGCAGCAGACCGTCTGGAGGTCAGACGTCGTGGAGAGTCAAGCTTACTCTTAGTGGGTTCACCTGGAGCAGTCCATTCGAGGTCAGGTCACTTCCGACAAGCTCCTCCTGGAGGTCTAAGTGCTTTCTGTGTCGGTCCGACACTGCCCAGTCCTTCTCTGACGCTGTAAGTGACATCAAATCCCCGTCCTTCTCAATGCCGAAGGCAACGGCAAGAGGAGGGCAAAAGCTCTCATCTGAAAAAAATGGAATGAGGATAGGGGCGAAACCAGCAGACGGCAACGTCCAGGCTACGTCATCACCACCACCCCTGGAGAGGGGAAGGGTAATAATGTCCCGTAATACCACATGCAATATCCCTCCTGGATCTCAACAGGTGCACTGGAAAGCATTTCTGACAGGTCGATGGGACCCGTGCAAATCCTGCATAAGGAGGCCATCGGATGAAGAAGTTGTCGAGTTCTTCAGGTGCAGCTTCTGCAATGGCAGCGTGAAGGACAAGATTCTGATGTAATTGTCACTGCTCTGCTATCTGCCTGGGTCGACCAGTGCTGCATCTCACGTCAATTGGCCAGTTGGTTCAGTAATTCTGTGAAGGGGAGGCGTTTCCCACAGTGTAGCTGCTACACAATGTTGATGTTTGAATTCTCCCCTTTTATTCTCCGCGTTCCCAGTGCGTACGCAAGTAGCGTAACAGGATATTCCCTAAGTGACTAACAGAACAGTAAATCGCCTGCTCAACTCATGCCGTGTTATGTGCGAGAAAGTTTATGACACAGTAAGTTTATATCGATGTTTGTTAGTAATAACGTAGATGGTTAATGGTAATTACCATATGTGTAAATCATAATGTTTGTGGTGAGATTTTGCGGGTATATATCTGTCAGGGTTCTGTCACTCCAGTTTGGGTTTCTAGTGTGTTGGTTGACAGAGCTCTGACACTGCCCCTTTGTTGTGTCTTGTGATTGTAAACCCCACCCATCTTGTTCCCTTAATTGATCCCAGCTGTCTCTACTCATTACCTTCCTCATGTGTGCCCTATTTAATCCTTGTGTGTTTGCTGTCCTGTGTGGTGTCGTTGTCATTCTATGGCTGTCTGTTCCTGGTTCTGTGTTTACCGTTCCATCCGGTTTGTTTGTGTTCTTCGTTTCCGTTTAGTTATATTGTTAAGTTAATGTTTTCCCCCACGTGGGTGTTTTCTTTTGTGTGTTTATATTTATTTTGTTGTCATTAATAAACCCACCTTTCCCTGCATTTGAGTCCTCCCTTAATGATCCGTGACATTTATCGATCTTTGATGCCGCTTGTATTATGTATATTTGCGCGCTGTCCCGCGCACCGCTGCTCGTAACAATGTTTATTACATTTGTAAGTTACTGCTTGTATTAAGGATACAGTCCGATGGCTTTATTTATATAATATAATGCATATTCGTTGATCCCTATTGCACTATGCAGCCTTTGTTGTTATTATAACAGTTTGATTATTGCTACTTTAGATATTCTTGGTTTATTTTTCATATATTTGCACAGTAAAAAGAGGTCTATTATTGATTGTAATTTGTTGTTAAGTGTTTCTGGTATTTGTTTATTATATGGTCACTTGTAAAATAAACGGCTAAATCAATCTGATGACTCCGACTCCCTGACCACTGAGTTCTGCAGCGGTCAAAACCATAAAGACCAGCATTCAGGGGTGCAATCCCCAACAGTTGAGTTACCACTCTTGAAAGGGAATGACTTTTTCAGTGATCTTGCTGTGAAAGGAAGACTTGAGATTGGTCTGTAGTGCTCAGTATGGTGTTGTCCAGATTGCTATTTTTCAGGAGGGGCTAAAGTACTGCGTTTTTAAGGAAGTTAGGAAAAGTCCCAGAAAGAAGTAGGCCATTTACCACAGGGAGATCTGCTTCTTAACGGTTAAACACACTTTTGAAAAAAGATGTGGGGATGTGTCAAGGGCGGAGGTTAAGGTGCTCTACTGTTTCTTCCAAAGTTTTGCCATCAATTGCTTTGAAATAAGAGGTTGGTGAAGTAAGAGGTTGTATTCAGATCTGTCTTGCCTCAGTGCAATTCAATGATCTGCTGATCGCTTTTCTGATTAATATGATCGTCTCAGAGAAAAAGGAAACAAACTCACAGCATTTTACTGGGAATAAAGGTGTGTCGTGTCGCAGTGTGTCTTACTGTCGTAGATGAAGCGCACATTTTCTTCATGTGCTGGTGTGAAAAGCTCTCCTGTATTCGTTGGTGATCGAGGGCTGGACGTCCTCTTGTACGTGTGCATCCTAGGGGTGGAAGAGCTGGAAAACACACACAAAACATTTTTTCATGATGAGAAGATGCTTTATAAAACTGAGAAACTGTAGTTGAGTACAACTAAAAATATCTCTGAGGGAAATTATATGCTTTCTTTTATATGCGTTATTTTTCTATAATACATTATGTATCATTTCAGTCTGAACTTTTTTGTCCCTCTCTCTGCCATATATGGAGTTGTTTTATCTCTATCTCTACATCACCACACCCTATTAGGGGGAAGGGCTATTAGTATAAGAATGGCCTGTCCTCTTTGTTTCCTTTGAGAACTGCATTCTGAATAAACCAGATTTGATTTTACTCGTGTGGTTCATTGAGCTGCGGTCTCCCGAGATCTCGTTAACATCCAGTTGCTGAGTAGACACTGAAAACCAACAACACTGTAGAGCGGTTCTAGCAATCTATTCTTGCCACAAACAACACTTCCACCCCATTTTCACTCATTTGTTTTGTGTAGTTATAAAAGTAATGTTATCCCAGCTTTAGATATGTACAGCAAGTTAATACTTTAAACTAAAACCTGTTACCTGAAACTTTGAGAAGTTCAATTCAGCAGAAGCTGCTTTTATTTTATTTTTATTTGCCATTTCAATATGAAGACTTTGCACACTTTTGGGATTCACAGAAACTTCCACAGAGGTGAAGACTGTAAATAATAGGATTAATGCATTTCCATTTGCTCTAATAGCAAATACAAATAACAGTGGAAACGCTATTATAGTCTGTGAAAAGGGTCCGATGATAATAAGTGTTTGCTGTTAAAATTAATAATGGTTATTCTCTCTTTGTTGTGAAGCGTCATCAGCAGCTACAAGAACTAATGACTTTACCTTGTCATTCTGTTATAATCTCTTGCCTCTCAATCTCAGTTTGAGGCTTAACAGGGACGTTTGCCTGTTCTTCAGAGTGTTTTCTAAGGGGAAAGACATCAGTAAGATTAAAGTAATTCAGAAGAAACACATGAATCGTCACTAAAATGCATTTGAGTTACAAATCCAAAGTAAATCAATGATGACAAAGAGTTTATGAACTGATATGATCAGAGCAGTACCTCCATAAATTAATTAAACATCAGTAACATGTACAACATGATATACAATATAAGATATAAAATATTTAAATGTGCAACACAACCCACTGATACTATATTTCAGGTGCAAGCGAAGGGATCGGAAGACAATTCAGTGACTCAGTGTTTGTTATTGTTGATGAGATATTGACAGCTAGTGTGTTAGCATTGTTTTCATAGCTGTAAACTTACACTGACTTCACAATCAATCTAAGCGATTACACAACGAATGCATCACAAAACATTCCGATTAACCATCACATAATGAAAAACACATGAACTGAGTTTCAAACCTGTCTGTTTGTTTCTCTTTCTTCTGCTATGACTGTATTCAGGCCTGACTCGGCCGAAACGTTGCTAATGCCAACCAAGTGTTTCCGGTTCAGTCGAACAAGAGGAGCGAGAAGCGCATGCGCGAACAGACATTATTTACATATTTAAATAATCACTATCACGCAAGATTGAGCACTGCAGTTTGTTTTCTCTTTTTTCTCTTTATTTAACATATTAATTTGTCACAAAATCACAAACCATTCATTGAGTTCTCAAAATAAAGACACATTTCTCAAAACGTTTTCACATACGTTCGTTTTCTTAATGATTTATGTTAAACTCTCCACAAAATGCCCTGATTCAAACAGATTTAACATGATCTCATAATCATCCGACTCTCCAGACACACTTATAAAGAAGAACACAAATTTTCATTCAGCTGGAATCTTTTCTTTTTTATCCAGAATTTTACACAACACTGAGAGAGAGTTTAAAATCTCAATACACACATTTAATCTGTTATTGCAGTTGCAGAAGTTCTGCTGTATTAATGAAAATTAAAATAAGACTCTGTAACATCTCAGTATAACTTGATTAATCAAAAGTATTTTGGGTAAAATCTCTACCATTTATTCTGAAACATTAACACAGTCTCACTGATGATCCAAAACCAACACAAAACCCCAGATAGAGCGGCTGTGTGAATGTGGTCTGGACTGTGTGGATGAGACTCATTGTGTCAGAGACGCTGTAGAAGGACAGAGTTCCTGCACTGTGATCCACATACACTCCTATTCTATCACTGATGGGCTTTACTGGGAGAATGGTGTGTATCGTATTGTGCCAGAATGAGTATCTGGAGGAAGTGCAGATTAAACTGCAGGACTGATCATTATTTCCAAACAAACACTCACGACCCCGACCCTTCCTGCTGATGCTCTTATATGACACTGATATACGCACTTCATTCCCACTCCACTCAACCTCCCAGTAACAGCGTTCACACACACTCTCTCTACACAACACCTGAGGAAAATCATCAAATCTTTCTGGATGATCAGGATACGTCTGTGGTTTACTGAAAGCAATCACTCTGTTCCTCTCAAACAGACGGAGGCGTTCATTCACTGTGTTCAGATCCACATTGTGCTGACGGGAATCTGATGGAGAGAAAACACATCAGAATCAAGAATTATGAATCTGATCTTTTAAATCAGGAATGAGCAACTGGAGGCCGTAATGTCTTTAACCCTTCACAAATAACGTTTAAATATTTCTCACTGATTCCCAGCGTGAGTTTAAGGAAATCGTTATTTTAGACCATCATTGTTTCGATGTTGACGCGTCATGCATGTCACGTGTGAAAGAGACGATTCGGAAATCCATATTATTAAAAAAGAAAAACTGAAATATCACATGGTTCTAAGTATTCAGACCCTTTGCTGTGACACTCATATATTTAACTCAGGTGCTGTCCATTTCTTCTGATCATCCTTGAGATGGTTCTACACCTTCATTTGCGTCCAGCTGTGTTTGATTACACTGATTGGACTTGATTAGGAAAGCCACACACTGTCTATATGAGACCTTACAGCTCACAGTGCATGTCAGAGCAAATGAGAATCATGAGGTCAAAGGAACTGCCTGAAGAGCTCAGAAACAGAATTGTGGCAAAGCACAGATCTGGCCAAGGTAACAAAACAATTCTGCTGTACTTAAGGTTCCTAAGAGCACAGTGGCCTCCATAATCCTTAAATGGAAGACATTTGGCACGACCAGAACCCTTCCTAGAGCTGGCCGTCGGGCCAAACTGAGCTATCGGGGGAGAAGAGTGTTGGTGAGAGAGGTAAAGAAGAACCCAAAGATCCCTGTGGCTGAACTCCAGAAATGCAGTCGGGAGATGGGACAAAGTCAACCATCACTGCAGCCCTCCACCAGTCGGGGCTTTATGGCAAAGTGACCTGACGGAAGCCTCTCCTAAGTGGAAGACACATGAAAGTCTGCATGGAGTTTACTAAAAAACACCTGAAAGACTCCAAGATGATGAGAAAAAAGATAAGAAATAAGAACTTTTTGGCCTTAAGTCTAAGCAGTATGTGTGGAGAAAACCAGGCGCTGCTCATCACCTGTCCAATACAGTCACAACAGCGAAGCATGGTTGTGGCAGCATCAGCTGTGGGGGTGTTTTTCAGCTGCAGGAACAAGACGACTGGTTGCAGTCTTGGGTATACAGTCTTGTTGCACTTCTCCAGAGATCTCAGGACATCAGACTAGGCCGAAGATTTACCTTCCAACAAGACAATGACCCTAAGCACACAGCTAAAATAATGAAGGAGTGGCTTCATAACAACTCCGTGATTGTTCTTTCAGCCAGAGCCCTGACTTAAACCCAATTGAGCATCTCTGGAGAGACCTAAAAATGGCTGTGCACCAACCTTTACCATCCAAGCTGACAGAACTGGAGAGGATCTGCAAGGAGGAATGGCAGATGATCCCCAAATCCAGCTGTGAAAAACTTGTTGCATCTTTCCCAAAAAGACTTATTGCTGTATTAGAGCAAAAGGTGCTTCTACTGAATACTGAGCAAAGGGTCTGAATACTTGTGACCATGTGATATTTCAGTGTTTTTTTTATAAATCTGCAAAAATGTCAACAATTCTGTATTTTTCTGTCAATATGGGGTGCTGTGTGTACATTAATGAGGAAAAAAATGAACTTGAACTTGATTTTAGCAAATGGCTGCAATATAACAAAGAGTGAAAAATTTAAGGTCTGAATACTTTCCGTATCCACATAACCCATTAATTATGAATTGATTTACCTTAATAAAAAGTAAATTGAGTGAGAAAGTGTAAAGTTGTGAGTGTGAAATTATTCTGGAACCTTGATATGAAGGAGGAAAAATTGTTGGCTCTTGTCTCTAGTGAAGATGCCATCCCTGTTTTAATATATCTGATCTCTTCATGACTGAATGTTCAATCAGTAATCAGTGTCTCAGTGCAGCTGAACAGATATCCTGTGCAAATCATCACTTACATGATCAGTTATAAAACTCTTCTATCATGATTTCTTTCACCTTCAACAGGAAGAACATGAACACATTCAAGGAGTTTTTCTCCTCGTATTCTTAATGACTTACATAGTAGGAATTTGTTCCTGGACTCGGGATTGATGTTGGGGAATGTGACTGTGGAAATAAACAGACATGAACAGAGTGAAGAGAAATAAAGAAAACACATTCATTTCTGAGACCTTTTTAATATGATGCTTTACATTAGACAATGAATTTTGAGCATCTCATTTATAAAACACACATTTCAGATTTGACCCCAAATTCCATGGATTTCATCCAAGGTCATATATAAATATAAATAATACTATATAAACGTTTGATGATGATGAGTGCTGAAGTTCTGAACCATCAAGGGATAAATTCTGTCTGTGGATTTGATGCACTTACTCAAACTGCACTTGAATTAAAGATGAACTGTGATTTACATAGTAAGATGCATTTAAGAACTTTTTTTGTGTGCAAATGCAAGTTTTATAAAATCACAGGAACATTTCAGAAACTGTTGCACGTTTACATTTAGGATATTTCTACGCACATCTTTATAAAGAAGGGGCAGGACTTTACCTCTGTCACAGACCTTCTTCACGCCCTCTTTGCAGAAATCCTCTAGTTTGTCTCTCAACTGACGGACAGATTCTCTCACGCCATCAAAAGAGCAGAGAGAACTGAAGGGATCGTCGGGATCGTCTGTAGATTCAGGAGGAGCTGAGAGAGACAGGAAACTCTACAGAAAACAAAAATCATAACTCATCAGCTCCACACTTCAGCCAATAACTGCACTATATCAGATCTGTGCGTTTCTTGTTGACTTGAATTATTCTTCAGTGACTCGCCTCAATCCAGCACTTTCACGCAACCATCTTCATTCTTCTCATATTCAGTAATTAATGCTGCAAACTCTAGTATTACACACTTACACTCCAGTAAGAAATAGGTTCACTTTAACACTTTTTAAATTTAAAAGTTTAAAAAAGCCCAATAATATGAAAGATACGATGCGGAAATCCATTGCCGCTTGTAAAAATATTCTTTTATTTTTCTTATTTGTACCTATATTCTTTTCTTTGTCTTATTTTTCATACATGTGTTCTTTTCCCTTCTCTTATTTGAATGATTTGTAAAGAGTGATTTATAATCAAGTTAGGGATTCTTATTAGTTAAATCCTTTCTTTGCTTTTCGAGTCATGTCATCTCCTGTAAATGTTACATGCACTGCCTGCTTCATGTATAGTCTGTCTGTCTCTGTCAGCATTAAGGGCTTCACATGTGATAAATGTAGGGACATAGTCCGGCTGACAGAGAAGATCTCAGAATTATAGACACGCATCCAAACTTTAATCGAGGATAGTAAGAATGCAAGGGATTTAGATACTGCTTTGGATGCGACTAGCTTAGCAAACCCTGTACATTGTTCGGTTCCGGTTGTAGAGCCCGTGCAGCAGGGCAACTGGGTGACTGTGAGACGGCATAATCGCGGGTCAAAAACCACTGTTCCATTCCGATCAGAACATCAGACAGGTTCTCACCACTCAGTGATGCACCCACTGAGAAACCTGTTGAAAGTACCCTAGTGATTGGCGATTCTATTACTCGGAATGTGAAAATAGAGACTCCAGCCACCATAGTCACATGTTTGCCAGGAGCCAGAGCGCCTGACGTCAAAGTAAATTTAAAAGTGCGGGCTAAGGCTAATCGTAAATATTCTAAGATGGTTATTCACGTAGTCGGAGATCACTAAATCTAATATTAAAGAGGTGTGTGAACTCGAAAGTACAGTGTCAGGCACTGTAATTTGCTCTGGCCCTCTTCCTATGCGCAGGAGTGATGAGATGCTTAGCAGATTATCCTCACTCAATGGCTGAATGTCTAAGTGGTACCCGCAGAATAACATAGGGTTCATAGACAATTGGAAAAGTTTTTGGGGCAGACCTGACCTGTTGAAAAGAGATGGTATACATCCCACCTGGGATGGTGCCGCTCTTCTCTCTAGTAATTTGGCACATAGTCTTAGAGCTGAACGTAACTGGGGCCCAGGTCAGGAAGCAGACAAACTGGCTAAACCGACCGTCTGCTAGCTGTCTCACTTCACAGAGGTCAGACAAATTCCAACACATAGAGATTCTTTCTCCTAGATATCCTATAGAGACTGTGTCTGTTCCCCAAATTAGCAAATGCAAAAAACTCTCAAAACCGTTTAAGGGTAAAAAATTAATTGATTTACAAACAACTAAGAACGGATATAACACAAATGAACAAATGATAAAGCTTCGGTTACTGTATATATGATCCCTTTCCTCAAAAGCACTTATTGTAAATGATATGATTACAGATCATAAACTAGATGTGCTGTGTTTGACAGAAACCTGGCTGAAACCAGACGATTACATTACTTTAAATGAGTCCACCCCTCAAGATTACTGTTATAAACATGAGCCTCGTTTGAAAAGGTAAAGGATGAGGTGTTGCTGTGATTTATAGTAACACGATCAGTACTGCTCAAAAGTCTAATTTGACATCTAATTATATTGAAGTGATGTTCCTTAATGTAAAATTATCTAGCGCAAGTAATAATTCCTGTTTAACTTTTGTGCTGGCTATTCTATACAGGCCACCAGGGCACCATACAGACTTTATCAAAGAATTTGCTGATTTTCTCTCAGAATTAGTAATGGCAGCAGATAGTCATAATTGTCGGTGATTTTAATATCCATGTAGACAACACCGTGATACAACGAGCACACCGGGGCCCTCAAGAGAGCAGCCAGAAAAAATGGAGCGGAGCTGGAAAAAAACTAAGCTTAAGGTTTTTCGCATTTCATGGAAAGACAGCTCTATTGCATTCAGAAAGGCCTTAAAATCAACTAGATCTGCTTACTTTTCTACCCTCTTAGAAGAAAACAAATACAACCCTAGGTATTTATTTGATAAAGTGACTAATCAAACAAGAAATAAAGCCTCAACCCCAGATGCTTTAAAACAGCACAGCAGTAATGACTTCATGGACTTCTTTACTTGCAATATTCATAACATTAGAGAGAAAGTTATAACCATGCAACCGTCTACTACAATATCACATAATGCAGTAAATTTTAGTGTCCCTGAAGAAAAATTCCACTCCTTCATTGCTATTGGAGAGGAAGAATTGTCTAAACTCATTAAATCATCAAAACCAACAATATGTATGCTAGACCCAATACCAACTAAGCTACTGAAATAGATGCTTCCAGAAATCATAGATCCTCTTCTTAATATTATTAATTCATCTTTGTCATTAGGATACATACCAAAAACCTTTAAGCTAGCTGTAATTAAACGGCTTATTAAAAAACCACAACTTGATCCTACAGAATTAGTTAATTACAGGTCGATATCAAATCTACCTTTTTGTCAAAGATTCTAGATACGGCAATATCTTCAAAAATATGTTCCTTTCTAGAAAGAAACAGCATCTACGAATATTTCCAGTCAGGATTTAGACCGTATCATAGCACTGAGACTGCTCTCATTACAGTTACAAATGATTTGATCTTATCATCTGATCGTGGTTGTATCTCTCTTTTAGTGTTACTGGACCTTAGTGCTGCATTTGATACAATCGACCACAAAATCCTTCTAAATAGACTTGAAAACTATGCTGGCATTAGTGGAATTGCATTAGCCTGGTTCAAATCATACTTATCTGACCGTTTTCAGTTTGTAGCAGTAAATGAGGAGATGTCATATCGATCACAGGTTCAGTATGGAGTTCCTCAAGGTTCAGTACTAGGACCATTGCTTTTCACCCTGTACATGCTTCCTTTGGGTGCAATTATTAGGAAGCATGGCATTAGCTTTCACTGTTACGCTGATGATACTCAGCTCTATATTTCTTCTCATTCTGATGTATCAATTCACTAAATTAACAGAATGCATAACTGATATAAAAAATTGGATGACTAATAACTTTCTACTGCTTATTAAAAAAAAAACAGAGATTCTAATTATTAAACCAAAAAGTTCCGCACGTAATAATCTAGACTAATGCCTAACACTCGATGGCTGTTCTATCAAGTCTTCGTCGTCAGTTAGAAACCTGGGTGTGCTCTTTGATCACAATCTTTCATTTGAAAGCCAAGTCTCTAGCATCTGTAAAACGGCATTCTTTCATCTTAAAAATCTATCTGAATTGCGACATATGCTCTCTAAGACAAATGCGGAAAAGTTAGTTCATGCGTTCATGAGTTCAAGGCTAGATTATTGTAACGCTCTACTAGGTGGTTGCCCTGCATGCTTAATAAACAAACTCCAGCTGGTCCAAAATGCAGCAACTCGAGTTCTTACTAGAACCAGGAAGTATGAGCATATTAGCCCAGTTCTGTCAAACCTGCACTGGCTTCCTATTAATCACCGAATACATTTTAAAATCATGCTAATTACTTACAAAGCATTAAATGGTTTAGCTCCACAGAACTTGAGCGATCTCTTAACACTTTATAGTCCTTCATGTCTATTGCGATCCCAAAATACTGACCAGCTTATAATACCTAGAATATCAAAGTCAACTGCTGGCGGTCGATCTTTTTCCTATTTAGCTCCTAAACTCTGGAATAGTCTTCCTAATACATTTCGGGAAGCAGACACACTCTGTCAGTTTAAATCTAGACTAAAAACACATCTCTTCAACCTGGCATACACATAACACATTATACATACATTTTTAATTCAAATCTTGTAAAATGATTGTTAGGCTGCATAATTTAGGTCAGCCGGAACCGGGAACATTCCCATAACATCTAATGTACTCGATACATCAGAAGAAGAATGCCATCTACGCTGATATTATTCTCTGTTTATTCCGAGGTCACCATGGTCAGCCGGATCCGGGCCGCATCCAGATGAGATGAAGGACCTGCACCTGGACACGAGCACAGCACTGCCCTGAAGTGTCTGCAGAGACCGTGACTCTACTAATCCCTCCCCTGTGAAGATCATGAACCCATCTCAAATCGGACCAAATTGGACTTAATATTGGGCTGGAATTGTTATCAATATAATAATCAAACTATCAATCAATCAAAAATTAACACTTAATATTCATCAATTGTATTAATTTGCCTGCTCTTTTAAGTCGGCCGTTCAGCCAACCAAACTTTGTTTATAATGGTTTCTTGTGACCACTGTAAAGCTGCTTTGAAACAATCTGTATTGTAAAAAGCGCTATACAAGTAAATGTGACTTGACTTTTCTGTATTTTTCCATAGATTAGTGATGAATATTGTCTGCACGTCTCACCAGATAGAACATGTTATCAGAATGTTTTGAGAGTCTCTCTGTTGATAGTTGGAGCCTGAGCCGAGGAGAAGTATCTGTGTGTGTGTGTGTGCGTTAATATGGTCTGTATTGGTGAGGTGATTAACTGGCACCATAAGGAGATGGAATGACTTGTTGCTCTGGACAATTTGACGCCAAGAAACTCATTTCTGTCACGTGGAAGGTCACTAACCCGTCAACCATGTGAACAATGAAGATATGTTTCAGACTGTCTGCTCTTGTGTGGAAAATGACTAGTTTTGTTTATCTTTCTTTCTTTCTTTCTTTGCCAATCAGAATCATTTAACCGTCATCATTGAGGTAGTTAGTAGCCAATGACGTCATCATTGATGTAGTTAGCACCCTCTGTTAGAGTATAATTGCTGTAACAATGTTATTGTATTTGGGGCGGCCTACGAACTCCTTGTGAGACCTGAAGCTTCTGCTGATGAAACTGCAAACTAAACTTCACAAAAATTTCTTCTATTGACTGCACTTCTAACTCCTGCTCTTCATTCAACATATCTGGTCCTTGGGTCTTAACTGTAATTCCCCTACAAATAACATTTACAAAACAGTACAATATACTTCTGGTTTTGATGCTATTAATTATTTGACAATATTAATAGTATTTTATTCAGTGAATGTCTTATATTAAATTAAATTTTATTAAATGCAATTATTTAAAATCTACAGAGAGTTTTGACGCACTTAAGTCTGATTTAAGTATCATTAAATATAATTTCATGATTCTATTGTCTATTTAATTTGACATTATTACAAAGTGCACTTTTTAAAAGTCTACTTCAAAATGTGTTCAGAAACAGTCAGGAAAGTGTCCCTCTTTAAGTGCACTTAAGTGGTCTGTTATTTCAGTAGTATTTGATTGTCTACAAATACTTTTTATGATTTGAAGAAATTAACTACAATTAAGCACATTTTGAACAAATTCATCAATTTGTTACATTCTTATTGAATCTTATTGTAACAGTTCTATCACGTCTCTGCCGAATTCCCGTTTCCTTCTGTTATTTTCTAAGTGTTTTTCCATCCAACTCTCTCGGAATCAATTACCTCGTGAAGTCTTGTCACCTGTGTCTAATCATACCCTGTGTATATATTCCCTTCTGTCTTCATCTGTTTATGCTAATGTCAAGGTTAGGACATGTTCTGTGTTTCGTGAAATTGAAAATTGTTTAAAGGTGTTTGCCACCTAATTACTTATTCCAGAACAAAAATCTCAAAAAAATAGTTCCCTATGAGATTTTCCAGGGCTTTGTAAGTATCGTCTCTATAAACAGAAGATGACCAGATGAGAGTCTGACTGATGATTATGATAATACAACACTTGACTGAATCTGACTGAATACCTGATTTCATCAAATGTTTCTCTGTCACAGCAGGATCTTGCTCAACTCTACTATGATCCTGTTCTTCTAGATCTCTGTTACCTGCATGAAAAGCATGTGATCCTGTGTTTGTGAAAGTTGCTCCAGCTCAGCGTCTCTCCTCCTCAGATCATTGATCTCCTGCTCCAGTTGCTCCAGTCGTCCTTCAACTCGACTCACTCCAGTCTTTTCCTGATCTCTGATCCTCTGTGTGACCTCAGAGCGGCTTCTCTCAATGGAGTGGATGAGCTCAGTGAAGATCCTCTCACTCTCCTCCACTGCTTCTTGTGCAGAGATCTGTTAGGACACACATCACAATCACACAGAGGCTTCAGTGGGATTGACAGAGCCACGTTTCTAGCATCTGTAAAACGGCATTCTTCCATCTTAAAAATTTATCTAAATTGCGACATATGACAAATGCGGAAAAATTAGTTCATGCGTTCATGAGTTCAAGGCTATATTATTGTAATGCTTTACTAGGTGGTTGCCCTGCATGCTTAATAAACAAATTCCAGCTGGTCCAAAATGCAGCAGCTCGAGTTCTTACAAGAACCAGGAAGTATGAGCATATTAGCCCAGTTCTGTCAAATCTGCACTGGCTTCATATTAATCACTGAATACATTTTAAAATCTTACTAATTACTTACAAAGCATTAAATGGTTTAGCTCCACTACTTGAGCGATCTCTTAACACATTACAGTCCTTCACGTCTATTGCGATCCCAAAATACTGACCAGCTTATAATACCTAGAATATCAAAGTCAACTGCTGGCGGTCGATCTTTTTCCTATTTAGCTCCTAAACTCTGGAACAGTCTTCCTATTACAGTTCGGGAAGCAGACACACTCTGTCAGTTTAAATCTAGACTAAAAACACATCTCTTCAACCTGGCATACACATAACACATTATACATACATTTTTAATCCAAATCATGTAAAATGATTGTTAGGCTGCATAATTTAGGTCAGCCAGAATCGGGAACATTCCCATAACACCTGATGTACTCGATACATCAGAAGAAGAATGGCATCTACGCTGATATTATTCTCTGTTTATTCCGAGGTTACCGTGGTCAGCTGGATCCGGGCCGTATCCAGATCAGATGAAGGACCTGCACCTGGACACGAGCACAGCACTGCCCTGAAGTGTCTGCAGAGACCGTGACTCTACTAATCCCTCCCCTGTGTAGATCATGAACCCATCTCCAATCGGACCAAATTGGACTTAATATTAGACTTGAATTGTTATCAATATAATAATAAAACTATCAATCAATCAAATCAATCAATAATCAAAACTTAACACTTAATATTCATCAATTGTATTAATTCACCTCACTTTGTTTACAATGTTTTCCTGTGACCACTGTAAAGCTGCTTTGAAACAATCTGTATTGTAAAAAAATATATAAGTAAAGAGGAGAAACCTGATGACACTTCTCAAACTTCTCTTCTTCTCCAGACTCACCTTATGAGACGCCACAAACTGTCTTTGCTGCTGAAGATCTTTCTGTCTCTGCTGGATTCTCTGACGGATCTTTATCTGCATCTCCTTCAGCTTTTTCTGGATGACAAACCAATTACAGGAAGTGACACACAACTACTATCACACAAAAATTAAAGCTACATGAATGACTGAAATGTCAGCAGTATTTCATCAGTGCCCAGTTTGATGAATACTTCACCATAAAGTTGTAATTCTTTCATAATTTATTTGCCCTCATGTCGTTCTAAACCTGTATGACTGTATGAAGAATATCTGCATTGTTTACAGTCCAAATAAAATATGCTGATACTCCAATGTCAACAAACCTCATTGGTTCTTGCATATCAGTCACATGACTAAACATGATAATGTCATGAAACCAATCCAGTGAAGTTTGATGCTATTGATGTCAACAAGTTTTTCAGTAAAAGTAGCACACAGTATTTTATTACGTAAATAGTAAACTTTATAGAATATAATTGTGAAATAAGTGTGAACTTATTAATGTTTCTACTATTTGTATAGATTACTTTTATGATTTTGTCTCCTTTTTTTAGAGTTTGAAACTTTTGTTTCTCATTGACTTTCAATGTGTAGACTAAATTAGAAGAGATATTCTTCAAAATATCACCTTTTACATTCCAGACAAGAAAGTGAGTCAAACGTTTTGGAACAGCATAACGGTGAACAAATGAAGACGCCACTTTCCTTTCTGCATGATCAAATCCTCTCAGTTCTTACCTGTTTCTCTGTCCATTGTACTCCAGTTGATACAGTGTTGTGGTTTTTATGTTCATATTCCTTACACCGCACACAAATGCTCTGTTGATCAGTGATACAGTACATTTCCAGCTCTTTATCATGTTTATGGCAGATCATGTCCTGCAGTTGTTCAGTGGCATCAATCACTTTGTGTTTCTTACGAGAGTGAAATTCCTCATGACGGTCAAAATGAGTTTTGCAGTAAGATTCCTGACACACCAGACAGGATTTGACAGCTTTGTGTTTTCTTCCAGTACAGACGTCACACTGCACGTCTCCAGCTCCAGCGTAACAGTCAGAAGGAAATGTAGTCCTCTTCAGTTTCTCCACCATTTCAGCCAGAATGACGTTTTTACCTAAAGCAGGTCTTGGACTGAAGGTTTCTCTGCACTGAGGGCAGCTGTAGACTCTCTTCTCATCCTCCCGATCCCAGCAGCCTGTAATACAGATCTTACAGTAACTGTGTCCACACTGGATGGTCACTGGATCCTTCAGGAGATCCAAACACACTGAACACGTGAACTCATTCGCTGAAAAACTGGCTTCTGCCATTTTACTGCATGAATACAAAGATCCACAACAGCTCAGAGACACGTGTGTAAAACAGGCGTGTCTGTAAAACTACTTCCTGATTCCTGGTAAACAAGAGTCAATTTCCTGCTGTTTATGTGTCTTTCAAGTGGAGTCAAAAACATCGTAATTATGAGTTCTGACACATGAATGACAGAGCTATATATATATATATATATATATATATATATATATATATGGGCCATTCTACAGAATTGGTGACATTTGGTGTCCCCCATCCAAAAAACACATTTGACAAGCATTTAAATATTCAAATCTTAGATGTTTACTAAGATCCTTAAATTATTTATTGAAACGCACAATAATATTTTAAATATTTAAAAGCTTTATATTTATAATATCATCATGTATTGGGTACTTTCAATTAGGAGGTGGCTGTCCCAAACCCTTACATGTAAATTTCAACTTGTGAAAAGAATATTTAAAAAAAAAAATTCAATTTTTTCCTTTCTTGTTTTTAAACGCATCTTTTTGTTTTGTTTTAAAAAATGAAGTTGAAAATTTTTAATTTTATTTTTAAATCATGAATCTTTATGTAAAAGAACATGTCCCATATTTTCATGTCACTACCAAAACATGAATGTTTTAGTCCATTGGGTGAGACTGATTTTAACCACAGCCCTACATTTTTGATCAGGAAATATTCCTATGTCCCTCTCTCTCACATGCTATATGGTGAGTAGATTGATCCCATCATTTTAGAACACATAAATGTGTTCTAAAGTCTGAAAATCTGTGTGTAAATTTAAGGAATGTCACTACCAAACACATTTTTTCTGCTATTAAGAAAACTTTTTTTGGATGTTATTCCATAAAATGTAGTTTTTATATGTGTACCACTGTTCTGACCAGTGATTGCTAACCATGTGCTGATTTGCATCTTCGAGCTAGGCTCAAAATTATCTAAAATTGTCACTACCAAAACAGTCACGACCGAAACATGTCTTGAAGTTTCGGTTGTGACATAAGGGAACACATAATGCTTTATTAATCCGTAACAAACAAAAATGTTGTACACTGTAAAAAATCCAACTTATGTTTTGTATGACAAATTCAGCTTTTAAAGTTTAATCAACTATTTAACAGGAATAAAAGTCGAGATAACTCAAACAAAGTTTGTACAACTATTGGCCCTAAGTTGAGAACTCAAAAAAGTTCTGCAGCTGGTTGCCTTTAACTTTTAAGTTTTCTCAACTTTTTTTTTTTTTTTTACAGTTATGCAAATCATTACTACTGTAGTATGTTTTAGTAGTGTTTTAGTATGCAGGTTAAAATTATGTAATGTGATAAGGTTACAATTAAGGGTGCAGTCAATGATATGTAACAGTCTGACTCTCATACCAGCGGACCAGGGTTTGAGTCCTGCTTGGAGCGGGCGAGCAATTTTTAACGTGACATGGTTGTTGGTGCCAGACGGGCCGGACTGATTATTTCACAATCTGCTCAGTTACTGGGATTTTCACGCACAACCATTTCTAGGGTTTACAAAGAATGCTGTGAAAAGGGAAAAACATCTAGTATGTGGCAGTCCTGTGGGTGAAAATGCCTTGTTGATGCTAGAGGTCAGAGAAGAACGGGCCCACTGATTCAAGCTGATAGAAGAGCAACTTTGACTGAAATAACCACTCGTTACAACTGAGGTTTGCAGCAAAGCATTTGTGAAGTCACAACACGCACAACCTTGAGGCGGATGGGCTACAACAGCAGAACACCCAACGGGTACCACTCATCTCCACTACAAATAGGAAAAAGAGGCTACAATTTGCATGAGCTCATCAAAATTGGACAGTTGAAGACTGGAAAAATGTTGCCTGGTCTGATGAGTCTCGATTTCTGTTGAAACATTCAGATGGTAGTGGGGGATGTTTTCTTGGCACACTTTAGGCCCTTTAGTGCCAATTGGGCATCGTTTAAATGCCACAACCTGCTTGAGCATTGTTTTTGACCATGTCCATCCCTTTATGACCACCATGTACCATCCTCTGATGCTGCTTCCAGCAGGATAATGCACCATGACACAAAGCTTGAATCAGTTCAAATTGGTTTCTTGAACATGACAATGAGTTCACTGCACTAAAATGGCCCCACAGTCACCAGATCTCAACCCAATAGAGCATCTTTGGGATGTGGTGGAACCGGAGCTTTGTGCCCTGGATGTGCATCCCACAAATCTCCATCAACTGCGAGATGCATTGATAATTATCAGTATGGGCCAAAATTTCAAAAGAATGCTTTCAGCACCTTGTTGAATCAATGCCACGTAGAATTAAGGCAGTTCTGAAGGTGAAAGGGGGTCAAACACAGTATTAGTATGGTGTTTCTAATAATCCTTTAGGTGAGTGTACGTGCTGACTGCATATGTGCAATATAACTAGTTATTTGTATTAATATAAAATGTTGAATGTCTGATTCAACTATGGCAAACTAAGTATTGGGGTCACTACCAAAACATTACTGTCACTACCGAAAATGTGCTGTCACTACCAAAACATGGAAAGTTTTGTCAAAAATAAAGTATATTGAATTATCAACTAAAACATTATGATAGTGTTTAGTTTAATGCATATTCAACCTAATGAATCCTTAACTTTGAAATCAGTATGATAAACTTTATGCCTTCTACAAAGAAAGATTGGGTTCAAAATACAACAAATCTCATAAATGACACTTAAAATATTATTAAATTTGTCATTTTTATTGATTTAACCTGTAAAAAAAATTTTTTTTAATAGAGAAAAAATATATTTACAAGGTTGATGTGAACAAAATCTTAAAAGCTCATTATAAGCCTGCTTAATTCTTGATATATTGTTGTGTTTTGGTAGTGACAAATTTGGGGTGTATGAAAATATTCCAGCATTTTCTGAAAATACAATTTGAGAACTAACCGCACAATTACTAGAAATGTATACCTTGGATATTGTACAATTTGTATACGTGCAAAATTTGTGGGGGAAAAATAAAAAATTTCAAGATGTTTCCAACTCTGTTTTGTCACCAATTCTGCAGAATGGCCCAAATATATATATATATATAAAATTTTATGAAGGAGAAACTCCTTCATAAAGACTCTAGTCTAAATCAGGGGTCTCCAAACTTTTCAGCCCGAGGATGAGTCCGTAACTTTCAAACAGCAGTTTTGGGGGCCGACTACACACTCGTCCAAATAAAAAAGATTCAAAACATGGATGTTGTTTTTAATTATTCATTTAATATTATTTTATTCAGTTATTACTTAATGACACATTGATACACTACACATGGACACCTGTGGGAATGGTGAAATTGTTTCCTGGATGCCAACTGTCACGAATGGTGGTGTGCGATGAGGAGAACCACGACGAGACACGGAGAATTCAAAACGGAAACACTTTAATAAACAGGGAAGTCATCCACACACTAACACGTTACACGATTACAGAATTAACAAGAGACAAATGACTAGGGAGAACATGGGAATTAAATAGGAAGGATAACACAGAACAGCTGAACACCAAACAAGGGGGAGTGGCTAACATCAGAGGACGGGAACACCTAAGGGACACATGAAGTGAAACTAACAAGACCCAGGCAGGAACACATGTAACATAACGCCCCCCTTCTGGTAGGCGCGTCCTCGCGCCGACCATGAGACTACTGCGGAGGGTGGGCGGGGGACCAGGCGGGGGACAGAACCAAACCAAGTAAACATGATAATAATAAATAAATATAGCTGCAAGCAGCAATGACGGGGCCAAGCACAAACAGGGCAATGACGTGGCTGGCAGCATCAGACCAATTAAAGTAAATGCGTTTTAAAATGATTTTAGGCTAAATGGCTGAAAAATCATTAATACAGATACTGTAATTTGATTTAATAGTTTATCGCTTTGGACCAATAGATGGCGCTGTGTCCAAATTGTTAGAATGTGGTCCGAGTAATGTCACAATTAAATGTGCAAAGGTTGGTGTTATTTGGACAAAACATTACTGACAAAGAGCATTAAAGTCATTTTGTCATCACTACCTCAAATTTGTAATTGCGGTATACGAAAACGGTTTTGTCTATCGACACGAAATCCATAACTTTTTGTCAGCATAGTCTGAAGATGATAAGATTTGATTTTGGTGAAAATCGGACAAACGTTCTGGGAGGAGTTAGAAAAAGTAGGTTTTTGAAGAAAACAAAATGGCGGACAGGAAATTTAGGCAAACTATGTCAAATGTGGTATCTGTGTTCTCGGCGTGACCCAAGAAACATATTAAGATCATTTGTTTTAAAATAGCTTAATGTAATCAAAAGTTATTAGCATTTTTGGACATTTTGTTATAACTTTTGACCACAAGGTGGCGCTGCCCCGAAACTTTTGGTGTAGGTTCAAATCAAGGTCCCAAAGACACATACGGAGTTTCGTAATGATACGCCAATGCGTTTGTAAAATATAGCATTTTACGACAAATTTCAAAATGGCCGACACCCAAAATGGCTGATATGAGAAAATTTGGTATCGCCTGACTCAGCATGATGCCCTGAATCTAAAGAGACCAGTTTTATGATTTTTGAACAAAGTGTTCAGAAGTTATAAGCAAAAAAGTTGATTTTTTTATATCTCCTGACCACTAGGGGGCAGTGCGCCAAAACTCTGCAGGTAGCCTCAGATCATGACTACTATGAAACACACCAAGATTGGTCAGAATACGCAAATGCGTTGCGGAGATATAGCATCAAGATCGTTTTTGCGGTAAATTTGTTGAATTCTTTGGCAAGTTATTCTTAAACGGTTTGACCAATCAACTTTATTCTCATAACTTTTTGTCTATATAGTCTGGAGATGATGTGGTTCAATTTTGGTGAGAATCGGACAAACGGCCTAGGAGGAGTTCGACAAAGTAGGTTTTACATAAAATTCAAAATTGCGGACAAATTATCATGACGGAAAATGACGTCATAGAGTACAATCGAATTAGCTTGAGCCAAGGAATCAGTGGACAAAAGAATTTTGTTTCTAGCCCTTATGGTTCAAGAGTTATTAGCATAAATGTAAGTGCAACTTTGGACAGTTGGTGGCGCTAGAGGGATTGAGTTAGAGACTCCAAAGTTGGTATGGTCAATGATTGGACTGTCCTCTATGAGTGTGCCAAATTTCATAATTTTCCTGCATACGGTTCTATGGGCTGCCATTGACTTGTGTTGGAAGAAGAAGCGGAAGAATAAATATAGCTGCTAGCAGCCATCACGGGGCCAAGCGCAAGGAGGGCATTAAATGTCATGCCGACATGACTGGCATCATCAGACCAACGGCAGTAAGAATCTAAAGACATTTCAATATGACTTAAGTCTAAATGGCTGAAAAACCAACAATACGGTCTTTAGCAATTCGATTTAATGGTTTATCGCATTCAACCAACAGGCAGCGCTGTAACCAAATTGTAGTGTGTGGTACATTGAGAGTGTGGTGACATTGACACATGCAAAGTTTGCTTTCAATTGGGTAAACCATTGCTGACAGCACTAAAGTCATGTGTTTGTTAAACATAGCATCTTATAAGAAAAATCGAAATGGCAGATGCTCAAAATGGCCGATATGGGAAAATGTGGTATCACAGGACTCGGCATGACCAACTGGATCTAAAGACAGCAGTTTCATGATTTTTAGACAAAGCGTTCAGGAGTTATAATCAAAAATGTCAGTTTTTTAATATCTCCTGACCACTAGGGGGCAGAGCGCCAAAACTCTGCAGGTAGCCTCAGACCATGATTGACATAACACACACCTAGTTTGGTCAGAAAAGGCTAATGCATTGCGGAGATAAAGCCTCAATTTCAATTTTGCGACCATTACGTCGGATTCTTTCGCGAGTTATTCGTAAACGGTTTGACATATCAACTTTCTTTGGATAACTTTTTGTCATGATGGTCTGGAGATGATGTGGTTCAATTTTGGTGAAAATTGGACAAACGGTCTGGGAGGAGTTCGAAAAAGTAGGTTTTTAAAGAAAAATAACATGGCAAATCGGAGGTTTGGCCGAATATAACATATTTGGTATCTATGGTCTCGGCTTGACCCAATGAACACATTAAGACCATTTGTTTTACAATAGGTTAACGTCATCAAAAGTTATTAGCATATTTGTAAATTTGGTTATAACTTTTGACCACAAGGTGGCGCTGCCCCCAAACTTTTTGTGCCGTATCAAGATTAGGTGCCGAAGACACATATTGAGTTTCGTAACGATACGCCAATCCATTTGTTAAATATAGCAATTTATGACAATATTCAAAATGGCCGACGCTCTAAATGGCCGATATGGGAAAATTTGGTATCGCACGACTCGGCATGATGCACTGAATCTAACGAGACCAGTTTTATGATTTTTGGACAAAGCGTTCAGGAGTTGTAAGGAAAAATGTCACTTTTTCATATCTCCTGACCACTAGGGGGCACAGCGCCAAAACTCTGCAGGTAGCCTCAGACCATGATTGACATAACACACACCGAGTTTGGTCAGAAAACGCTAATGCGTTGTGGAGATAGAGCCTCAAGTTCATTTTTGCGATCATTACGTCGGATTCTTTCGTGAGTTATTCGTAAACGGTTTGACATTTCAACTTTCTTTGGATAACTTTTTGTCAGCATGGTCTGGAGATGATGTGGTTCAATTTTCGTGAAAATCGGACAAACGGCCTAGGAGGAGTTCGAAAAAGTAGGTTTTTCATAAAATTCAAAATGGCGGGAAAATATTCATGACGGAAAATGACGTCATAGGGTGCAATCGAATCGTCTTGAGCCAAGGAATCAGTTGACAAAAGAATTTTGTTTCTAGGACATACGGTTCAAAAGTTATTTACGTAAACGTGAGTGCAACTTTGGACAGTTGGTGGCGCTATAGAGATTGAGTTAGAGACTTCAATTTTGCTATGGTCAATGATTGGACTGTCCTTTATGAGTGTGCCAACTTTTTTTCATTTTCCCGTTTACGGTTCTATGGGCTGCCATAGACTCCCATGGCACAAGAAAAAGAATAAATATAGCTGCTAGCAGCCATCACGGGGCCAAGCGCAAGGAGGGCATTAAATGTCATGCCGACATGGCTGGCATCATCAGACCAACGGCAGTAAGAATCTAAAGAGATTTCAATATGACTTAAGTCTAAATGGCTGAAAAATCAACAATACGGTCTTTAGTATTTCGATTTAATGGTTTATCACATTCAACCAACAGGCAGCGCTGTAACCAAATTGTAGTGTCAATTCATGTGGTACATTGAGAGTGTGGTGACATTGACACATGCAAAGTTTGCTTTCAATTGGGTAAACCATTGCTGACAGACCACTAAAGTCATGTGTTTGTTAAACATAGCATCTTATAAGAAAAATCGAAATGGCAGACGCTCAAAATGGCCGATATGGGAATATTTGGTATCACAGGACTCGGCATGACCCACTGGATCTAAAGAGACCAGTTTCATGATTTTTGGACAAAGCGTTCAGGAGTTATAATCAAAAATGACAGTTTTTCATATCTCCTGACCAGTAGGGGGCAGAGCGCCAAAACTCTGCAGGTAGCCTCAGACCATAATTGACATAACACACACCTAGTTTGGTCAGAAAAGGCAAATGCATTACGGAGATAAAGCCTCAATTTCATTTTAGCGACTATTACCTCAGATTCTTTTGTGAGTTATTCGTAAATGGTTTGACGAACCAACTTCCTTTATATATCGTTTTGTCCACATTGTCTGGAGATGATGTGGTTCAATTTTCGTGAAAATCGGACGAACGGCCTAGGAGGAGTTCGAAAAAGTAGGTTTTTCATAAAATTCAAAATGGCGGGAAAATTTTCATGACGGAAAATGACGTCATAGGGTGCAATTGAATCGTCTTGAGCCAAGGAATCAGTGGACAAAAGAATTTTGTTTCTAGGACATACGGTTCAAAAGTTATTTACATAAACGTGAGTGCAACTTTGGACAGTTGGTGGCGCTTTAGAGATTGAGTTAGAGACTTCAATTTTGCTATGGTCAATGATTGGACTGTCCTTTATGAGTGTGCCAACTTTTTTTCATTTTCCCGCTTACGGTTCTATGGGCTGTCATAGACTTCAATGGCAGAAGAAGAATAATAATAATAATAAATATAGCTGCAAGCAGCCATGACGGGGCCAAGCACAAAGAAGGCATTAAATGTCATGCCGACATGGCTGGCAGCATCAGACCAACGGCAGGAAGCATCTAAAGACATTTCAATTTGACTTCAGTCTAAATGGCTGAAAAATCATCAATACGGTCTATAGTAATTCGATTTAATGGTTTATCACGTTCGACCAACAGGCAGCGCTGTAACCAAACTGATATGTCAAATCACGTGGTTTATCCAGAGTGAGGTGACAATGACACATGCAAAGTTTGGTGTCAATAGGGTAAAGCATTGCTGACATCCAGCTTTAAAGTCATGTGTTTGTTAAGCATAGCATTTCATGACAAAATTCTAAATAGCTGACGCTGAAAATGGCCGATATGGGAAAATTTGGTATCGCAGGACTCGGCATGATGCACTGAATCTAAAGACAGCAGTTTCATGATTTTTGGACAAAGCGTTCAGGAGTTATAATCAAAAATGTCATTATTTTATATCTCCTGACCACTAGGGGGCAGAGCGCCAAAACTCTGCAGGTAGCCTCAGATCATGATTGACATGACACACAGAAAGTTTGGTCAGAATACGCTAATGCGTTGCGGAGATATAGCCTCGCTTTATTTGGTGGCAATTTGGTCAAATTCGTTCGCAATTTTATCGAAACCTGTTTGACAAATCAACTTTATTTTAATAACTTTTTGTCAGCATGGTCTGAAGATGTTATGATTCAATTTTGGTGAAAATTGGACAAACGGTGTGGGAGGAGTTCGAAAAAGTAGGTTTTTAAAGAAAAACAACATGGCGGACAGGAAGTTTGGCCGACTATGACAATTTTGGTATCTGTGTTCTCGGTTTGACCCAAGGAACGTATAAAGACAACTTATTTTACCATAGGTTAACGTGTTCAAAAGTTATTAGCATTTTTGGAAATTTGGTTATAACTTTTGACCACAAGGTGGCGCTGCCTCGAAATTTTTTGTGTTGTATCAGGCCCAGATGCCGAAGACACATATCGAGTTTCGTAACGATACGCCAATGTGTTTGTTAAATATAGCAATTTGTGACAAAATTCAAAATGGCCGACCCTCAAAATGGCCAATATGGGAAAATTTTGTATCGCACGACTCGGCATGATGCCCTGAATCTAACGAGACCAGTTTTATGATTTTTGGTCGAAGCGTTCAGAAGTTATAAGCAAATATTTCACTTTTTCATATCTCCAGACCACTAGGGGGCAGAGCGCCAAAACTCTGTAGGTAGCCTCAGACCATCATTGCCATAACACACACCAAGTTTGGTTAGAATACGCTAATGCGTTGCGGAGATAAAGCCTCGCTTTCATTTCTGCGGCCATTTTGTTGAATTCTTTCGCAAGTTATTCGTAAACGGTTTGACAAATCAACTTTCTTTTAATAACTTTTTGTATGCATAGTCTGGAGATGATGTGGTTCAATTTTCGTGAAAATCGGACCAACGGCCTAGGAGGAGTTCGAAAAAGTAGGTTTTTCGTAAAATTCAAAATGGCGGGAAAATTTTCATGACGGAAAATGACGTCATAGGGTGCAATCGAATCGTCTTGAGCCAAGGAATCAGTGGACGAAAGAATTTTGTTTCTAGGACATACGGTTCAAAAGTTATTTACGTAAACGTGAGTTCAAATTTGGACAGTTGGTGGCGCTAGAGACATTGAGTTAGAGACTTCAAATTTGCTATGGTCAATGATTGGCTTGTCCTTGATCAGTGTGCCAAATTTCATCATTTTCCCGCAAACGGTTCTATGGCCTGCCATAGACTTCCATGGCGGAAGAAGAAGAAGAAGAGGAATAATAATAAAGAACCGGAACAAACACAATAGGTGCCTCCGCACCTTCGGTGCTTGGCCCCTAATAATAAGAACCGGAACAAAAACAATAGGTGCCTCCGCACCTTCGGTGCTTGGCCCCTAAATATAGCTGCTAGCAGCCATCACGGGGCCAAGCGCAAGGAGGGCATTAAATGTCATGCCGACATGGCTGGCATCATCAGACCAACGGCAGTAAGAATCTAAAGACATTTCAATATGACTTAAGTCTAAATGGCTGAAAAATCAACAATACGGTCTTTAGTAATTCGATTTAATGGTTTATCACATTCAACCAACAGGCAGCGCTGTAACCAAATTGTAGTGTCAATTCATGTGGTACATTGAGAGTGTGGTGACATTGACACATGCAAAGTTTGCTTTCAATTGGGTAAACCATTGCTGACAGAGCACTAAAGTCATGTGTTTGTTAAACATAGCATCTTATAAGAAAAATCGAAATGGCAGACGCTCAAAATGGCCGATATGGGAATATTTGGTATCACAGGACTCGGCATGACCCACTGGATCTAAAGAGACCAGTTTCATGATTTTTGGCCAAAGGGTTCAGAAGTTATAAGCAAAAAAGTCAGTTTTTCATAACTCCTGACCACTAGGGGGCAGAGCGCCAAAACTCTGCAGGTAGCCTCAAACCATGATTGACATAACACACACCTAGTTTGGTCAGAAAAGGCTAATGCATTGGGGAGATAAAGCCTCAATTTCATTTTGGCGACTTTTACCTCAGATTCTTTCGCGAGTTATTCGTAAACGGTTTGACGAATCAACTTTCTTTATATATCGTTTTGTCCACATTGTCGGGAGATGATGTGGTTCAATTTTCGTGAACATCGGACGAACGGCCTAGGAGGAGTTCGACAAAGTAGGTTTTTCATAAAATTCAAAATGGCGGGAAAATTTTCATGACGGAAAATGACGTCATAGGGTGCAATCGAATCGTCTTGAGCCAAGGAATCAGTGGACAAAAGAATTTTGTTTCTAGGACATACGGTTCAAAAGTTATTTACGTAAACGTGAGTGCAACTTTGGACAGTTGGTGGCGCTAGAGAGATTGAGTTAGAGACTTCAATTTTGCTATGGTCAATGATTGGACTCTCCTTTATGAGTGTGCCAACTTTTTTTCATTTTCCCGCTTACGGTTCTATGGGCTGTCATAGACTTCAATGGCAGAAGAAGAATAATAATAATAAATATAGCTGCTAGCAGCCATCACGGGGCCAAGCGCAAGGAGGGCATTAAATGTCATGCCGACATGGCTGGCATCATCAGACCAACGGCAGTAAGAATCTAAAGACATTTCAATATGACATCAATACGGTCTTTAGTAATTCGATTTAAAGGTTTATCACATTTGACCAACAGGCAGCGCTGTAACCAAACTGATATGTCAAATCACGTGGTTTATCCAGAGTGAGGTGACAATGACACATGCAAAGTTTGGTGTCAATAGGGTAAAGCATTGCTGACATCCAGCTTTAAAGTCATGTGTTTGTTAAGCATAGCATTTCATGACAAAATTCTAAATAGCTGACGCTGAAAATGGCCGATATGGGAAAATTTGGTATCGCAGGACTCGGCATGATGCACTGAATCTAAAGACAGCAGTTTCATGATTTTTGGACAAAGCGTTCAGGAGTTATAATCAAAAATGTCAGTATTTTATATCTCCTGACCACTAGGGGGCAGAGCGCCAAAACTCTGCAGGTAGCCTCAGATAATGATTGACATGACACACAGAAAGTTTGGTCAGAATACGCTAATGCGTTGCGGAGATAAAGCCTCAATTTCATTTTTGCGACCATTACGTCGGATTCTTTCGCGAGTTATTCGTAAACGGTTTGACATATCAACTTTCTTTGGATAACTTTTTGTCATAATGGTCTGGAGATGATGTGGTTTAATTTTGGTGAAAAATGGACAAACGGTCTGGGAGGAGTTCGAAAAAGTAGGTTTTTAAAGAAAAACAACATGGTGGACAAGAAGTTTGGCCGACTATGACAAATTTGGTATCTGTGTTCTTGGTTTGACCCAAGGAACGTATAAAGATAATTTGTTTTACCATAGGTTAACGCACTCAAAAGTTATTAGCATATTTGTAAATTTGGTTATAATTTTTGACCACAAGGGGGTGCTGCCTCGAAACTTTTTGAGTCGTATCAAGGTTAGGTGCCGAAGACACATATTGAGTTTCGTAACGATACGCCAATATCTTTGTTAAATATAGCAATTTATGACAATATTCAAAATGGCCGACGCTCAAAATGGCCGATATGGGAAAATTTGGTATTGCACGACTCGGTATGATGCACTGAATCTAAAGAGACCAGTTTTATTATTTTTGGCCAAAGCGTTCAGAAGTTATAAGCAAATATTTTACTTTTTCATATCTCCTGACCACTAGGGGGCACAGCGCCAAAACTCTGCAGGTAGCCTCAGATCATGATTGACATAACACACACCTAGTTTGGTCAGAAAACGCTAATGCGTTGCGGAGATAAAGCCTCAATTTCATTTTTGCGACCATTACGTCGGATTCTTTCGCGAGTTATTCGTAAACGGTTTGACATATCAACTTTCTTTGGATAACTTTTTGTCCACATTGTCTGGAGATGATGTGGTTCAATTTTCGTTGAAATCGGAAAAACGGCCTAGGAGGAGTTCGAAAAAGTAGGTTTTTCGTAAAATTCAAAATGGCGGGAAAATTTTCATGACGGAAAATGACGTCATAGGGTGCAATCGAATCGGCTTGAGCCAAGGAATTAGTGGACGAAAGAATTTTGTTTCTAGGACATACGGTTCAAGAGTTATTTACGTAAACGTGAGTGCAACTTTGGACAGTTGGTGGCGCTAGAGACATTGAGTTAGAGACTTCAAATTTGCTATGGTCAATGATTGGCTTGTCCTCTATCAGTGTGCCAAATTTTATCATTTTCCCGCAAACGGTTCTATGGCCTTACATAGACTTCCATGGCGGAAGAAGAAGAAGAAGAAGAAGAAGAAGAAGAAGAAGATGAATAATAATAATAAAGAACCGGAACAATTACAATAGGTGCCTCCGCACCTTCGGTGCTTGGCCCCTAATAAATATAGCTGCTAGCAGCCATCACGGGGCCAAGCGCAAGGAGGGCATTAAATGTCATGCCGACATGGCTGGCATCATCAGACCAACGGCAGTAAGAATCTAAAGACATTTCAATATGACTTAAGTCTAAATGGCTGAAAAATCAACAATACGGTCTTTAGTAGTTCGATTTAATGGTTTATCACGTTCGACCAACAGGCAGCGCTGTAACCAAATTGTAGTGTCAATTCATGTGGTACATTGGGTAAATTGGGTAAACCATGGCTGACAGAGCACTAAAGTCATGTGTTTGTTAAACATAGCATCTTATAAGAAAAATCGAAATGGCAGACGCTCAAAATGCCCGATATGGGAATATTTGCTATCACAGGACTCGGCATGACCCACTGGATCTAAAGAGACCAGTTTCATGATTTTTGGCCAAAGGGTTCAGAAGTTATAAGCAAAAAAGTCAGTTTTTGATAACTCCTGACCACTAGGGGGCACAGCGCCAAAACTCTGCAGGTAGCCTCAAACCATGATTGACATAACACACACCTAGTTTGGTCAGAAAAGGCTAATGCATTGGGGAGATAAAGCCTCAATTTCATTTTGGCGACTTTTACCTCAGATTCTTTCGCGAGTTATTCGTAAACGGTTTGACGAATCAACTTTCTTTATATATCGTTTTGTCCACATTGTCGGGAGATGATGTGGTTCAATTTTCGTGAACATCGGACGAACGGCCTAGGAGGAGTTCGACAAAGTAGGTTTTTCATAAAATTCAAAATGGCGGGAAAATCTTCATGACGGAAAATGACGTCATATGGTGCAATCGAATCGTCTTGAGCCAAGGAATCAGTGGACAAAAGAATTTTGTTTCTAGGACATACGGTTCAAAAGTTATTTACGTAAACGTGAGTGCAACTTTGGACAGTTGGTGGCGCTAGAGAGATTGAGTTAGAGACTTCAATTTTGCTATGGTCAATGATTGGACTCTCCTTTATCAGTGTGCCAACTTTTTTTCATTTTCCCGCTTACGGTTCTATGGGCTGTCATAGACTTCAATGGCAGAAGAAGAATAATAATAATAATAATAATAAGAACCGGAACAAAAACAATAGGTGCCTCCGCACCTTCGGTGCTTGGCCCCTAATAAGAACCGGAACAAAAACAATAGGTGCCTCCGCACCTTCGGTGCTTGGCCCCTAATAAATATAGCTGCAAGCAGCCATGACGGGGCCAAGCATTAGGAGGGCATTAAATGTTATGCCGACATGGCTGGCAGCATCAGACCAACAGCAGTAAGCATCTAAAGACATACCAATATGACTTCAGTCTAAATGGCTGAAAAATCATCAATACGGTCTTTAGCAATTCAATGTAATGGTTTATCACGTTCGATAACTCAGCGCTGTAACCAAACTGATGTGTCAAATCATGTGGTATATCCAGAGTGAGGTGACAATGACACATGCAAAGTTTGGTGTCAATAGGGTAAAGCATTGCTGACATCCAGCTTTAAAGTCATGTGTTTGTTAAGCATAGCATTTCATGACAAAATTCTAAATAGCTGACGCTGAAAATGGCCGATATGGGAAAATTTGGTATCGCACGACTCGGCATGATGCCCTGAATCTAAAGACAGCAGTTTCATGATTTTTGGACAAAGCATTCAGGAGTTATAATCAAAAATGTCAGTATTTTATATCTCCTGACCACTAGGGGGCAGAGCGCCAAAACTCTGCAGGTAGCCTCAGATCATGATTGACATGACACACAGAAAGTTTGGTCAGAATACGCTAATGCGTTGCGGAGATATAGCCTCGCTTTATTTGGTGGCCATTTGGTCAAATTTGTTCGCAATTTTATCGAAACCTGTTTGACGAATCAACTTTATTTTAATAACTTTTTGTCAGCATGGTCTGAAGATGTTATGATTCAATTTTGGTGAAAATTGGACAAACGGTGTGGGAGGAGTTCGAAAAAGTAGGTTTTTAAAGAAAAACAACATGGCGGACAGGAAGTTTGGCCGACTATGACAAATTTGGTATCTGTGTTCTCGGTTTGACCCAAGGAACGTATAAAGACAACTTATTTTACCATAGGTTAACGTGTTCAAAAGTTATTAGCATTTTTGCAAATTTGTTTATAACTTTTGACCACAAGGTGGCGCTGCCTCGAAACTTTTTGTGTTGTATCAGGCCCAGATGCCGAAGACACATATCGAGTTTCGTAACGATACACCAATGTGTTTGTTAAATATAGCAATTTATGACAAAATTCAAAATGGCCGACCCTCAAAATGGCCGATATGGGAAAATTTGGTATTGCACGACTCGGCATGATGCCCTGAATCTAACGAGACCAGTTTTATGATTTTTGATCGAAGCGTTCAGAAGTTATAAGCAAATATTTCACTTTTTCATATCTCCAGACCACTAGGGGGCAGAGCGCCAAATCTCCGCAGGTAGCCTCAGACCATCATTGCCATAACACACACCAAGTTTGGTCAGAATACGCTAATGCGTTGCAGAGATAAAGCCTCGCTTTCATTTCTGCGGCCATTTTGTCGAATTCATTCGCAAGTTATTCGTAAACGGTTTGACAAATAAACTTTCTTTTAATAACTTTTTGTACGCATAGTCTGGAGATGATGTGGTTCAATTTTCGTGAAAATCGGACAAACGGCCTAGGAGGAGTTCGAAAAAGTAGGTTTTTCGTAAAATTCAAAATGGCGGGAAAATTTTCATGACGGAAAATGACGTCATAGGGTGCAATCGAATCGGCTTGAGCCAAGGAATTAGTGGACGAAAGAATTTTGTTTCTAGGACATACGGTTCAAGAGTTATTTACGTAAACGTGAGTGCAACTTTGGACAGTTGGTGGCGCTAGAGACATTGAGTTAGAGACTTCAAATTTGCTATGGTCAATGATTGGCTTGTCCTCTATCAGTGTGCCAAATTTTATCATTTTCCCGCAAACGGTTCTATGGCCTTACATAGACTTCCATGGCGGAAGAAGAAGAAGAAGAAGAAGAAGAAGATGAATAATAATAATAAAGAACCGGAACAATTACAATAGGTGCCTCCGCACCTTCGGTGCTTGGCCCCTAATAATAATAAGAACCGGAACAAAAACAATAGGTGCCTCCGCACCTTCGGTGCTTGGCCCCTAAATAGCTGCTAGCAGCCATCACGGGGCCAAGCGCAAGGAGGGCATTAAATGTCATGCCGACATGGCTGGCATCATCAGACCAATGGCAGTAAGAATCTAAAGACATTTCAATATGACTTAAGTCTAAATGGCTGAAAAATCAACAATACGGTCTTTAGTAATTCGATTTAATGGTTTATCACATTCAACCAGCAGGCAGCGCTGTAACCAAATTGTAGTGTCAATTCATGTGGTACATTGAGAGTGTGGTGACATTGACACATGCAAAGTTTGCTTTCAATTGGGTAAACCATTGCTGACAGAGCACTAAAGTCATGTGTTTGTTAAACATAGAATCTTATAAGAAAAATCGAAATGGCAGACGCTCAAAATGGCCGATATGGGAAAATTTGGTATCACAGGACTCGGCATGACCCATTGGATCTAAAGAGACCAGTTTCATGATTTTTGGCCAAAGGGTTCAGGAGTTATAAGCAAAAAAGTCAGTTTTTTAATATCTCCTGACCACTAGGGGGCAGAGCGCCAAAACTCTGCAGGTAGCCTCAAACCATGATTGACATAACACACACCTAGTTTGGTCAGAAAAGGCTAATGCATTGGGGAGATAAAGCCTCAATTTCATTTTGGCGACTTTTACCTCAGATTCTTTCACGAGTTATTCGTAAACGGTTTGACGAATCAACTTTGTTTATATATCGTTTTGTCAACATTGTCAGGAGATGATGTGGTTCAATTTTCGTGAACATCGGACGAACGGCCTAGGAGGAGTTCGACAAAGTAGGTTTTTCATAAAATTCAAAATGGCGGGAAAATTTTCATGACGGAAAATGACGTCATAGGGTGCAATCGAATCGTCTTGAGCCAAGGAATCAGTGGACAAAAGAATTTTGTTTCTAGGACATACGGTTCAAAAGTTATTTACGTAAACGTGAGTGCAACTTTGGACAGTTGGTGGCGGTAGAGAGATTGAGTTAGAGACTTCAATTTTGCTATGGTCAATGATTAGACTCTCCTTTATGAGTGTGCCAACTTTTTTTCATTTTCCCGCTTACGGTTCTATGGGCTGTCATAGACTTCAATGGCAGAAGAAGAATAATAATAATAAATATAGCTGCTAGCAGCCATCACGGGGCCAAGCGCAAGGAGGGCATTAAATGTCATGCCGACATGGCTGGCATCATCAGACCAACGGCAGTAAGAATCTAAAGAGATTTCAATATGACTTAAGTCTAAATGGCTGAAAAATCAACAATACGGTCTTTAGTATTTCGATTTAATGGTTTATCACATTCAACCAACAGGCAGCGCTGTAACCAAATTGTAGTGTCAATTCATGTGGTACATTGAGAGTGTGGTGACATTGACACATGCAAAGTTTGCTTTCAATTGGGTAAACCATTGCTGACAGACCACTAAAGTCATGTGTTTGTTAAACATAGCATCTTATAAGAAAAATCGAAATGGCAGACGCTCAAAATGGCCGATATGGGAATATTTGGTATCACAGGACTCGGCATGACCCACTGGATCTAAAGAGACCAGTTTCATGATTTTTGGACAAAGCGTTCAGGAGTTATAATCAAAAATGACAGTTTTTCATATCTCCTGACCAGTAGGGGGCAGAGCGCCAAAACTCTGCAGGTAGCCTCAGACCATAATTGACATAACACACACCTAGTTTGGTCAGAAAAGGCAAATGCATTACGGAGATAAAGCCTCAATTTCATTTTAGCGACTATTACCTCAGATTCTTTTGTGAGTTATTCGTAAATGGTTTGACGAACCAACTTCCTTTATATATCGTTTTGTCCACATTGTCTGGAGATGATGTGGTTCAATTTTCGTGAAAATCGGACCAACGGCCTAGGAGGAGTTCGAAAAAGTAGGTTTTTCATAAAATTCAAAATGGCGGGAAAATTTTCATGACGGAAAATGACGTCATAGGGTGCAATTGAATCGTCTTGAGCCAAGGAATCAGTGGACAAAAGAATTTTGTTTCTAGGACATACGGTTCAAAAGTTATTTACATAAACGTGAGTGCAACTTTGGACAGTTGGTGGCGCTTTAGAGATTGAGTTAGAGACTTCAATTTTGCTATGGTCAATGATTGGACTGTCCTTTATGAGTGTGCCAACTTTTTTTCATTTTCCCGCTTACGGTTCTATGGGCTGTCATAGACTTCAATGGCAGAAGAAGAATAATAATAATAATAAATATAGCTGCTAGCAGCCATCACGGGGCCAAGCGCAAGGAGGGCATTAAATGTCATGCCGACATGGCTGGCATCATCAGACCAACGGCAGTAAGAATCTAAAGACATTTCAATATGACTTAAGTCTAAATGGCTGAAAAATCAACAATACGGTCTTTAGTAGTTCGATTTAATGGTTTATCACGTTCGACCAACAGGCAGCGCTGTAACCAAATTGTAGTGTCAATTCATGTGGTACATTGGGTAAATTGGGTAAACCATGGCTGACAGAGCACTAAAGTCATGTGTTTGTTAAACATAGCATCTTATAAGAAAAATCGAAATGGCAGACGCTCAAAATGCCCGATATGGGAATATTTGCTATCACAGGACTCGGCATGACCCACTGGATCTAAAGAGACCAGTTTCATGATTTTTGGCCAAAGGGTTCAGAAGTTATAAGCAAAAAAGTCAGTTTTTGATAACTCCTGACCACTAGGGGGCACAGCGCCAAAACTCTGCAGGTAGCCTCAAACCATGATTGACATAACACACACCTAGTTTGGTCAGAAAAGGCTAATGCATTGGGGAGATAAAGCCTCAATTTCATTTTGGCGACTTTTACCTCAGATTCTTTCGCGAGTTATTCGTAAACGGTTTGACGAATCAACTTTCTTTATATATCGTTTTGTCCACATTGTCGGGAGATGATGTGGTTCAATTTTCGTGAACATCGGACGAACGGCCTAGGAGGAGTTCGACAAAGTAGGTTTTTCATAAAATTCAAAATGGCGGGAAAATCTTCATGACGGAAAATGACGTCATAGGGTGCAATCGAATCGTCTTGAGCCAAGGAATCAGTGGACAAAAGAATTTTGTTTCTAGGACATACGGTTCAAAAGTTATTTACGTAAACGTGAGTGCAACTTTGGACAGTTGGTGGCGCTAGAGAGATTGAGTTAGAGACTTCAATTTTGCTATGGTCAATGATTGGACTCTCCTTTATCAGTGTGCCAACTTTTTTTCATTTTCCCGCTTACGGTTCTATGGGCTGTCATAGACTTCAATGGCAGAAGAAGAATAATAATAATAAATATAGCTGCAAGCAGCAATGACCGGGGTTCAAACGTAGCAGGACCATCTGAGCTGTCATGACTGTTTGTGGTCAATCTGACTAGTTCTCCTAATGTGCACAGTTCTGTGAAGTTTCTACTTTGTGCAAACAATTTACAGATATCTTTCAAAGATGTTCAGAATGAGAAGATCAAATGATATTAATATTGTGAACTGAACATCTGAACTGTAATGTCGATCTATGTCAATCTGACTTGTTCTCCACATAAACACATCTTTATGAAGTTTCTAGTTTGTGTAAACGATGTATAGACGTATCATATTACACATTTTTTCACTATAGGAAGATCTATCAAATTATATTAATATCGTGTGGATATGTTTAACACCACACATCATATCATCTGAACTTTTATGTCAGTCTATGTCAATCTGACTTGTTCTCCACATGAAAAGATTTTCTAGCCTGACGGCGCCTCTTGTGGACAAAAGTAGTATTACAGCTTTTCTAAGATTTTAAAATATAGATAGTTTATTATTTATTGTGAGCCCTATGAGCATCAGAAATACATGAGACCTGACACATTTCTTCAAAATGACTTGTTCTTAACATGTTCACAGTTCTGTGACGTTTCTCTTGTGGACAAAAGTAGTATTACAGCTTTTCTAAGATTTTAAAATATAGAGTGTTTATAATTTATTGTGAGCCGTACGAGCATCAGAAATACATGAAACCTCACAAGTTTCTTCATAATGTCTTGTTCTTAACATTTAGACAGTTTTGTGAAGTTTCTTGTTTTTGGACAAGATATATAGACATTTTAATCACAATAGGCCAAATCAGAAATATATGAAAAATTGTATCTGCTGAACGGTTTAACTAATCGAAAATCCTTTGACAACTTTTTGCCTTGAGTGTCCCTAGATGATGCGTGTGAATTTTCAAGCCAGTGAGATTGACGGCCTATGACGAGTTCGAAAAATTTGAAATTTCAAAAATCTCCAATATTTCGCAAACAATTTGATTGACAGCAGTGGTTCTTGAGGCAAAGTTGTTCAGTATGAGGAGATCTATCAGATGATATCAATATTCTGTGGATGCGTGAAACACCACGTGAGTAGAGACGCAAAAAACTCGTTAGCGCCAACTAGTGTCCGATTTTCTTCAAAATTCTGACAGACCACTAGGACCATGAGTCAAACACGCCCATCGAGTTTCGTTCCGATCGACCTTCGTTAAGCTAGTCTAATTGATGCTCAAAGTTCATTGGCCGATGACGGTCATGTTTTTTGAGATACACCAATGTCCTCATAGACCATCATGGACCCTTGGACAAAGACCGTGCATGACAAGTCTCAGGTCAATCGGACTCCCATGTGACCCTGTACAGGTGATTGAGTGTTTTTTTCGCAATATAGCGCCACCAAGTGGTCAATCATCGCAGTTTTTTTGGTGTGACCACATATTGATCTTATACATGACTATGTGAAGTTTGGTGAGATTATCTCTTTGCGTTCCAGAGGTATTACGATTTTAGCAAAAGTGTCTCCGCCTTATGCGAACGTTTTATTGTCTTGTTGCAAGCGTGAATCACCGATCAAAATTCCTTTGACAACTTTTGGTCATGAGAGTCTCTAGATGATGCGTGGGAAATTTTGCGTGATTTGGACAAACGGCCTATGAGGAGTTCGAAAAAAAAATTTTTCAGAAAATTCAAAATGGCGGAAAATTTTTATAGGCGGAAATGAAATCGGAGATATACATTTTTTAAGTTTTGAGCCAAGGATTCCAGAGATATAAGACACTTGAGTGTACGACAAACGGTTTACGAGTTATGAACATGTACGCGTTTGTAGTCGCTGTAGCGCCACCTATAGCCCGATTTGCGTCATATTTTGATACGTTCTCCCCAAATTGAGACCTACCATCTGACAAAGTTTCAAGTCTCTAGACCTTACGGTTTGGTCTGCACGAGACGCATTACGGCAGAAGAATAATAATAATAATAATAATAATAATAATAATAATAATAAAAATCCTAACAATTACAATAGGTTTTCAACGCTTCGCGTTTGAACCCCTAAATATAGCTGCAAGCAGCAATGACCGGGGTTCAAACGTAGCAGGAACATCAGAGCTGTTATGACATTTTTTTGTCATTCTGACCAGTTCTCCTAATGTGCACAGTACTGTGAATTTTATGCTTTGTGCAAACAATGTATAGACATCTTACAAAAATGTTCAGTATTAGATCAAATGATATTAATATTGTGAACTGAACATCTGAACTGTTATGTTGGTTTATGTCATTCTATGTCAATCTGACTTGTTCTCCACATATACACAGCTTTAAGAAGTGTCTAGTTTGTGTAAACGATATAGACATGTTACACATTTTTTCAGTATGGGAATATCTCTCAAATGATATTAATATTACGTGCATGTGTTTAACTTCCGTATGTCATGTCTTCAGAACTGTTATGTCAGTCTATGTCAATCTGACTTGTTCTCCACGTAAAAAGATTTTCTAGCCTGACGGTGCCTCTTGTGGACAAAAGTAGTATTACAGCTTTTCTAAGATTTTAAAATGTAGATCGTTTGTAATTTATTGTGAGCCCTATGAGCATCAGAAATACATGAGACCTGACACATTTCTTCAAAATGACTTGGTCTTAACATGTTCACAGATCTGTGACGTTTTTCTTGTGGACAAATATAGTATTACAGCTTTTCTAATATTTTAAAATATAGAAAGATTTTAATTTATTGTGAGCCGTACGAGCATCAGAAATACATGAAACCTCACAAGTTTCTTCATAATGTCTTGTTCTTAACATTTACACAGTTTTGTGAAGTTTCTTGTTTTTGGACAAGATATATAGACATTTTAATCACAATAGGCCAAATCAGAAATATATGAAAAATTGTATCTGCTGAACGGTTTAACTAATCGAAAATCCTTTGACAACTTTTTGCCTTGAGTGTCCCTAGATGATGCGTGTGAATTTTCAAGCCAGTGAGATTGACGGCCTATGACGAGTTTGAAAAATTTTATATTTCAAAAATCTCCAATATTTCGCAAACAATTTGATTGACAGCAGTGGTTCTTGAGGCAAAGTTGTTCAGTATGAGGAGATCTATCAGATGATATCAATATTCTGTGGATGCGTGAAACACCACGTGAGTAGAGACGCAAAAAACTCGTTAGCGCCAACTAGTGTCCGATTTTCTTCAAAATTCTGACAGACCACTAGGGCCATGAGTCAAACACGGCCATCGAGTTTCGTTCCGATCGACCTTCGTTAAGCTAGTCTAATTGATGCTCAAAGTTCATTGGCCGATGACGGTCATGTTTTTTGAGATACACCAATGTCCTCATAGACCATCATGGACCCTTGGACAAAGACCGTGCATGACAAGTCTCAGGTCAATCGGACTACCATGTGACCCTGTACAGGTGATTGAGTGTTTATTTCGCAATATAGCGCCACCAAGTGGTCAATCATCGCAGTTTTTTTGGTGTGGCCACATATTGATCTTATAGATGACTATGTGAAGTTTTGTGAGATTATCTCTTTGCGTTCCAGAGGTATTACGATTTTAGCAAAAGTGTCTCCGCCTTATGCGAACGTTTTATTGTCTTGTTGCAAGCGTGAATCACCGATCAAAATTCCTTTGACAACTTTTGGTTATGAGAGTCTCTAGATGATGCGTGGGAAATTTTGCGTGATTTGGACAAACGGCCTATGAGGAGTTCGAAAAATTTTTTTTTTCATAAAATTCAAAATGGCGGAAAATTTTTATAGGCGGAAATGAAATCGGAGATATACATTTTTTAAGTCTTGAGCCAAGGATTCCAGGGATATAAGACACTTGAGTGTACGACAAACTGTCTATGAGTTATTAGCAATTTAGGTATTTTGATCGCTGTAGCGCCACCTATTGGCCAATCGGGGTCATATTTTGATACGTTCTCCCCAAATTGAGACCTACCTTCTGGCCAACTTTCAAGTCTCTAGACATTACGGTTTGGTCTGCACGATAAGAAGTACGGCAGAATAATAATAATAATAATAAAAATCTTAACAATTACAATAGGTTTTCAACGCTTCGCGTTTGAACCCCTAAATATAGCTGCAAGCAGCCATGACGGGGCCAAGCACAAAGAAGGCATTAAATGTCATGCCGACATGGCTGGCAGCATCAGACCAACGGCAGGAAGCATCTAAAGACATTTCAATATGACTTCAGTCTAAATGGCTGAAAAATCATCAATACGGTCTATAGTAATTCGATTTAATGGTTTATCACGTTCGACCAACAGGCAGCGCTGTAACCAAACTGATATGTCAAATCACGTGGTTTATCCAGAGTGAGGTGACAATGACACATGCAAAGTTTGGTGTCAATAGGGTAAAGCATTGCTGACATCCAGCTTTAAAGTCATGTGTTTGTTAAGCATAGCATTTCATGACAAAATTCTAAATAGCTGACGCTGAAAATGGCCGATATGGGAAAATTTGGTATCGCAGGACTCGGCATGATGCACTGAATCTAAAGACAGCAGTTTCATGATTTTTGGACAAAGCGTTCAGGAGTTATAATCAAAAATGTCATTATTTTATATCTCCTGACCACTAGGGGGCAGAGCGCCAAAACTCTGCAGGTAGCCTCAGATCATGATTGACATGACACACAGAAAGTTTGGTCAGAATACGCTAATGCGTTGCGGAGATATAGCCTCGCTTTATTTGGTGGCAATTTGGTCAAATTCGTTCGCAATTTTATCGAAACCTGTTTGACAAATCAACTTTATTTTAATAACTTTTTGTCAGCATGGTCTGAAGATGTTATGATTCAATTTTGGTGAAAATTGGACAAACGGTGTGGGAGGAGTTCGAAAAAGTAGGTTTTTAAAGAAAAACAACATGGCGGACAGGAAGTTTGGCCGACTATGACAATTTTGGTATCTGTGTTCTCGGTTTGACCCAAGGAACGTATAAAGACAACTTATTTTACCATAGGTTAACGTGTTCAAAAGTTATTAGCATTTTTGGAAATTTGGTTATAACTTTTGACCACAAGGTGGCGCTGCCTCGAAATTTTTTGTGTTGTATCAGGCCCAGATGCCGAAGACACATATCGAGTTTCGTAACGATACGCCAATGTGTTTGTTAAATATAGCAATTTGTGACAAAATTCAAAATGGCCGACCCTCAAAATGGCCAATATGGGAAAATTTTGTATCGCACGACTCGGCATGATGCCCTGAATCTAACGAGACCAGTTTTATGATTTTTGGTCGAAGCGTTCAGAAGTTATAAGCAAATATTTCACTTTTTCATATCTCCAGACCACTAGGGGGCAGAGCGCCAAAACTCTGTAGGTAGCCTCAGACCATCATTGCCATAACACACACCAAGTTTGGTTAGAATACGCTAATGCGTTGCGGAGATAAAGCCTCGCTTTCATTTCTGCGGCCATTTTGTTGAATTCTTTCGCAAGTTATTCGTAAACGGTTTGACAAATCAACTTTCTTTTAATAACTTTTTGTATGCATAGTCTGGAGATGATGTGGTTCAATTTTCGTGAAAATCGGACCAACGGCCTAGGAGGAGTTCGAAAAAGTAGGTTTTTCGTAAAATTCAAAATGGCGGGAAAATTTTCATGACGGAAAATGACGTCATAGGGTGCAATCGAATCGTCTTGAGCCAAGGAATCAGTGGACGAAAGAATTTTGTTTCTAGGACATACGGTTCAAAAGTTATTTACGTAAACGTGAGTTCAAATTTGGACAGTTGGTGGCGCTAGAGACATTGAGTTAGAGACTTCAAATTTGCTATGGTCAATGATTGGCTTGTCCTTGATCAGTGTGCCAAATTTCATCATTTTCCCGCAAACGGTTCTATGGCCTGCCATAGACTTCCATGGCGGAAGAAGAAGAAGAAGAGGAATAATAATAAAGAACCGGAACAAACACAATAGGTGCCTCCGCACCTTCGGTGCTTGGCCCCTAATAATAATAAGAACCGGAACAAAAACAATAGGTGCCTCCGCACCTTCGGTGCTTGGCCCCTAATAATAAGAACCGGAACAAAAACAATAGGTGCCTCCGCACCTTCGGTGCTTGGCCCCTAAATATAGCTGCTAGCAGCCATCACGGGGCCAAGCGCAAGGAGGGCATTAAATGTCATGCCGACATGGCTGGCATCATCAGACCAACGGCAATAAGAATCTAAAGACATTTCAATATGACAAGTCTAAATGGCTGAAAAATCAACAATACGGTCTTTAGTAATTTGATTTAATGGTTTATCACGTTCGACCAACAGGCAGCGCTGTAACCAAATTGTAGTGTCAATTCATGTGGTACATTGAGAGTGTGGTGACATTGACACATGCAGAGTTTGCTTTCAATTGGGTAAACCATTGCTGACAGAGCACTAAAGTCATGTGTTTGTTAAACATAGCATCTTATAAGAAAAATCGAAATGGCAGACGCTCAAAATGGCCGATATGGGAAAATTTGGTATCACAGGGCTCGGCATGTCCCACTGGATCCAAAGACAGCAGTTTCATGATTTTTAGACAAAGCGTTCAGGAGTTATAATCAAAAATGTCAGTTTTTAAATATCTCCTGACCACTAGGGGGCAGAGCGCCAAAACTCTGCAGGTAGCCTCAGACCGTGATTGACATAACACACACCAAGTTTGGTCAGAAAACGCTAATGCGTTGCGGAGATAAAGCCTCAATTTAATTTTTGCGACCATTACGTCGGATTCTTTCGCGAGTTATTCGTAAACGGTTTGACATATCAACTTTCTTTGGATAACTTTTTGTCAGCATGGTCTAGAGATGATGTGGTTTAATTTTGGTGAAAATTGGACAAACGGTTTGGGAGGAGTTTGAAAAAGTAGGTTTTTAAAGAAAAACAACATGGTGGACAAGAAGTTTGGCCGACTATGACAAATTTGGTATCTGTGTTCTCGGTTTGACCCAAGGAACGTATAAAGATAATTTGTTTTACCATAGGTTAATGCACTCAAAAGTTATTAGCATATTTGTAAATTTGGTTATAATTTTTGACCACAAGGGGGTGCTGCCTCGAAACTTTTTGAGTCGTATCAAGGTTAGGTGCCGAAGACACATATTGAGTTTCGTAACGATACGCCAATATCTTTGTTAAATATAGCAATTTATGACAATATTCAAAATGGCCGACACTCAAAATGGCCGATATGGGAAAATTTGGTATCGCACGACTCGGCATGATGCACTGAATCTAAAGAGACCAGTTTTATTATTTTTGGCCAAAGCGTTCAGAAGTTATAAGCAAATATTTAACTTTTTCATATCTCCTGACCACTAGGGGGCACAGCGCCAAAACTCTGCAGGTAGCCTCAGACCATGATTGACATAACACACACCTAGTTTGGTCAGAAAACTCTAATGCGTTGCGGAGATAAAGCCTCAATTTCATTTTTGCGACCATTACCTCGGATTCTTTCGCAAGTTATTCGTAAACGGTTTGACATATCAACTTTCTTTGGATAACTTTTTGTCCACATTGTCTGGAGATGATGTGGTTCAATTTTCGTGAAAATCGGACCAACGGCCTAGGAGGAGTTCGAAAAAGTAGGTTTTTCGTAAAATTCAAAATGGCGGGAAAATTTTCATGACGGAAAATGACGTCATAGGGTGCAATCGAATCGTCTTGAGCCAAGGAATCAGTGGACGAAAGAATTTTGTTTCTAGGACATACGGTTCAAGAGTTATTTACGTAAACGTGAGTGCAACTTTGGACAGTTGGTGGCGCTAGAGACATTGAGTTAGAGACTTCAAATTTGCTATGGTCAATGATTGGCTTGTCCTCTATCAGTGTGCCAAATTTTATCATTTTCCCGCAAACGGTTCTATGGCCTTACATAGACTTCCATGGCGGAAGAAGAAGAAGAAGAAGAAGAAGAAGATGAATAATAATAATAAAGAACCGGAACGGAAACAATAGGTGCCTCCGCACCTTCGGTGCTTGGCCCCTAATAATAATAAGAACCGGAACAAAAACAATAGGTGCCTCCGCACCTTCGGTGCTTGGCCCCTAATAATAAGAACCGGAACAAAAACAATAGGTGCCTCCGCACCTTCGGTGCTTGGCCCCTAAATAGCTGCTAGCAGCCATCACGGGGCCAAGCGCAAGGAGGGCATTAAATGTCATGCCGACATGGCTGGCATCATCAGACCAATGGCAGTAAGAATCTAAAGACATTTCAATATGACTTAAGTCTAAATGGCTGAAAAATCAACAATACGGTCTTTAGTAATTCGATTTAATGGTTTATCACATTCAACCAGCAGGCAGCGCTGTAACCAAATTGTAGTGTCAATTCATGTGGTACATTGAGAGTGTGGTGACATTGACACATGCAAAGTTTGCTTTCAATTGGGTAAACCATTGCTGACAGAGCACTAAAGTCATGTGTTTGTTACGAGTTATTCGTAAACGGTTTGACGAATCAACTTTGTTTATATATCGTTTTGTCAACATTGTCAGGAGATGATGTGGTTCAATTTTCGTGAACATCGGACGAACGGCCTAGGAGGAGTTCGACAAAGTAGGTTTTTCATAAAATTCAAAATGGCGGGAAAATTTTCATGACGGAAAATGACGTCATAGGGTGCAATCGAATCGTCTTGAGCCAAGGAATCAGTGGACAAAAGAATTTTGTTTCTAGGACATACGGTTCAAAAGTTATTTACGTAAACGTGAGTGCAACTTTGGACAGTTGGTGGCGGTAGAGAGATTGAGTTAGAGACTTCAATTTTGCTATGGTCAATGATTAGACTCTCCTTTATGAGTGTGCCAACTTTTTTTCATTTTCCCGCTTACGGTTCTATGGGCTGTCATAGACTTCAATGGCAGAAGAAGAATAATAATAATAAATATAGCTGCTAGCAGCCATCACGGGGCCAAGCGCAAGGAGGGCATTACATGTTATGCCGACATGGCTTGCATCATCAGACCAACGGCAGTAAGAATCTAAAGACATTTCAATATGACTTAAGTCTAAATGGCTGAAAAATCAACAATACGGTCTTTAGTATTTCGATTTAATGGTTTATCACATTCAACCAACAGGCAGCGCTGTAACCAAATTGTAGTGTCAATTCATGTGGTACATTGAGAGTGTGGTGACTGACACATGCAAAGTTTGCTTTCAATTGGGTAAACCATTGCTGACAGAGCACTAAAGTCATGTGTTTGTTAAACTTAGCATCTTATAAGAAAAATCGAAATGGCAGACGCTCAAAATGGCCGATATGGGAATATTTGGTATCACAGGACTCGGCATGACCCACTGGATCTAAAGAGACCAGTTTCATGTTTTTTGGCCAAAGGGTTCAGAAGTTATAAGCAAAAAAGTCAGTTTTTCATAACTCCTGACCACTAGGGGGCAGAGCGCCAAAACTCTGCAGGTAGCCTCAGACCATGATTGACATAACACACACCTAGTTTGGTCAGAAAAGACTAATGCATTGCGGAGATAAAGCCTCAGTTTCAATTTGGCGACTTTTACCTCGGATTCTTTCGCGAGTTATTCGTAAACGGTTTGTCGAATCAACTTTCTTTATATATCGTTTTGTCCACATTGTCGGGAGATGATGTGGTTCAATTTTCGTGAAGATCGGACGAACGGCCTAGGAGGAGTTCGACAAAGTAGGTTTTTCATAAAATTCAAAATGGCGGGAAAATTTTCATGACGGAAAATGACGTCATAGGGTGCAATCGAATCGTCTTGAGCCAAGGAATCAGTGGACAAAAGAATTTTGTTTCTAGGACATACGGTTCAAAAGTTATTTACGTAAACGTGAGTGCAACTTTGGACGGTTGGTGGCGCTATAGAGATTGAGTTAGAGACTTCAATTTTGCTATGGTCAATGATTGGACTCTCCTTTATGAGTGTGCCAACTTTTTTTCATTTTCCCGCTTACGGTTCTATGGGCTGTCATAGACTTCAATGGCAGAAGAATAATAATAATAAATATAGCTGCTAGCAGCCATCACGGGGCCAAGCGCAAGGAGGGCATTAAATGTCATGCCGACATGACTGGCATCATCAGACCAACGGCAGTAAAAATCTAAAGACATTTCAATATGGCTTAAGTCTAAATGGCTGAAAAACCAACAATACGGTCTTTAGCAATTCGATTTAATGGTTTATCGCATTCAACCAACAGGCAGCGCTGTAACCAAATTGTAGTGTGTGGTACATTGAGAGTGTGGTGACATTGACACATGCAAAGTTTGCTTTCAATTGGGTAAACCATTGCTGACAGAGCACTAAAGTCATGTGTTTGTTAAACATAGCATCTTATAAGAAAAATCGAAATGGCAGACGCTCAAAATGGCCGATATGGGAATATTTGGTATCACAGGACTCGGCATGACCCACTGGATCTAAAGAGACCAGTTTCATGATTTTTGGCCAAAGGGTTCAGAAGTTATAAGCAAAAAAGTCAGTTTTTGATAACTCCTGACCACTAGGGGGCACAGCGCCAAAACTCTGCAGGTAGCCTCAAACCATGATTGACATAACACACACCTAGTTTGGTCAGAAAAGGCTAATGCATTGGGGAGATAAAGCCTCAATTTCATTTTGGCGACTTTTACCTCAGATTCTTTCACGAGTTATTCGTAAACGGTTTGACGAATCAACTTTGTTTATATATCGTTTTGTCCACATTGTCAGGAGATGATGTGGTTCAATTTTCGTGAACATCGGACGAACGGCCTAGGAGGAGTTCGACAAAGTAGGTTTTTCATAAAATTCAAAATGGCGGGAAAATTTTCATGACGGAAAATGACGTCATAGGGTGCAATCGAATCGTCTTGAGCCAAGGAATCAGTGGACAAAAGAATTTTGTTTCTAGGACATACGGTTCAAAAGTTATTTACGTAAACGTGAGTGCAACTTTGGACAGTTGGTGGCGGTAGAGAGATTGAGTTAGAGACTTCAATTTTGCTATGGTCAATGATTAGACTCTCCTTTATGAGTGTGCCAACTTTTTTTCATTTTCCCGCTTACGGTTCTATGGGCTGTCATAGACTTCAATGGCAGAAGAAGAATAATAATAATAAATATAGCTGCTAGCAGCCATCACGGGGCCAAGCGCAAGGAGGGCATTAAATGTCATGCCGACATGGCTGGCAGCATCAGACCAACGGCAGGAAGCATCTAAAGACATTTCAATATGACAAGTCTAAATGGCTGAAAAATCAACAATACGGTCTTTAGTAATTCGATTTAATGGTTTATCACGTTCGACCAACAGGCAGCGCTGTAACCAAATTGTAGTGTCAATTCATGTGGTACATTGAGAGTGTGGTGACATTGACACATGCAAAGTTTGCTTTCAATTGGGTAAACCATTGCTGACAGAGCACTAAAGTCATGTGTTTGTTAAACATAGCATCTTATAAGAAAAATCGAAATGGCAGACGCTCAAAATGGCCGATATGGGAAAATTTGGTATCACAGGACTCGGCATGACCCACTGGATCTAAAGAGACCAGTTTCATGATTTTTGGCCAAAGGGTTCAGGAGATATAATCAAAAATGTCAGATTTTTAATATCTCCTGACCACTAGGGGGCAGAGCGCCAAAACTCTGCAGGTCGCCTCAGACCATGATTGACATAACACACACCTAGTTTGGTCAGAAAACGCTAATGCGTTGCGGAGATAAAGCCTCAATTTCAATTTTGCGACCATTACGTCGGATTCTTTCGCGAGTTATTCGTAAACGGTTTGACATATCAACTTTCTTTGGATAACTTTTTGTCATGATGGTCTGGAGATGATGTGGTTCAATTTTGGTGAAAATTGGACAAACGGTCTGGGAGGAGTTCGAAAAAGTAGGTTTTTAAAGAAAAATAACATGGCAAATCGGAGGTTTGGCCGAATATGACATATTTGGTATCTATGGTCTCGGCTTGACCCAATGAACACATTAAGACCATTTGTTTTACAATAGGTTAACGTCAACAAAAGTTATTAGCATGTTTGTAAATTTTGTTATAACTTTTGACCACAAGGTGGCGCTGCCCCCAAACTTTTTGTGCCGTATAAAGGTTAGGTGCCGAAGACACATATTGAGTTTCGTAACGATACGCCAATCCATTTTTTAAATATAGCAATTTATGACAATATTCAAAATGGCCGACGCTCTAAATGGCCGATATGGGAAAATTTGGTATCGCACGACTCGGCATGATGCACTGAATCTAACGAGACCAGTTTTATGATTTTTGGACAAAGCGTTCAGGAGTTGTAAGGAAAAATGTCACTTTTTCATATCTCCTGACCACTAGGGGGCACAGCGCCAAAACTCTGCAGGTAACCTCAGACCATGATTGACATAACACACACCGAGTTTGGTCAGAAAACGCTAATGAGTTGTGGAGATAGAGCCTCAATTTCATTTTTGCGATCATTACATCGGATTCTTTCGTGAGTTATTCATAAACGGTTTGACATTTCAACTTTCTTTGGATAACTTTTTGTCATCATGGTCTGGAGATGATTTTGTTCAATTTTCGTGAAAATCGGACAAACGGCCTAGGAGGAGTTCGAAAAAGTAGGTTTTTCATAAAATTCAAAATGGCGGGAAAATATTCATGACGGAAAATGACGTCATAGGGTGCAATCGAATCGTCTTGAGCCAAGGAATCAGTTGACAAAAGAATTTTGTTTCTAGGACATACGGTTCAAAAGTTATTAACGTAAACGTGAGTGCAACTTTGGACAGTTGGTGGCGCTATAGAGATTGAGTTAGAGACTTCAATTTTGCTATGGTCAATGATTGGACTGTCCTTTATGAGTGTGCCAAATTTTTTTCATTTTCCCGCTTACGGTTCTATGGGCTGTCATAGACTTCAATGACGGAAGAAGAAGAAGAATAATAATAAAGAACCGGAACAAAAACAATAGGTGCCTCCGCACCTTCGGTGCTTGGCCCCTAATAAAGAACCGGAACAAAAACAATAGGTGCCTCCGCACCTTCGGTGCTTGGCCCCTAATAATAATAATAAGAACCGGAACAAAAACAATAGGTGCCTCCGCACCTTCGGTGCTTGGCCCCTAATAATAATAATAAGAACCGGAACAAAAACAATAGGTGCCTCCGCACCTTCGGTGCTTGGCCCCTAAATATAGCTGCTAGCAGCCATCACGGGGCCAAGCGCAAGGAGGGCATTAAATGTCATGCCGACATGGCTGGCATCATCAGACCAACGGCAGTAAGAATCTAAAGAGATTTCAATATGACTTAAGTCTAAATGGCTGAAAAATCAACAATACGGTCTTTAGTATTTCGATTTAATGGTTTATCACATTCAACCAACAGGCAGCGCTGTAACCAAATTGTAGTGTCAATTCATGTGGTACATTGAGAGTGTGGTGACATTGACACATGCAAAGTTTGCTTTCAATTGGGTAAACCATTGCTGACAGACCACTAAAGTCATGTGTTTGTTAAACATAGCATCTTATAAGAAAAATCGAAATGGCAGACGCTCAAAATGGCCGATATGGGAATATTTGGTATCACAGGACTCGGCATGACCCACTGGATCTAAAGAGACCAGTTTCATGATTTTTGGACAAAGCGTTCAGGAGTTATAATCAAAAATGACAGTTTTTCATATCTCCTGACCAGTAGGGGGCAGAGCGCCAAAACTCTGCAGGTAGCCTCAGACCATAATTGACATAACACACACCTAGTTTGGTCAGAAAAGGCAAATGCATTACGGAGATAAAGCCTCAATTTCATTTTAGCGACTATTACCTCAGATTCTTTTGTGAGTTATTCGTAAATGGTTTGACGAACCAACTTCCTTTATATATCGTTTTGTCCACATTGTCTGGAGATGATGTGGTTCAATTTTCGTGAAAATCGGACGAACGGCCTAGGAGGAGTTCGAAAAAGTAGGTTTTTCATAAAATTCAAAATGGCGGGAAAATTTTCATGACGGAAAATGACGTCATAGGGTGCAATTGAATCGTCTTGAGCCAAGGAATCAGTGGACAAAAGAATTTTGTTTCTAGGACATACGGTTCAAAAGTTATTTACGTAAACGTGAGTGCAACTTTGGACAGTTGGTGGCGCTTTAGAGATTGAGTTAGAGACTTCAATTTTGCTATGGTCAATGATTGGACTGTCCTTTATGAGTGTGCCAACTTTTTTTCATTTTCCCGCTTACGGTTCTATGGGCTGTCATAGACTTCAATGGCAGAAGAAGAATAATAATAATAATAATAATAAGAACCGGAACAAAAACAATAGGTGCCTCCGCACCTTCGGTGCTTGGCCCCTAATAATAATAAGAACCGGAACAAAAACAATAGGTGCCTCCGCACCTTCGGTGCTTGGCCCCTAATAATAAGAACCGGAACAAAAACAATAGGTGCCTCCGCACCTTCGGTGCTTGGCCCCTAAATATAGCTGCTAGCAGCCATCACGGGGCCAAGCGCAAGGAGGGCATTAAATGTCATGCCGACATGGCTGGCATCATCAGACCAACGGCAGTAAGAATCTAAAGACATTTCAATATGACTTAAGTCTAAATGGCTGAAAAATCAACAATACGGTCTTTAGTAGTTCGATTTAATGGTTTATCACGTTCGACCAACAGGCAGCGCTGTAACCAAATTGTAGTGTCAATTCATGTGGTACATTGGGTAAATTGGGTAAACCATGGCTGACAGAGCACTAAAGTCATGTGTTTGTTAAACATAGCATCTTATAAGAAAAATCGAAATGGCAGACGCTCAAAATGCCCGATATGGGAATATTTGCTATCACAGGACTCGGCATGACCCACTGGATCTAAAGAGACCAGTTTCATGATTTTTGGCCAAAGGGTTCAGAAGTTATAAGCAAAAAAGTCAGTTTTTGATAACTCCTGACCACTAGGGGGCACAGCGCCAAAACTCTGCAGGTAGCCTCAAACCATGATTGACATAACACACACCTAGTTTGGTCAGAAAAGGCTAATGCATTGGGGAGATAAAGCCTCAATTTCATTTTGGCGACTTTTACCTCAGATTCTTTCGCGAGTTATTCGTAAACGGTTTGACGAATCAACTTTCTTTATATATCGTTTTGTCCACATTGTCGGGAGATGATGTGGTTCAATTTTCGTGAACATCGGACGAACGGCCTAGGAGGAGTTCGACAAAGTAGGTTTTTCATAAAATTCAAAATGGCGGGAAAATCTTCATGACGGAAAATGACGTCATAGGGTGCAATCGAATCGTCTTGAGCCAAGGAATCAGTGGACAAAAGAATTTTGTTTCTAGGACATACGGTTCAAAAGTTATTTACGTAAACGTGAGTGCAACTTTGGACAGTTGGTGGCGCTAGAGAGATTGAGTTAGAGACTTCAATTTTGCTATGGTCAATGATTGGACTCTCCTTTATCAGTGTGCCAACTTTTTTTCATTTTCCCGCTTACGGTTCTATGGGCTGTCATAGACTTCAATGGCAGAAGAAGAATAATAATAAATATAGCTGCTAGCAGCCATCACGGGGCCAAGCGCAAGGAGGGCATTATATGTCATGCCGACATGACTGGCATCATCAGACCAACGGCAGTAAAAATCTAAAGACATTTCAATATGACTTAAGTCTAAATGGCTGAAAAACCAACAATACGGTCTTTAGCAATTCGATTTAATGGTTTATCGCATTCAACCAACAGGCAGCGCTGTAACCAAATTGTAGTGTGTGGTACATTGAGAGTGTGGTGACATTGACACATGCAAAGTTTGCTTTCAATTGGGTAAACCATTCCTGACAGAGCACTAAAGTCAAGTGTTTGTTAAACATTGCATCTTATAAGAAAAATCGAAATGGCAGACGCTCAAAATGGCCGATATGGGAATATTTGGTATCACAGGACTCGGCATGACCCACTGGATCTAAAGAGACCAGTTTCATGATTTTTGGCCAAAGGGTTCAGAAGTTATAAGCAAAAAAGTCAGTTTTTGATAACTCCTGACCACTAGGGGGCACAGCGCCAAAACTCTGCAGGTAGCCTCAAACCATGATTGACATAACACACACCTAGTTTGGTCAGAAAAGGCTAATGCATTGGGGAGATAAAGCCTCAATTTCATTTTGGCGACTTTTACCTCAGATTCTTTCGCGAGTTATTCGTAAACGGTTTGTCGAATCAACTTTCTTTATATATCGTTATGTCCACATTGTCGGGAGATGATGTGGTTCAATTTTCGTGAACATCGGACGAACGGCCTAGGAGGAGTTCGACAAAGTAGGTTTTTCATAAAATTCAAAATGGCGGGAAAATTTTCATGACGGAAAATGACGTCATAGGGTGCAATCGAATCGTCTTGAGCCAAGGAATCAGTGGACAAAAGAATTCTGTTTCTAGGACATACGGTGCAAAAGTTATTTACGTAAACGTGAGTGCAACTTTGGACAGTTGGTGGCGCTAGAGAGATTGAGTTAGAGACTTCAATTTTGCTATGGTCAATGATTGGACTCTCCTTTATGAGTGTGCCAACTTTTTTTCATTTTCCCGCTTACGGTTCTATGGGCTGTCATAGACTTCAATGGCAGAAGAAGAATAATAATAATAATAAATATAGCTGCTAGCAGCCATCACGGGGCCAAGCGCAAGGAGGGCATTAAATGTCATGCCGACATGGCTGGCATCATCAGACCAACGGCAGTAAGAATCTAAAGACATTTCAATATGACTTAAGTCTAAATGGCTGAAAAATCAACAATACGGTCTTTAGTAGTTCGATTTAATGGTTTATCACGTTCGACCAACAGGCAGCGCTGTAACCAAATTGTAGTGTCAATTCATGTGGTACATTGGGTAAATTGGGTAAACCATGGCTGACAGAGCACTAAAGTCATGTGTTTGTTAAACATAGCATCTTATAAGAAAAATCGAAATGGCAGACGCTCAAAATGCCCGATATGGGAATATTTGCTATCACAGGACTCGGCATGACCCACTGGATCTAAAGAGACCAGTTTCATGATTTTTGGCCAAAGGGTTCAGAAGTTATAAGCAAAAAAGTCAGTTTTTGATAACTCCTGACCACTAGGGGGCACAGCGCCAAAACTCTGCAGGTAGCCTCAAACCATGATTGACATAACACACACCTAGTTTGGTCAGAAAAGGCTAATGCATTGGGGAGATAAAGCCTCAATTTCATTTTGGCGACTTTTACCTCAGATTCTTTCGCGAGTTATTCGTAAACGGTTTGACGAATCAACTTTCTTTATATATCGTTTTGTCCACATTGTCGGGAGATGATGTGGTTCAATTTTCGTGAACATCGGACGAACGGCCTAGGAGGAGTTCGACAAAGTAGGTTTTTCATAAAATTCAAAATGGCGGGAAAATCTTCATGACGGAAAATGACGTCATAGGGTGCAATCGAATCGTCTTGAGCCAAGGAATCAGTGGACAAAAGAATTTTGTTTCTAGGACATACGGTTCAAAAGTTATTTACGTAAACGTGAGTGCAACTTTGGACAGTTGGTGGCGCTAGAGAGATTGAGTTAGAGACTTCAATTTTGCTATGGTCAATGATTGGACTCTCCTTTATCAGTGTGCCAACTTTTTTTCATTTTCCCGCTTACGGTTCTATGGGCTGTCATAGACTTCAATGGCAGAAGAAGAATAATAATAATAATAATAATAAGAACCGGAACAAAAACAATAGGTGCCTCCGCACCTTCGGTGCTTGGCCCCTAATAATAATAAGGAACCGGAACAAAAACAATAGGTGCCTCCGCACCTTCGGTGCTTGGCCCCTAATAATAATAAGAACCGGAACAAAAACAATAGGTGCCTCCGCACCTTCGGTGCTTGGCCCCTAAATATAGCTGCTAGCAGCCATCACGGGGCCAAGCGCAAGGAGGGCATTAAATGTCATGCCGACATGACTGGCATCATCAGACCAACGGCAGTAAGAATCTAAAGACATTTCAATATGACTTAAGTCTAAATGGCTGAAAAACCAACAATACGGTCTTTAGCAATTCGATTTAATGGTTTATCGCATTCAACCAACAGGCAGCGCTGTAACCAAATTGTAGTGTGTGGTACATTGAGAGTGTGGTGACATTGACACATGCAAAGTTTGCTTTCAATTGGGTAAACCATTGCTGACAGCACTAAAGTCATGTGTTTGTTAAACATAGCATCTTATAAGAAAAATCGAAATGGCAGATGCTCAAAATGGCCGATATGGGAAAATGTGGTATCACAGGACTCGGCATGACCAACTGGATCTAAAGACAGCAGTTTCATGATTTTTAGACAAAGCGTTCAGGAGTTATAATCAAAAATGTCAGTTTTTTAATATCTCCTGACCACTAGGGGGCAGAGCGCCAAAACTCTGCAGGTAGCCTCAGACCATGATTGACATAACACACACCTAGTTTGGTCAGAAAAGGCTAATGCATTGCGGAGATAAAGCCTCAATTTCAATTTTGCGACCATTACGTCGGATTCTTTCGCGAGTTATTCGTAAACGGTTTGACATATCAACTTTCTTTGGATAACTTTTTGTCATGATGGTCTGGAGATGATGTGGTTCAATTTTGGTGAAAATTGGACAAACGGTCTGGGAGGAGTTCGAAAAAGTAGGTTTTTAAAGAAAAATAACATGGCAAATCGGAGGTTTGGCCGAATATAACATATTTGGTATCTATGGTCTCGGCTTGACCCAATGAACACATTAAGACCATTTGTTTTACAATAGGTTAACGTCATCAAAAGTTATTAGCATATTTGTAAATTTGGTTATAACTTTTGACCACAAGGTGGCGCTGCCCCCAAACTTTTTGTGCCGTATCAAGATTAGGTGCCGAAGACACATATTGAGTTTCGTAACGATACGCCAATCCATTTGTTAAATATAGCAATTTATGACAATATTCAAAATGGCCGACGCTCTAAATGGCCGATATGGGAAAATTTGGTATCGCACGACTCGGCATGATGCACTGAATCTAACGAGACCAGTTTTATGATTTTTGGACAAAGCGTTCAGGAGTTGTAAGGAAAAATGTCACTTTTTCATATCTCCTGACCACTAGGGGGCACAGCGCCAAAACTCTGCAGGTAGCCTCAGACCATGATTGACATAACACACACCGAGTTTGGTCAGAAAACGCTAATGCGTTGTGGAGATAGAGCCTCAAGTTCATTTTTGCGATCATTACGTCGGATTCTTTCGTGAGTTATTCGTAAACGGTTTGACATTTCAACTTTCTTTGGATAACTTTTTGTCAGCATGGTCTGGAGATGATGTGGTTCAATTTTCGTGAAAATCGGACAAACGGCCTAGGAGGAGTTCGAAAAAGTAGGTTTTTCATAAAATTCAAAATGGCGGGAAAATATTCATGACGGAAAATGACGTCATAGGGTGCAATCGAATCGTCTTGAGCCAAGGAATCAGTTGACAAAAGAATTTTGTTTCTAGGACATACGGTTCAAAAGTTATTTACGTAAACGTGAGTGCAACTTTGGACAGTTGGTGGCGCTATAGAGATTGAGTTAGAGACTTCAATTTTGCTATGGTCAATGATTGGACTGTCCTTTATGAGTGTGCCAACTTTTTTTCATTTTCCCGTTTACGGTTCTATGGGCTGCCATAGACTCCCATGGCACAAGAAAAAGAATAAATATAGCTGCTAGCAGCCATCACGGGGCCAAGCGCAAGGAGGGCATTAAATGTCATGCCGACATGGCTGGCATCATCAGATCAACGGCAGTAAGAATCTAAAGAGATTTCAATATGACTTAAGTCTAAATGGCTGAAAAATCAACAATACGGTCTTTAGTATTTCGATTTAATGGTTTATCACATTCAACCAACAGGCAGCGCTGTAACCAAATTGTAGTGTCAATTCATGTGGTACATTGAGAGTGTGGTGACATTGACACATGCAAAGTTTGCTTTCAATTGGGTAAACCATTGCTGACAGACCACTAAAGTCATGTGTTTGTTAAACATAGCATCTTATAAGAAAAATCGAAATGGCAGACGCTCAAAATGGCCGATATGGGAATATTTGGTATCACAGGACTCGGCATGACCCACTGGATCTAAAGAGACCAGTTTCATGATTTTTGGACAAAGCGTTCAGGAGTTATAATCAAAAATGACAGTTTTTCATATCTCCTGACCAGTAGGGGGCAGAGCGCCAAAACTCTGCAGGTAGCCTCAGACCATAATTGACATAACACACACCTAGTTTGGTCAGAAAAGGCTAATGCATTGGGGAGATAAAGCCTCAATTTCATTTTGGCGACTTTTACCTCAGATTCTTTCGCGAGTTATTCGTAAACGGTTTGACGAATCAACTTTCTTTATATATCGTTTTGTCCACATTGTCGGGAGATGATGTGGTTCAATTTTCGTGAACATCGGACGAACGGCCTAGGAGGAGTTCGACAAAGTAGGTTTTTCATAAAATTCAAAATGGCGGGAAAATCTTCATGACGGAAAATGACGTCATAGGGTGCAATCGAATCGTCTTGAGCCAAGGAATCAGTGGACAAAAGAATTTTGTTTCTAGGACATACGGTTCAAAAGTTATTTACGTAAACGTGAGTGCAACTTTGGACAGTTGGTGGCGCTAGAGAGATTGAGTTAGAGACTTCAATTTTGCTATGGTCAATGATTGGACTCTCCTTTATCAGTGTGCCAACTTTTTTTCATTTTCCCGCTTACGGTTCTATGGGCTGTCATAGACTTCAATGGCAGAAGAAGAATAATAATAATAAATATAGCTGCTAGCAGCCATCACGGGGCCAAGCGCAAGGAGGGCATTAAATGTCATGCCGACATGACTGGCATCATCAGACCAACGGCAGTAAAAATCTAAAGACATTTCAATATGGCTTAAGTCTAAATGGCTGAAAAACCAACAATACGGTCTTTAGCAATTCGATTTAATGGTTTATCGCATTCAACCAACAGGCAGCGCTGTAACCAAATTGTAGTGTGTGGTACATTGAGAGTGTGGTGACATTGACACATGCAAAGTTTGCTTTCAATTGGGTAAACCATTGCTGACAGAGCACTAAAGTCATGTGTTTGTTAAACATAGCATCTTATAAGAAAAATCGAAATGGCAGACGCTCAAAATGGCCGATATGGGAATATTTGGTATCATAGGACTCGGCATGACCCACTGGATCTAAAGAGACCAGTTTCATGATTTTTGGCCAAAGGGTTCAGAAGTTATAAGCAAAAAAGTCAGTTTTTGATAACTCCTGACCACTAGGGGGCACAGCGCCAAAACTCTGCAGGTAGCCTCAAACCATGATTGACATAACACACACCTAGTTTGGTCAGAAAAGGCTAATGCATTGGGGAGATAAAGCCTCAATTTCATTTTGGCGACTTTTACCTCAGATTCTTTCACAAGTTATTCGTAAACGGTTTGACGAATCAACTTTGTTTATATATCGTTTTGTCCACATTGTCAGGAGATGATGTGGTTCAATTTTCGTGAACATCGGACGAACGGCCTAGGAGGAGTTCGACAAAGTAGGTTTTTCATAAAATTCAAAATGGCGGGAAAATTTTCATGACGGAAAATGACGTCATAGGGTGCAATCGAATCGTCTTGAGCCAAGGAATCAGTGGACAAAAGAATTTTGTTTCTAGGACATACGGTTCAAAAGTTATTTACGTAAACGTGAGTGCAACTTTGGACAGTTGGTGGCGGTAGAGAGATTGAGTTAGAGACTTCAATTTTGCTATGGTCAATGATTAGACTCTCCTTTATGAGTGTGCCAACTTTTTTTCATTTTCCCGCTTACGGTTCTATGGGCTGTCATAGACTTCAATGGCAGAAGAAGAATAATAATAATAATAATAATAAGAACCGGAACAAAAACAATAGGTGCCTCCGCACCTTCGGTGCTTGGCCCCTAATAATAATAAGAACCGGAACAAAAACAATAGGTGCCTCCGCACCTTCGGTGCTTGGCCCCTAAATATAGCTGCAAGCAGCCATGACGGGGCCAAGCATTAGGAGGGCATTAAATGTTATGCCGACATGGCTGGCAGCATCAGACCAACAGCAGTAAGCATCTAAAGACATACCAATATGACTTCAGTCTAAATGGCTGAAAAATCATCAATACGGTCTTTAGCAATTCAATGTAATGGTTTATCACGTTCGATAACTCAGCGCTGTAACCAAACTGATGTGTCAAATCATGTGGTATATCCAGAGTGAGGTGACAATGACACATGCAAAGTTTGGTGTCAATAGGGTAAAGCATTGCTGACATCCAGCTTTAAAGTCATGTGTTTGTTAAGCATAGCATTTCATGACAAAATTCTAAATAGCTGACGCTGAAAATGGCCGATATGGGAAAATTTGGTATCGCACGACTCGGCATGATGCCCTGAATCTAAAGACAGCAGTTTCATGATTTTTGGACAAAGCATTCAGGAGTTATAATCAAAAATGTCAGTATTTTATATCTCCTGACCACTAGGGGGCAGAGCGCCAAAACTCTGCAGGTAGCCTCAGATCATGATTGACATGACACACAGAAAGTTTGGTCAGAATACGCTAATGCGTTGCGGAGATATAGCCTCGCTTTATTTGGTGGCCATTTGGTCAAATTTGTTCGCAATTTTATCGAAACCTGTTTGACGAATCAACTTTATTTTAATAACTTTTTGTCAGCATGGTCTGAAGATGTTATGATTCAATTTTGGTGAAAATTGGACAAACGGTGTGGGAGGAGTTCGAAAAAGTAGGTTTTTAAAGAAAAACAACATGGCGGACAGGAAGTTTGGCCGACTATGACAAATTTGGTATCTGTGTTCTCGGTTTGACCCAAGGAACGTATAAAGACAACTTATTTTACCATAGGTTAACGTGTTCAAAAGTTATTAGCATTTTTGCAAATTTGTTTATAACTTTTGACCACAAGGTGGCGCTGCCTCGAAACTTTTTGTGTTGTATCAGGCCCAGATGCCGAAGACACATATCGAGTTTCGTAACGATACACCAATGTGTTTGTTAAATATAGCAATTTATGACAAAATTCAAAATGGCCGACCCTCAAAATGGCCGATATGGGAAAATTTGGTATTGCACGACTCGGCATGATGCCCTGAATCTAACGAGACCAGTTTTATGATTTTTGATCGAAGCGTTCAGAAGTTATAAGCAAATATTTCACTTTTTCATATCTCCAGACCACTAGGGGGCAGAGCGCCAAATCTCCGCAGGTAGCCTCAGACCATCATTGCCATAACACACACCAAGTTTGGTCAGAATACGCTAATGCGTTGCAGAGATAAAGCCTCGCTTTCATTTCTGCGGCCATTTTGTCGAATTCATTCGCAAGTTATTCGTAAACGGTTTGACAAATAAACTTTCTTTTAATAACTTTTTGTACGCATAGTCTGGAGTGATGTGGTTCAATTTTCGTGAAAATCGGACAAACGGCCTAGGAGGAGTTCGAAAAAGTAGGTTTTTCGTAAAATTCAAAATGGCGGGAAAATTTTCATGACGGAAAATGACGTCATAGGGTGCAATCGAATCGTCTTGAGCCAAGGAATTAGTGGACGAAAGAATTTTGTTTCTAGGACATACGGTTCAAGAGTTATTTACGTAAACGTGAGTGCAACTTTGGACAGTTGGTGGCGCTAGAGACATTGAGTTAGAGACTTCAAATTTGCTATGGTCAATGATTGGCTTGTCCTCTATCAGTGTGCCAAATTTTATCATTTTCCCGCAAACGGTTCTATGGCCTTACATAGACTTCCATGGCGGAAGAAGAAGAAGAAGAAGAAGAAGAAGATGAATAATAATAATAAAGAACCGGAACAATTACAATAGGTGCCTCCGCACCTTCGGTGCTTGGCCCCTAATAATAATAAGAACCGGAACAAAAACAATAGGTGCCTCCGCACCTTCGGTGCTTGGCCCCTAAATTAATAAGCCGGAACAAAAACAATAGCAGCCATCACGGGGCCAAGCGCAAGGAGGGCATTAAATGTCATGCCGACATGGCTGGCATCATCAGACCAATGGCAGTAAGAATCTAAAGACATTTCAATATGACTTAAGTCTAAATGGCTGAAAAATCAACAATACGGTCTTTAGTAATTCGATTTAATGGTTTATCACATTCAACCAGCAGGCAGCGCTGTAACCAAATTGTAGTGTCAATTCATGTGGTACATTGAGAGTGTGGTGACATTGACACATGCAAAGTTTGCTTTCAATTGGGTAAACCATTGCTGACAGAGCACTAAAGTCATGTGTTTGTTAAACATAGAATCTTATAAGAAAAATCGAAATGGCAGACGCTCAAAATGGCCGATATGGGAAAATTTGGTATCACAGGACTCGGCATGACCCATTGGATCTAAAGAGACCAGTTTCATGATTTTTGGCCAAAGGGTTCAGGAGTTATAAGCAAAAAAGTCAGTTTTTTAATATCTCCTGACCACTAGGGGGCAGAGCGCCAAAACTCTGCAGGTAGCCTCAAACCATGATTGACATAACACACACCTAGTTTGGTCAGAAAAGGCTAATGCATTGGGGAGATAAAGCCTCAATTTCATTTTGGCGACTTTTACCTCAGATTCTTTCACGAGTTATTCGTAAACGGTTTGACGAATCAACTTTGTTTATATATCGTTTTGTCAACATTGTCAGGAGATGATGTGGTTCAATTTTCGTGAACATCGGACGAACGGCCTAGGAGGAGTTCGACAAAGTAGGTTTTTCATAAAATTCAAAATGGCGGGAAAATTTTCATGACGGAAAATGACGTCATAGGGTGCAATCGAATCGTCTTGAGCCAAGGAATCAGTGGACAAAAGAATTTTGTTTCTAGGACATACGGTTCAAAAGTTATTTACGTAAACGTGAGTGCAACTTTGGACAGTTGGTGGCGGTAGAGAGATTGAGTTAGAGACTTCAATTTTGCTATGGTCAATGATTAGACTCTCCTTTATGAGTGTGCCAACTTTTTTTCATTTTCCCGCTTACGGTTCTATGGGCTGTCATAGACTTCAATGGCAGAAGAAGAATAATAATAAATATAGCTGCTAGCAGCCATCACGGGGCCAAGCGCAAGGAGGGCATTAAATGTCATGCCGACATGACTGGCATCATCAGACCAACGGCAGTAAGAATCTAAAGACATTTCAATATGACTTAAGTCTAAATGGCTGAAAAACCAACAATACGGTCTTTAGCAATTCGATTTAATGGTTTATCGCATTCAACCAACAGGCAGCGCTGTAACCAAATTGTAGTGTGTGGTACATTGAGAGTGTGGTGACATTGACACATGCAAAGTTTGCTTTCAATTGGGTAAACCATTGCTGACAGCACTAAAGTCATGTGTTTGTTAAACATAGCATCTTATAAGAAAAATCGAAATGGCAGATGCTCAAAATGGCCGATATGGGAAAATGTGGTATCACAGGACTCGGCATGACCAACTGGATCTAAAGACAGCAGTTTCATGATTTTTAGACAAAGCGTTCAGGAGTTATAATCAAAAATGTCAGTTTTTTAATATCTCCTGACCACTAGGGGGCAGAGCGCCAAAACTCTGCAGGTAGCCTCAGACCATGATTGACATAACACACACCTAGTTTGGTCAGAAAAGGCTAATGCATTGCGGAGATAAAGCCTCAATTTCAATTTTGCGACCATTACGTCGGATTCTTTCGCGAGTTATTCGTAAACGGTTTGACATATCAACTTTCTTTGGATAACTTTTTGTCATGATGGTCTGGAGATGATGTGGTTCAATTTTGGTGAAAATTGGACAAACGGTCTGGGAGGAGTTCGAAAAAGTAGGTTTTTAAAGAAAAATAACATGGCAAATCGGAGGTTTGGCCGAATATAACATATTTGGTATCTATGGTCTCGGCTTGACCCAATGAACACATTAAGACCATTTGTTTTACAATAGGTTAACGTCATCAAAAGTTATTAGCATATTTGTAAATTTGGTTATAACTTTTGACCACAAGGTGGCGCTGCCCCCAAACTTTTTGTGCCGTATCAAGATTAGGTGCCGAAGACACATATTGAGTTTCGTAACGATACGCCAATCCATTTGTTAAATATAGCAATTTATGACAATATTCAAAATGGCCGACGCTCTAAATGGCCGATATGGGAAAATTTGGTATCGCACGACTCGGCATGATGCACTGAATCTAACGAGACCAGTTTTATGATTTTTGGCCAAAGGGTTCAGGAGTTGTAAGGAAAAATGTCACTTTTTCATATCTCCTGACCACTAGGGGGCAGAGCGCCAAAACTCTGCAGGTAGCCTCAAACCATGATTGACATAACACACACCTAGTTTGGTCAGAAAAGGCTAATGCATTGGGGAGATAAAGCCTCAATTTCATTTTGGCGACTTTTACCTCAGATTCTTTCACGAGTTATTCGTAAACGGTTTGACGAATCAACTTTGTTTATATATCGTTTTGTCAACATTGTCAGGAGATGATGTGGTTCAATTTTCGTGAACATCGGACGAACGGCCTAGGAGGAGTTCGACAAAGTAGGTTTTTCATAAAATTCAAAATGGCGGGAAAATTTTCATGACGGAAAATGACGTCATAGGGTGCAATCGAATCGTCTTGAGCCAAGGAATCAGTGGACAAAAGAATTTTGTTTCTAGGACATACGGTTCAAAAGTTATTTACGTAAACGTGAGTGCAACTTTGGACAGTTGGTGGCGGTAGAGAGATTGAGTTAGAGACTTCAATTTTGCTATGGTCAATGATTAGACTCTCCTTTATGAGTGTGCCAACTTTTTTTCATTTTCCCGCTTACGGTTCTATGGGCTGTCATAGACTTCAATGGCAGAAGAAGAATAATAATAATAAATATAGCTGCAAGCAGCCATGACGGGGCCAAGCATTAGGAGGGCATTAAATGTTATGCCGACATGGCTGGCAGCATCAGACCAACAGCAGTAAGCATCTAAAGACATACCAATATGACTTCAGTCTAAATGGCTGAAAAATCATCAATACGGTCTTTAGCAATTCAATGTAATGGTTTATCACGTTCGATAACTCAGCGCTGTAACCAAACTGATGTGTCAAATCATGTGGTATATCCAGAGTGAGGTGACAATGACACATGCAAAGTTTGGTGTCAATAGGGTAAAGCATTGCTGACATCCAGCTTTAAAGTCATGTGTTTGTTAAGCATAGCATTTCATGACAAAATTCTAAATAGCTGACGCTGAAAATGGCCGATATGGGAAAATTTGGTATCGCACGACTCGGCATGATGCCCTGAATCTAAAGACAGCAGTTTCATGATTTTTGGACAAAGCATTCAGGAGTTATAATCAAAAATGTCAGTATTTTATATCTCCTGACCACTAGGGGGCAGAGCGCCAAAATCTGCAGGTAGCCTCAGATCATGATTGACATGACACACAGAAAGTTTGGTCAGAATACGCTAATGCGTTGCGGAGATATAGCCTCGCTTTATTTGGTGGCCATTTGGTCAAATTTGTTCGCAATTTTATCGAAACCTGTTTGACGAATCAACTTTATTTTAATAACTTTTTGTCAGCATGGTCTGAAGATGTTATGATTCAATTTTGGTGAAAATTGGACAAACGGTGTGGGAGGAGTTCGAAAAAGTAGGTTTTTAAAGAAAAACAACATGGCGGACAGGAAGTTTGGCCGACTATGACAAATTTGGTATCTGTGTTCTCGGTTTGACCCAAGGAACGTATAAAGACAACTTATTTTACCATAGGTTAACGTGTTCAAAAGTTATTAGCATTTTTGCAAATTTGTTTATAACTTTTGACCACAAGGTGGCGCTGCCTCGAAACTTTTTGTGTTGTATCAGGCCCAGATGCCGAAGACACATATCGAGTTTCGTAACGATACACCAATGTGTTTGTTAAATATAGCAATTTATGACAAAATTCAAAATGGCCGACCCTCAAAATGGCCGATATGGGAAAATTTGGTATTGCACGACTCGGCATGATGCCCTGAATCTAACGAGACCAGTTTTATGATTTTTGATCGAAGCGTTCAGAAGTTATAAGCAAATATTTCACTTTTTCATATCTCCAGACCACTAGGGGGCAGAGCGCCAAATCTCCGCAGGTAGCCTCAGACCATCATTGCCATAACACACACCAAGTTTGGTCAGAATACGCTAATGCGTTGCAGAGATAAAGCCTCGCTTTCATTTCTGCGGCCATTTTGTCGAATTCATTCGCAAGTTATTCGTAAACGGTTTGACAAATAAACTTTCTTTTAATAACTTTTTGTACGCATAGTCTGGAGATGATGTGGTTCAATTTTCGTGAAAATCGGACAAACGGCCTAGGAGGAGTTTCGAAAAAGTAGGTTTTTCGTAAAATTCAAAATGGCGGGAAAATTTTCATGACGGAAAATGACGTCATAGGGTGCAATCGAATCGTCTTGAGCCAAGGAATTAGTGGACGAAAGAATTTTGTTTCTAGGACATACGGTTCAAGAGTTATTTACGTAAACGTGAGTGCAACTTTGGACAGTTGGTGGCGCTAGAGACATTGAGTTAGAGACTTCAAATTTGCTATGGTCAATGATTGGCTTGTCCTCTATCAGTGTGCCAAATTTTATCATTTTCCCGCAAACGGTTCTATGGCCTTACATAGACTTCCATGGCGGAAGAAGAAGAAGAAGAAGAAGAAGAAGATGAATAATAATAATAAAGAACCGGAACAATTACAATAGGTGCCTCCGCACCTTCGGTGCTTGGCCCCTAATAATAATAAGAACCGGAACAAAAACAATAGGTGCCTCCGCACCTTCGGTGCTTGGCCCCTAAATAGCTGCTAGCAGCCATCACGGGGCCAAGCGCAAGGAGGGCATTAAATGTCATGCCGACATGGCTGGCATCATCAGACCAATGG